>CM045761.1:203975753-204443253 GCA_025200525.1 Camellia lanceoleosa | reverse complement strand
GCCGCATGGGAAGCTGGTTCGGGCCAACAATGAATAGATCCTTGACAAGAGGAGGAAGAATACCTGCCTCTATCAAAACCTTGGCACTTGCTTCATAAGATGAGATCTGATTCAGTGCTTTTAGAGCAGCTTCTCTGCACTGAATGTTACCACTTCTCATGATATCGATTAGTGATGAGCCAACAGTTGTGGCCACAAAGACCTTCACATCGTTGTTTAGAGTCAACTCACCAAGGTATGCAGCCATGGATAACTTAGTTTCTGGTGGGCCTGCAACAATCCGTTTTCGCAATAAGACAAAATTAACAAAAAGAACATGTCATTCCTTTATGAGATAGAAGGAAATAAATGAGTGAAAATATAAATAGACATTCTATATGAGTGAAAATATAAATAGACATTCTATATGTCCAATCCAAAAAACTATAGCCTGCAACTAGTATATCCGCACCCCACCCCCAAGAAGAAGAACAAGAAGAAACCACCACCACCTTTGTCATTCCTTTATGAGATAGAAGGAAATAAATGAGTGAAAATATAAATAGACATTCTATTTATCCAATCCAAAAAACTATAGCCTGCAACTAATATATCCACACCCCACCCCCAAGAAGAAGAACAAGAAGAAACCACCACCACCCTGCCCCTTTCAGTGTCTAAGGAACAAATGGAGTTTTAAGTAGAGTTTTTAATGGTAATAAATAAATGAGTAATTATTGGGTGAAAAAGGAGGAAAGAAACAAATTGGTGACCATACAAATTATTAAAAAAATTATACTAAGACTTCAGAATCTTCCATATATGGCAACAACCCATTCAGCACTTCTTACTCACAACCTGAACAAATTGCATTTATTTGCTCATAAAAGCCATATGTAGAATATTGAACTGAAGATTTGAATTATTGAAAGTCTCACGCAGATTCATTTACAAAAGTATTATTGCCATATTTAGTCTCCGTCTTTAATTTTGTTGCTCAAAATTTCAAATTCAAAGAAAAGAGTAATCACCTATATTTATTTAATTGCTATTTTCATGTTCTTTCAAGGGATAATTACATAAAAACGATATCAATAATTCCCAAGTGATGAAAGGACAACCAATATATGCATTACTTTGCATCACTTCGCAAATATTTTGTGTTGATACCATTTTTATGCAACTGTTCCGTCTTTCAATTAGAAAGTTGACTAAAGAGGTGTGCATTAAGCATAATTTCTGCACTACATTGTCATCTTTACTGCAATATGCAAATTACGGCTCTACTGTATGTTTGCAGTGAAAAGCTTTTTACTTAAGTGCATAGAGAACATCTTTTTGAATACACCAAATTGTTGTCATATTAAAGGCTTTATGCTTATTTTATCCTCTTTTATTCTCTACTTGTCCATGGCATGCTCTATCAGAAATAATAGTGTCTAGCTCTATAATTATGCTCTGAACTAAATGCAAAGGAGCAGGGAGGAAAAAGGGCTTCATAGAAGAAGTGCTTTGTTTTGGAAAAGAAAAACTACAAACAATTATGATCACAGCTTCTCCAACCATCAAGTCTAAAGCCTGTCATTTTCATGTTAAAGAAATCAAATGAGATATAAATGACCTTAGCATTTATTTATTTCTGATTGTCTATTCCTTACTTGCCAAACAACTGATGTATGACAAGTAGGGGCAGCGCCGGCTTTTGAAAATAGAGGTTATTTGATGGCCTAAACAATGAGTAATTTAGGGTTTCAAGAGTTAAATTGGAGGCTAATAGGTAAGGAAAGGGATTTGGGTTTATTTGGGGGTGATTAGATGGAGTTTTGAGATTGACAAGTGCACTTTTATAAGTCTGTGAATAGTAATCTGATAATAGTAAATTGAAACAAAAAAGAAGAAGAAAGAAGAAGATAGGCCTGGGCATCACACCTAGAGTTTAATTGCATCACACAATCTACAAAGAAGCTTCAAAGCTCTCAATTTTTATAAAATATCAACTCTCTTAAAATATAAGCATTACATGGTTTATATAGAACTATGAGACTTCCTAAATCAACTATAAAAAATTTTAAAAATTAAAAATAAAAAAACTACCAAAATATCTTTGACTTCTAAAACTAATTTAAGACTAAGAAACATAAATAAAAACTAATTAAATAACTTGACCTATAAGACAATCCATGGGCGACCACAAAACCCATACTCATATATTCTACAAATTACCAAAATACCCCTAAGCTTAAAATCCTAGAAAACGTAAATATAATTATAAAACAAGACTAATAATACTAGAAACATGATTATAGAAGATTTCTATCAGTTTTTCCATGGAATCATGCCAATATCTAAATATCATCGCTTCTTTAAATTTAGCCTTCCTTGAGCTTCTTATATTCTGCATCAACAACTCAACCCAAGAAAGCCTCAAGTCCATGTCCATCCCATTATTCATTCAACCTAGTCAATTTTGTAGAGATGCACAGCAGACTATCATTTAACATAGAAAATTGCAATGTCTGATCAAAACAAACAAAAAAGAAACATATGTTCTGCCTTCCACAACTACAATATTTGATGACCCAAAGAAAATAATAATAATTAAAGTACCATTTGTCTGCAAACAAAAAGAGCATAAAACATTGGTGATCTTGGAGATACCTTCAAGGAGTAGTGTCAGAAGAGGTTGCAATCTACCATTTTCAGCCATCTGTCTTACATTATTCTCACACTTTGCCAAATTCTCCAGAGTTTTATCAGCCTTCTCAACGGTCAAAAGATTTTCTGAGTTGCTGCTAGTCATTCCAACCAATATAAGAATTGCTCCATTAACTGAACCAATCTTTTCAGACAAAGTTTCAGACTTGGAGAGCTCAAATAGCAAAGAAACAGCTTCCTCCCTCTCTTTGGATTGCTCATGAGACAAGAACTTAACTATTGTTCGTACAGTGTCCCCTTCAGCCATTATTTCCTACAAAATAAATAAAAAATAAATAAAGAAGGAACTATAAATAAGAGGCATTAGTTCCATCCATGCCCAGGTTGTTGAAAAATCTGAACAATGAACCAGAAAAAATTTGACAAACCATATTATCAGAGTCTTCCTCAGCCACAATTTGAAGAGTTTCTAAAGCTTTACAGCGAACTCTACGGCTGCTGCTCTTCAACATGTCAACAATCATAGGAATCAGCTCTGCATTACGAATAATATGCTTATTTGACTGGCTTTTTTGGCAGAGGTACTGGACAAACTTCAAAGCCTGCAGAATATCACTCTCTGCACTGCCCAGAGATAATGACCTACGAGCCATATCCAATTGAGCAGCTTCATTTCTGGCGTGCCACTGTTCAATGGTGTTTCGCAGAGCCATACTCGGGTTCAATTCTGTACTTCTTAATTCTTGTAGAGTCAATGGACAAATCAGCCTTCTTCCGCTCTCCCTGCATTCTTTGAACCACTTTTCAATTGCTTCTCGATCAAAAGTTTGTCCATTTTCCAAGGAAACAGGATCAGACATAATTTGTTTTGTCAAAGGGCATATAAATGCATCATATATGGGCTCTATGTGTAGTTTCTCAAAGTGAGAGCTCTCTTCTGACGGGCTACCAATGTCATAACTTTCATCCCAGCTTCCAGCCATCAGATATTAAGTACCTGTCAAAGAATATATTACATCACAGATATTCAAATTCTTCGGAATTGCTCTAAATCCATTTCCACAACAACCAAAAACTGCATAAACATAAGGTATGTAGAAAGAGGTGCATGCGGGAGGGTCATGGTAATACAGAAAGTAAGTAACCCTGCATGACCAAAAGTATAGAGGAGGATAACTATAAGATATGAACATTCCTTTTGTTTGGGAAGAGAATATTTTTTTCGGATTTTATGCCATTTGGTACTACAAAAAACTAAAGTCAATGAATTTCCATGGTCAACAAAACAACTTATTTGGGCTAAAAATGTTTTTCACTTTTGAAAGGTGAAAATGTTTTTCAAACTAAACTAAAAAATCTCTTACCAACGCCACCACACTTCGCCTCCACCCCCACCGCCGCCGCCACCACCACCACCACCACCACCACTGCCACTAATACAACTACTAAGGAGGCAACCAAACATAGAAAAACATTTTCTACTAAAAACATCTTTTTTTTAAATCTATTGAAAAATGTTTTCGGCCAAAGCAAACAAAGCCACTGGCTCAAAATTCCATTTGCAAACCAAGTTAGAGTCAACTGTTAATTCAGAATTGGCCAGCTAAAGTTAAACAACAGACTCTCCCTCCTTCACTCTCATGCTTTCCATTTATCTTCACAAGATCAAACTCTCCAGTTAGTTAATAGGAATGTTACAACATCGCGAGACAACGATAATCGCGAGCACATAGGACCTTGATATCCATCGAAATTACCCACCATTACAATAACGTTAATTGAACCATGTCAAGAAAACCCCGCCATCAATTGCTGCCGCCAGCACCTCTTCCCCAAAAATTCACACATGATCTTAATCATGACGAAACAAACCATGCCAACGCCACCAAATACTACCCATCAAGAAATTGTTGAGAATATGAATAATTTGGAATCATGTGCTTTAGGTAAAGAGATTGAAATTCAACTATAATTAGTCAATAAAATCAGTATCAAAGCAACTCACAAGCTTAGGAAGAACACACACACACACATATGGGTTCAAAGAAAAAGAGAAACCAAGTGAAAAACCATACCTTTTGAGTAAATTCTTCAAACTTGAGGGACTTATAGGGAAAACCCAATTTTCAGCTGAAGATGCGCCATCGTCTGGCACCTGATAGCTCTAAAGTAATAAACAGACGAGGAGCAAGTTTGATGAATTCTAAAAATTAGGGTTTTGTTTCTGTTTCTTTACTTTTCTTGGGACAGGATGGGCAGTAGAGAAAGGTATTTGTATTTGTATTCAGTTCAAGAAAATAACAGGAACATAAAATATAAATAAATAATAATAATTTTAAAGGTGGAGACTTCTCTTATGTTATGGGAGGGAGCTAGCCAGCCACCCTCTCTCTCTCACACACACACAAGTTTCCAGAGTCCCCACCACCAACCAACCATACTTCAAAAACCAGGTTAGCTGTTTTCTCAGATATTAGTATTAGGCCTCCTTCCCTTCTTTCACTAGCCTTCGCAAGTCAATTTTACTTCAAAGTCAAGTTCATTTATTTATTTGTTTTATTATTATTATTAACCTTCCACTTTATTTCCCTTCCCTCTTTTCCACTGAATCTTTGAAGAAAAAAAAAACAAAAAAACAAAAAAATCACTTTACATTTAAATAAAAAAGTGAGTAAAAAATATTTGATATGAGCTTTTCTAATAGGTAAACTCAAATTTAACTATCAATTTAAGTAAAAGCTTCACTAATAGCATAATGATAAATGTATTTTTTTAAGTTATTGTCAAACAGGGGTGGAGCCTATTAAACAATTGATTTTTTATTTGTTATCTGATTAAGCTAAATCCAATTAAAAAAAAAAAAATTTATTTTGGTTATATATATTTTTCCCCATGAAACCAAATAGTTCCCAAGAAATGAAAATGGCTACTTATTTTAACAAAATTCATCTTACACGAAAAAAAAAAAAAAAAAAAAAAAAGATGACAAGATTGTCAAATAAATTTTATTTATTTAGTTATTATAAAAATAAAAAATATATAATTATATAAAATAATATAACTTATTTTATATAAGATAATATAACTTTTACTTATTTGTTGACTCCTTTCACTTATTTTAACTTCCACTTATTTAAAAAAATAGCTATACCTTAGTGAATTAACTATATTAATAATATTATTATTGCGACTATTAATTTTACTTGGTAAATTATATATGAAAAATTATTAGATGGTCCATAAACACCACATGCACATATTCCATCAATTATTAACCCATTTTGAGACTTGGAATTTATAGCGAAAAAGTTAAAAAATGACTATACGTTGTAACATCATTTTCTTTACTCTTTACATATTTTTTTTATAAAAAAATTAAAAATACTAAAATAGTGAATTTTTAGACAAGACTTAAATATTATTTTTTTTGTGTCCCAATATAAAGTCTCGAGTCCCATCCCTTCACCAATCACAACATTCTAGAGAAATAACCTAAGGAGAAATTACATTTCAGTTAAATTTTTTTAAAAAAAAATATGATTTTAATTATTAATACTTATAAAATTTATCATTTATTTATGTATTGTAATTATTTTTTTCCAAAAATAACTGATTTGATATTTCCCCCTAACAACCTAACCAGCGCGTAGCACCAAATAACTTCTCTTCTGTGGGTGAAAGCCGACAATTTTTATTGAAACTTCAACCACAAATGTTTCCGAAATTTCAATGCACGCCGCAGTACTTTGCTTGTATTTAATATCTAAGGAAATCTCTAATGGTCCATTAATATTTTTTTTATCAAATTTAAGTAATTTTTTTTTTCTTTTGATATCTAAGTATATAAATCATGAGAATATTGATCGATCGGGCAGATAATCGAATAGATATTTGATCAATGTAAATTTTTTTATTTTTTTTGTCTTAAGGTGCTGGACCAGACGATCGATCTATCAGTATAATTTTTTTACAAATGTTTACCTTGAAGTAGTCATTCGGAAAGACATCCAGAGACATTTGAGAAACATTCGGCAACGATAATGAATCTTATCCTCTGAAATAAGTAAAAGGGTTTTGATTTGTGGTACTAAATTGAGGGTACTAATGTTTCTAATTTTCATATAAGGCAAAAAAAAAAAAAAAAAAATAGTTACTTGAAATGAAAATTAGGGACATTAGTGCTTCCAATTTAGTGTTATAAAACATTTTCCATAAATAAAATTATCAATTTGATAAATTTAATAAAAAATTTAAGATAGTCAAACCGAAAACTTTTCAATTTCCAAAATGAGCATAAAGCCCCTCGACAGGCCGGAAGGGTTAGGGTTTAGAAGTAGGTTATCAGAAAACCTGATTTTCAATGGCTGAAGAAGAGGGAACACGCAATATTGATAATGGAAGATACTCAACCCAACAACAACAACAGCAACAAGAAGAAGAAGAAGGAGGAGGAGAAAGAGAAGGGGATCAGAAAGTTGTGAAGTTTCTTGATTCGGTGGATAGCTATCTGACCCTAGTCGACTCTTTATCTTCAACACTTCGCCAGGTAAAAACCCTAAAAATCTAATTTTAGAACCCTATTTTGCCATCATTATTGCCATGAAATCTTCTTTTTTATGGGTACTGTTTTGGATTTCAATTTAGTCAGCGTTTGATTCCTTCAATCACATCTTGATCACACCGTTCATTCTTTTATATATTTTTGATCTACTTTACATTATGTTTTAATTCATGTCTATATTTGATTCAGAGAATAGGCTTGTTTTTTAGTTCATCTTTAATTAGACGACGGCAACCTGATTAATTAATTTTCAATTTGGATAATTTTAGGGAAAATATCAGGTAAGTCTCACTTTTTTCCCACTAATTTTCTCATAAAATTTCATTGGGTCCTATTAACACTGTCTTGAGTGGGTTAATTCTGTGTCAACAGGACTCATTAATTTTCCAATTGAATCAAATTTTATTTTGATTTGATTCCCGTTTTTATTCTTCTTCATCTTCTGTTTTCGATAAGTCCTGTTTTTCTTTCTAATCTTTTCGGCTTAAAATCCACTAGCATTTGCAATACTTATGTGTAGTCTGTTTTCATGACTAATAAGCTATTTTAAGCCTGTAGTTATTCAGGTAATGTACAGAAGATCCTAGTCCACGGTGATCATTATGTGTTGCTTATCTTGGAGGGTAGTCATTGTCTTGTGGGGATACTCTCTTATTAACTGATAATTTGAACTGTGTTATTGCATAATGGTGATAGTTTTGCATTTGGATTGTTCAAGATTGATTCTATGTTTCTTAACAAAGACACAAATTTTTCACTATTTGACACAATTGTTATGCTTCCATTTTAATTTTTGGAACAAGTGAAGAAATCACCCTGTTGTTCTTTTGGTGCTCATTTTTCTCTGAGAGATGTGGCAACAAAGAAAACTAAGAACTTTTTTATTGTTCTAAACTTTCCTACTTTGCAGGGATGGTTGGAATTAGCTGGTGCTCGACATTCCATGGGTGCTTCACGAATCAGTAGTGCCTTGTTTGACCTCAAACACCACTGTGCTGCTACAACATTGCAAATTACAGAGGATGGTGGTAAGCCTTCTTAACTGAATCAGTTTGATGATAAGTGAAGATTTTCAATTGCGGGGTTAGTCTTACCACTCGTGCTTATGGTATGATAACATATGTATTATGGCATTGCACCTTTGTAAGGGGCATTCAGAAACTGAATCATTAAAAAAATATTTTACATTAGCTTTGGTAATTTGAGCCAGTACAAGTATAGCACTTTGACACTTGCACAAACACGCGTATGCTTCTGTTTAGTTGTGCATATGTTAGTCATTATCGATGTTAATTAGTTTTTCTTATATATTTTAGTTGACTCCACGATGAAGCAACCTAATTTTACTTTGTGCAAGTGGGTCTCCCCTGATAATCGGAATTGCTCCTCTGACAAAGCAAAATTTGATGAGGATGAGTCTTTACAAAGGACATCAACTAAACTGCAGCTTCGGTATAGGGGAACATCTGGTATATAAAACCACCTTTCAGTGAATCTTTCTATACTTTTTTTGTACGTTGTTGCAGAATGTCTTTAAAGAATTTACTAATTAGTGATTTTGTTTTCCTTTTTGGGTTAGGTTTGGAGTTTAATGTATCTTTTCTCTTCTATTGCTTCTTACTTTCTCGCATCTGTTTGTGCAAAGAAATTCAGGAGAAAAGACCAGAAAGTAATGGGTCTGCACTCACAATTGACTACCAAGTAAGTATGCCACCACTGACCTTGCTCCATATTTTCATCTTGTTTAATGAGTCAAATTCTGATAACAAGTCATTTCTATTTTAGCTGTCATTGGGTGGGTGCTGGCACCATTGTACTAGAACTCTTATCAGTCTCTTTTTTTTTTAAGTTCAGCCATGCAAAAGGCTTGTATGCGTAGAAGTTGCATTGCTATTTTTATAAAACTGAAAAGGGGCTGTTGGGTGAGACTGAAAATTTTAGTTGCTGAATTATAGCACTGAACCTTTTAAGTTACTGACGTAAAAGTTGAAGTTAACTAGCCTTTTATGTCTAGAAGTTTTGTTGTTACATAGATAAAGCTATTACCACTTGGCTTGTTCATTTGTAAAGGAAAACTTTAGACCTTTTAAGTGAAAATTATTTGTTACGCAACTGATTGTGTGTTATCAAATGCACTCAATGGAAAAATCACAAAAGTTTTCAGTGCTTAATTTGGGTATCAAACAGAGGTTTAACCCTTCGCGCACAAAAAAAAAAAAAAAAAAAAAAAAGTTTAACCCAAATAAGGAAAAAGGTAGGGTTTCAGGATACAAGTTTAAACCCCAGTTTTTTTATTTATATAATTTTTATATTTTATTTTATTGTTGTAGCTGTGTTTGAAAGGTGAAATGTGTGTATGGATACATTTCACATTATCTTCTTTCTTCTTTTGTAGATTCAAAAGGAACGATCCAAATCACTGTCAATGTTTGGAACTTTGGTTTCTCCAAAACTTCGAGCTGGCCAACTTTCATTTGAGATGGGTAAATAATAAGCAAAGATGCTGACTCTGTCTAACTCATTACTCCTCCCAATTCCACCCTCCAGACATATGTGCATGCACTGCATGAAAGGCTGGTGTTGACTGATTGTGTCGGTTTCATGCATGCAGCTCTGGATACACTAGTGGAAATAGCAAACATGCGATCATCAATTCTATCTGCTTATGATCAAGTGCGGAATGATATGGAGAGCACCAGAGGTTGACGACAACTTGGTTTTGTAATGAAATGGAAAGGTATAATTTTTTACACATTACATAATTAAGCAATTGCCATTTTTTATTTTTATTTATTTTTTAATCTATAGATCTTCTGCACTTGTAGACGGCTGCTCACAATTGCTTGAGCTCATAATTTCGAATTGGAGTGCTTCTCAATTATGTTTGTGGTGTGTGGCCACCAAAGATTTTCCTCGTGTATTTTATCTAATTTATTACTTAGTTCTTGTTGCAGAATGTATTGGATTTTGCTTACTTTTCGTCTAGTGTATACACAGTATTTGATTATTGTTGATCGGTTTGATTGTTCAAAGATTGGAATCATTGCCATCCTTGTTTTGTAATTTGTATTGACTTCATTTCTTAGACATTCTTAACAAATTAATAGAATCATTTAGGTTGTGTTTAAATCAATAGAACCATTAAAGAGAAGAACCAATCTGAATTTGTGGTTTGAAGCTTGAAGGTAAGACCGGTAAGATTATGTTTGGATTAAGGATTTGTGGAGGAATTTGCAAATATAAAGGAAATACCGGAAAAAGTGAATTAAATACAAGTTAAGGGCTTGTTTGGTTTGCTTTTGGGAGATTTGTTTTGGAAAAAAAAAAATTCAAAATTTTGTTTGGTTTGTGGTTTCTCTCAAAAAAATTTTAAAATTACTCTCTTACAAATCAATCAATCTTTTTTTTCTCTCCTTTCTTTTTCTTAATCACTTTTTCTCTCATACATATCTATTAAATTATAACAAAATATCAAATCATCTCAAATTTCTAAACTCTAAAATTATTTTAAAATATACAATCAAACAAATCAAAAAAAATTTTAAACTTTTTCTCAAATTTTTTTTTTTTTGTGAAAATCACTCGCTCAAAAACAAACAAAATACATCCTAAAATTTTGTAATATTTTTTGGTGTTTTGGGAAGATGGTAAAAAGTGATTTTTTAGTTTTTAAACAAGTTTTTTGCTTTTTTAGACAAGTGTTTTGGAGAGTTAGTAAAAAATTACTTTTGGTTTTTTTTTAATATTTGTTTATAATGTCAAATCACAATAAAAATGATCAAATTATTTCCATTCAATTTAAAATATTTACAACTTTACCTATATAGCATATTTTGACCCATGAGGGTTGAATTATAATTTCACCAGTTGCTAAAAATCAACTTCTCAAATGTCTTTAAATACAAAAAAATTAACTTTTGGCATTTGCTACAAATTAAAAAAAGTGGCTAAAAGCCAAGTAGCCAAAAGAGGCCTTTGCTTCTTTTTCTTCTTTTTTCCTTCACAAGGCCTATTTTTGGAAGTGAGTTAAAAGTCACTTTTCAACTTTTAACTCATTTCCCTCTCTCACAAAAAAATTTAAAAAGCAACTTTTAATCATCTTTTCAAAACACCCTACAATATATCTGTAAGAGGAGTTAATTTAAGCTAACTAAATTAATTGGGCCCAATAGCCCAAGATTAGTGGGCCTAAATTTATCGCAAGCCAAGATTAGTGGGCCCGAATTAATCGTTATCAAACGGGTTGAATTGCTCCAAGCCTTGAAAGGGTTCGGATCCACAAACTTAGTGACTTATTCGGGTCCAGACTTGAAAGGGTATTGAGCAAGTCTAGAGATCCGAGGCACTGGGGCTTCAAACGGATTTTAATGCAATCTAGAAGTCACTCCATTAATGAGTACCAGAACACTTGCGGACTCGGAGCTTTCCGGGATCTATGCACCAGAACCATGGGCGTAATGGAGTTCGAACAAAGAACCCGATCCCAAGGATAGTGAGCGGAGATAAATTCACTCTTTGGTTAAACTAGCCTATACCTGGGTCGAGGTGACACGACCCCGGGGGATCCATGAGACTCGGCAATATTTAGCGGCATGGGGTCTTCTAGGACGACCTCAGCCCTTTGGGATGATTGGGGATCATTGGTTAGGTGTAGCTAAAAAGAAGGGTTCACCAAGAGATTGATCTCCTCTTTGGGGTTTTCCTCATCCTCGGAGAGGTCACTTCCTCGGACAAGGTGGTTAGAAAGAATATTTTCCATATACCTTGTACATGGGCTCCATCCTACATTATGAGATGTCTATAAATAGCACCCAACCATAACTTTACAAGGGATGGATTTTTGAGAGATAACTCTTTGGAAAGAACTAATTTCCCTTCTCCATTATCAACCTTGAGAGTGACAGTGGGAGATCCATGAGCGAGCCTTGCCATTATCCTCTCTCTAACTACTTTGCCTTCTTCTTCACCCAATCTTTTATCTCCATCGTCTCTTTGCTCTTGTATTATGAGTTGAGATTATTGAAGAATCTAAGTCTTTCATCATTGTCTAGAGAATTCGAATTTTTCTTCAAAGATCTTTGAAGATCATCGAATTTTCCAACGACGTTCTTGAACCCTCTCATTCATTTGGCGACTTCACTGCGAAGGCGAATTGGTTAATGGTCTCAACGAGATCTGGAACCCACACAACTCCGGCAAGGATGGCGGGAGAAAATGAAGTTCACCAACAAGGATCCTCTAATGGTGGTGATGACAGGACATGGCTCCAGATCAACCACTTTCACTCGAAGCCATTCAAAGACTTCAAAATACTCAGCAGGAGATTCTTACCACTTTTCAGAATCTCACTCACACCATGTTGGTAATGAGTTCTAATTTTGCACTGACACCAAACGGAAATCAAACTGGCGGTGGAGTTATCCCCGCCAGAGTGCAAAATCAAATCCAAGGAGAAGTAGGCCCCAAACAGCCTGTGGCTCATGGCAACACAACCACAGTAACACATGCTCAAACCACAGCAGGCGGCAGCAGTTTGTCCACGCCCAGGCTCTATGGCATGCCAAGCCAAGATCCAATGGTGCCTAGGGGAGGTTCTGGTGTAATGAATGGCACTCCGGCGACTATTGGTGTCTAGGCAAATATAAGGGGCATGATGGTGCAAAAGGGAGCTCTGCTCGTACCTAATCTTGTTACATCACCAGTAAATGTTACTCAAGTACCAAGCAGGCCTCTTTTGGTACCGACAACAAATTTGCAAGCCCAACTTGGTATAGTTACGCTATGCGGTGGACTTTACGGGCCTCAATTCAATATCCCATCACCAACTGGTTTGTCCATAAGCGCTGATGGCTAGTGTCGTCAAGTGTTTTTACCAATGATGAATTCTTAACACCAGAATGGCCAAGTTGATCCTAGCTCAGTCTTCGGGTCCATAAGCCAAGTTTCGAGAATGCCACCATCAAACTCTATCCCTCAATAGTTTCTTCCTCTCGCCGATGTGCAAGCCATGTTCGATCTCGAATGGGGCAAGAGGACTTTACCCTCTTTGCTTGATTCGGATGTCAAGCCGCCTTACCCTATTGAGATGCTGAGCTATCCATACCTTGAGGGGCATACAGTGCCAAATTTGATCAAATTCGATGGCAAATAAGGAAATGCTCGAGAACATGTTGTGCGATTCATCGAGACTCTGGGTATGGTTCAAACCACGTCCTCCAGCTGAGAGAATTCTCTAAGTCCCTCACTAACTGAGCATATAGTTGGTGTGTTAATTTGGCCCCAAACTCTATCTGAAGTTTGGAGGAAATGGTTAGCAAATTCCATTCCAAGTTCTTTCAAGTGGCAGAGAAGGTGACCACACTTACATTGTGTAAAGAAAAGCAACGAGAAAGTGAAGACATCCTTGACTACGTCAAAAGGTTTCAGGACAAGGCTGTAGATTGCCATGAAGCAGTGGAGGAGAGTTATCTGGTTCAAATCTGTCTAGAGAGGGCATTGAGCAGGTACAAAATGTTTCTAGTTAATCACAAGCTACCTACCTTCTCGGCACTAATAGAAGCAGCTTGGAACATTAGCACTCCTCAAGCTCAAGAGCCCAGATTTAAGGCCAGTTACAAGGCTAGCTTCAAATCGTCTCGTGGACCTATTGTTGTTGTTGCCTCTACCCCAGATACCTGAAAATCACAATGAGGGGATCATAGAGGCCAGAAGAGGAAGCAATATAGTGCTGAAAAGGGCAATGTTTCTTATCCATGTGGAATCGAGAAGGTAAAAGCTCTAGTTAAGGAATGGGTGGCCGACGGAGAGCTAAAATTACCTTATGTCGAAGAAATTCCATCAAAGAAAGACCGCGAGAGCCCCGAATTTTGCATCTATCATCGCACATTGAAACATCCGACAAAGAAGTGTTGGACTCTCAGGAAAATCTTCAGAGATAAAGTCGAGGCAGACGAATTGAGGTTCAAAAAGAAAGGGACTCAAGACATCCGAGAACAACCATATCCTCAGCACCGATACAAGGGCAAGAATGTTGCTATGATAGCTTATGAAGGCTCGATGATTGAGGCTATCGCCAATCTCGATGACGATGATTGTTATCTGGACGACATCTTCGAGTTCGAGGGTGAGCAAGTTTATTATGGAAGTGCTCTTGATCCAGAGGGCAGAACCTTTATGACTCATGTTGAAGATCCCTTTGATCTAGAAGGAGAAGAAGAGTACTACGGAATAGGAGGACACCATGTTTATGTGGCATCTTATTTTGAAGAGACCAAGGAAATAGTTAACTACAAGCCTCCAAGAGTAGAAAAAGATCCGGATCACTATGCCAAAACCCTGCAAGACTGTGTAAAATTCAAGAAATTCTTTGACCAGCTTGGACTTTCCAGGGAGGCAAGAACAGAAATCACCAAGTCTATCATCAATATAGCCGAAGCACACCATGAGGAATGCATGTTGACTGAAGGATCTATCCCGAGGAAGGCAAAAGAGCAATCTAGTGCCATTACTTTTTCCGAGACTGATCAGAAGTATCCATTTTCTCACAACTGCCCGCTTTATGTGACTGCTTTTATTAACGAGGTTGAGTTCAAAAAGGCCTTTATAGACAGCGGAGCCTCTATCAACATTATGACGCGCGTTACTCTAGAGAATGCTGGAATCTCTGAAGAACGCATCGTGAAGCAGCCGATAGTCATCATTGGCTTTGGTGGAGAAATGAGAGTTACTATAGGATGCGTAACAGTTGATTTAGCTGTCGGAGAGATTCGTTTGGCCACCAATTTCTATATTATCGATTCCGAGGCAAATTATCACATTATTCTATGAAGGACCTGGATGCATAGTATTAGCCCCAAGGTTACTCAAACTTGAATTTCTATTGATTTTGATTTATGACGAACACTTTATTATTTGAAGTTTTCAAAATTAACATTTGTACTTTATGATTCTAATTGTTTTGAGACTCAAGAATATTATGTTTCAAAAACCTTTTAAGTTATCAAAAATATAAGCATTAGCTCTTGGTTGCAAAAATCTGTCCTTGTCTATCACAGGTCCAAGGATAGACATTAGAATTATCCTCAAAATGTTAAGTGTTCCAGAATAGAGGGTCGACACCAGAAAAGCAGGGGTCGACACCAGGGAAAAATTGAAAAAATAACTAAGTGTTCTAAATGTAAGGGTCGACACCAACAGCAGCAAGGGTCAACACCAAAAAGCTGTATACACTTCAGTTGTAAGGGTCGACACCAACAACAACAAGGGTCGACACCAAAAACCAGTATATACTCCAGTTGTAAAGGTCGACACCAACAGTAGCAAGTGTCATAACCCGAACCCACCCCTATGGGTTAAGGCCATAACCGGCTAGTAATCACGAGATTACCTACAGCCTCAAACCAAATAAGACGAAACTCATCAGAGTAAAGGGACCAAACGGAAGTAATTTTAAAACTTTGTCCATAGAGCCGTGCTTATATGCACATCATAACATTCCATACCTACATATGTTAATAACTTACAGCAGAAAGTATAGTAACATAAAGTTCTGTACAGACAGACAAGATCATTCAAATCTAAGTCAGCTAAACAAAACTATACACAGACGTAAACCAAAGTCCTCGCCAACATGCAAAATAGTATAGAATGGCAAAAGGGCGAAGACGTGTCTCGTGCGTGAGACGCAAGGGTTGACTCTTCAAACCTTAGTTGTTCCACACAGACTTCACTGAGACTAGGTCTGGACCTCTCTTGGCTCACCTACAAATACATGAATGAGTGTGAGCGAAAGCCCAGTGAATAATATCAAATAAAGAATATACATTGGAACAATATACATCAAACGGCCTTGGGCCCAATTTATATTTCTAACTACTACATACATACATAGACATATGTAAGTTAGGTAACTGCGGTTCCAAACACCTCATACGGCCTTAGGCCCAATTCATTAGTATTATTCAGGTCAAACTGGCCTTTGGCCCATTCATACTATCATGTCAAACTTTCACTTGTGTCAAAATAGCCTTTGGCCCATTCAGATGACAAACTGGCCTTTGGCCCATTCATTCCTTCATTTGTGTCAAAACGGCCTTTGGCCCATTCAGATGATAAACTGGCCTTTGGCCCATTCAAATGACAAACTGGCCTTTGGCCCATTCATTCGTTCATGTCGAAACGGCCTCTGACCCATTCATTCATGTCAAAACAACCTCTGGCCCATTCATTCATGTCAAAACGGCCTCTGGCCCATTCACTCTATTATTCAGATCAAACTAGCCTCAGGCCCATTCAAACTTTCGTATCAAACTAGCCTTCGGCCCATTTATCCTTTTATATCAAACTATCATTCATATCAGATTGTCATTCATATCAGATTATCATCCATGTCAGACTATCATTCATGTCAGACTATCATTCATATCAGACTGGCCTTTGGCCCATTCGCTCTTTAGGCATAGTAAGCGTTTGTCCACAATTCAAATTAACAGACTTATAGGAAGCTAAGCAATTGGACAAATAACATATTTCAAATATCTTTATTAAGATACTACTCACAGTGATCGGCGGATTGATTTGCCCTGGAGCTTGACCCTACACATCACATAACACATATGGGTCACAACCGATTCAATCCGTTCTTAATTCACATATTCCTCTTTAGGCTTAATTCTTATCACTTTAACTCAATTACAATGCTCAATGCATGCCTAAGAGTACTTAAAAGTGAAAGAGAACGGAAAACGAAACTCAGAATGCCTTTTCGAAATTTTAGAAAACAGGGTCCCCGCTCGAGCGTGGACTTCCTCGCTCGAGCGGACCCAAGGGGTTTGTAAAAGTACTGGTTATATCATTTTTACGCTCGAGCGCGAACTCAGACGATCGAGCGGAGGGTTTGTCTATATAGCTCCCCGTTCGAGCGTAAACTTCCACACTCGAGCGGACACCATGTCTGCAAAATATTCTGGGAGCTCATATTTTACGCTTGAACGACGGTTTCCCCGCTCGAGCGGGCACCATGAATTATGGGTTTTCCAGAATTTGTTCTTGAGTTCAAATCCGACCTTCCAAGGTCCAAAACCCATAAATTTGGTTCCAAAGCATGCGAACACATTATATAACATGAGTATATAAGCAAGATGAAGTCAATTGCTCAAAATCATGGTTTAATCCTTCCAAATAAATCAACATTTCTTTGTAAACTCAAGGCTCACACATTCAAACTTTACATAAGCTTCATATCTTCCTTAATCAAACATGCGTGTCAATTTTTGACCTCATTTCCATTTCAAATAGCACCAATGATGCTCATAAACATGTACGTCAACAAAACCATGCTTGCATGTATGCTTCAATGCTCAATTCTTCACAATTCTCATATTATATGCTAGATTATGCAATTTCATAGCAATTCTCTACATGCATGCACACATGAACTTCAAACTCACCAAATACAACACAATTCTAGTTCTTGATCACCAACCAACTTGAATTCACAAAATTACAAGTTCAAACTCATGAATTAAGGGGTGATTACTCACCTAGGTGCTTAATCTTTCCAATTTATGGTAAATTCTTAAGTGTGCCTTCAAGATCACCAAGTTCTCCAGCCAAATATCTACCTTGAGCCTCCTCTCTCTCTAAATTCGGCTTCTCTCTCTCTCTAAAGCAAAATTTCATATGTTTGAGCTCAATGAAACAAAAATGAGAGTGTATAATGGCCCTTTAAAAGCTCCCTCAAATACATTTCTTTAATATAAAATAGTTGGGCACCCTTTCATTAATTTAATCCATTTAATTCGATCCGAATCAATTTTTAATTAAATTTCACCATAGGCTCTAAAAATTACGCTGATCACAATGACGTAATCAATTTCGGGTTTCGTGGCCAATAAGGCCTTCAATTTAAATTTCAAAGCAGATAATCAAACAGATATTTCTACAGTGAACAGATATAAAGCCCAAATCACATATAATCATGCAAGAACACTCAGATTCAAATTAAGCACGTAATTACCAACATAAGCATGATTAATTAGCATAGCACAGGACAAGGTTATCACAGCATGGGTCGACACCAAAAAACAGTATACTCTCCAGTTATAAGAGTCGACACTATCAACAACAAAGGTCGACACCAGGAACACATGGAACATATCTCAGGAAAGAAAAATCAGAGCAAAGGGTCGACACCCAACTTGCAGGGGTCGACACCCTTATGTCTATGTTGAACAAAACCTAGCCGCTATCTTCAAACTCAAAAAGGGTATCTGTGACATCATTCTCTGACATATATTATTCTAATCAAAAGGAACTTTGGGATAATAATTTCTGACAAATGGAGGGAACATTCTCCACTCACACCTCTCCTAAGATCAAAAAAAGGAAAGAACATGGAGACAACATTATATCGCTCCACCATTATCTTATTTTCCAAGCATGGGCATCACTTCCTTTGAGGAAGCTCCATCTCCAATGGTCAGAAAACAGCCTGTACCAAACATTCTCCACTCACAACAGCTGGAAACGTTTTTGTTTGCCCAGCTCCAACAGATAGTTTACTCACGTGGGTATGTTTTTTTCTTCAACTAGTTGAGTCAGATGAAAGCTATAAATCGGGAATGTTTTCCAGATCTGAAGGATATCACATCCTACCGCAACTACACCAAACATACTGAGCATCATTTTCATCTCTGTGATTTGACTTGTGTTCTCCCATTTTCAAATTTAAACAAGTCCAAAACTTCGTGTGAACTTAAACTTTCTTAATCCATCTTTTGAGAGATAGTTTTTGTAAAAGAGGATAGTTGAATCTTTTCTTCTAGTTTCTTAGTTTCTTAGTGAAACATTTGCAAAGTGAGGCTTTTTGTTGGGTGAGGTCCTCAACAGATTAAAGTAAGTCCTTTTGTTACACACCTCAGGTTGGAAAAGCTTGGTGGTGCATCAATTCATAGTGAAGAATTTCTCAAGGAGGATTCTTGAGGAGTGGACGTAGGCCGATGAGCCGAACCACTGTAAATCTCTGTGTTAAGTTCTTCTTTCCTATTCTCTTTACTTTCTGTTAATCATTTGATTATCTGTTGCATTTAAATTACATAAGATCTTTTGAAACCCTTTTTAAATTAAATTTTTTAATTACCCAATTCACCTTCCCTCTTGGGTTGCCTTCTTGTTTAACAATTGGTATCAGAGCCACGTCTCTAGTAATGTGACTTAACCGTCTTAGAGTGACCTATGGCAAACCCTAGTTCTTCTCTCCCTGAAGGACAAGCCTCAAACAGACCTCCCTTCTTCAATGGAACAAATTTTAACAATTGGAAAACCCGCATGATTATGCACATTCAATCTACTGACTATGAAGTTTGGAAAATCATATGTGAGGGTCCTAAGGTACCCACTAAAACCGTATATGGTCTACTAGTACCCAAACTTGAGAATGAGTGGACAAGTGCTGACTACAAAGATATTCAATTAAATGCCAAAGCTGTTAATATGTTGTATTGTGCACTTAATGCTACCGAGTTTAACAGAATATGCACTTGTACCACTGCTAAAGAAATTTGGGATAAACTTGTTGTAACTCATGAGGGAACCACTCAAGTTAAAGAATCTAGAGTGAGTCTACTTGTTCATAACTATAAGCTCTTCAAGATGAAACCAGATGAAAACATATCCCAAATGATCACTCATTTTACTAATATTATAAATAGTCTTAAATCTCTTGGGAAGACTTACACAAATGCAGAAATTATCAGAAAAGTCCTTCGATCATTGCCAAAAAGTTGGGAGAACAAAGTTATTGCAGTGATAGAAGCAAGAAATCTATCAATATTAAGTCTTGATGAGCTAATGGGATCCCTTCTAACCCATGAGATCATTATGCAAGAAGGAAAAGAAGAAGAAGACAAGAATAAGAAGAAAGGGATAGTGTAACATGCCCGGGGGGTACCCGCGTGCGTTAAACAGTTCGGACCCCCGAGATCTCTTTGATCTCAAGTCTCACGAATGCAATGTGAAACGTAGATGAGAGTCTAGATTTGGCAACTTTTAGTGAAAATCCATTTTATTGCAATTTTGTCAAAAATAGACTGCGTCATCAAAACTCAGAGTCGCCACCTAATATTTTGGGAAATTAAGAAACCCATGACTCGGTGCCAAGGCCACTGTTCGTCGTAACCAAGGATGCTTGGCTCGGAACCTTAGGTATGAGAGGGGAAGGTCAATAATGAGCACCCCCACTCACCCGATCAAAAGATCGGCCTCTACTAAACCATGATATGACTTTTATTTTCTTTATATGTTCATGTTCTGATTATTTTAGTAAATCTTAAAATTTACTATGCGAAGCATACAAGTATAGACTAGTTTGCTCAAATTGGAACAATTCAATTTCATGTATGTTTGTCGAAAAGGGTTTGAATTTGCCACTTGACAAAGTGGGCTTAAAGTTTGTGAATTTGTCACTACAAAGTGGGCTTAAAACGTACAGTCGTTAAATCATTCCAATTCAGGCAACAAGCCTTCATCCATAGGCATTCAAACAGTTTATCATTTAATCAATTAGCCTCATGGTAGGATGCTAAACATAATAAGAAAATCACACACAAATGGGATGCTAAAGCATAAAAACTCACAGATTTACCGACGTCCCTCGAACAGCTACAAAACAAAGTTAGTAAAATATGCATGATCTTATATACAGAATCCTAATGCAATTCACTCATGAGATGTAACTAAAGATTCGGCTTCTAAGATATGGCATGTGAATCATCTCAAGAACATGAGGTAGCGCATAGAATCACAGAAAAATTGATTAAATCCACACATATAAATGTAGCCGAATCTTAATGCATAAGACATGAATGTAAAGCATGGATATGCATGGCATGTCAGATATATACATATACACAGTTAGGGAAAGCGATTAAAGAATGGGATAGAAAGAAGCGGGGTGGGGGAATTATTACAATCATTTTAAATATTACAGATCCGAGAGAAACAAATAAAATAAAATCCTCACAAACACTCAAAAGAAAAACAAAACAAAGAGCTTCGTTACTGGCACATTCCACTTCTTTTCCCCACTGAAAATTGGGCCCAATCCATATGGATACATTCAAGCCATGATATCAGCCCACTAATTTGTAAACGAAACGCGGCCATAACCAGCAACACCTTTCTTCTCAAACTTGCATCATGGCCCCGTATACTAGAACCCACACCCATTTTCAAAGCTCGCCAAATTCGGCAGCACAGGAATTTGAAGCCCTTCAGACCCAAGATGGCCCAACATGTAACTTGTAGCTCTTGGGTTGTCTCCAAGAATATAGCCCACTTCAATCCATGATGTCAGCATAGGTCTTCCAAGTAATTATCAATATATTTTAGCAAACCAAGACTCTCCTCGAATTTCATTTTTGTGCTACAGTGCAGGCACCTTATTTGGTGAGTAGACTTTTTCCTTGTGCCCGTGCATGTGTGTATCATCTCTTGATGTGTGCTGGCTGTGTGAATCTGTATCAATGTGTGTGTGTAAGGAGTGGATGTATGTGTGTGTATGGAGTGGATGTATGGGTGTGTGTGGTCTGCTGAGAGGGAGAGAGAGATGGGTGTGTATGCATCAAAGAGAGAAATGTTAGAGAGAGAAGAGAGAGATCTCAGTCCGTGTGTGGTCTCCCCCCGTGTGTTGTGTGCATGTATTGAGTGGGTGCTGCTGTGAGTGTGCCGTGTGTGTGCATGGGTGATGTGGCATTTGCATGCCGTGTGTAGTTGTGTGTATGCATGGGTGCTGTGGTGTGTGTATCAGTCTATCTGCATGTGTCTGCTATGGGTTTGTCGAGAGAGAGAAGAGAGAAATCAGTCTGTGTTGCTGCCCAATTATCTATTTTTGTATCTGCCGTGTGTGGGTTTGCCGAGTGACTTAGAGAGAGAGATCTATGGGCGTGAAGTTATGAATATAATTACATGTGAGTGATGTGTGTGAAAGGAGAGAGAGCCGTGTCTGTGTTCTTTCAGTGTGAGAGAGCTGGGTTTGGTCCTTGGTTTTGGGAGAGATCAACAGAAATGGGTGCCCATATATGGAAGGTGTGCTGTGGAAGGAAAGTGAGTGAGGTTGGTCGAGTGATGGAACCCCAAGAGAGAGATTGGTTATCTTCTCCATACATGTATCTTGTGTGTGATAGTAGACCCAGAGAGATGATGCATCTCTTGTGTCTTGACCACCTTCACCGATTGGCCCCTAGGGAGAGAGATAAGAGAGAGAGTGTGGGTGTGGGTCTCTTAGTCTCGTGTTTGCTATGTCGTGGTGTCTCTCAACCCCCAAAGAGAGAGAAACAGTGCCCGAGAGAGAGAGAGAGAGCTGAAAAGTAGTGCCCACCCCCCTTAAACCATGTGTGTGTATGCCCTTTTTATTCTTCAAACTTCAACGAAGAGACCCACCAGGTTGAGAGTGAGTGTGAGAGATAATGGAGATGCCTGTGTGCCTCGTGGGTGTTGAATGTGTGCCTCGTGTATGCATGTGTGTGTTAGCTTTGTTTTATTAATCCCCACTCAGAGAGATATAATGCAAATGTGTGTTGTCCTTTATCAAAAATCATATCATCCATTTTAAAACTTCTCCACCACCTCTCTCTTTTTCCAAAAGAATATTTTGCACCACCGCCCCATGATATTTCCTTTTTTGTTATTTTCTATTTTTTATCATCATTTTTTTTTGTTTATATAATATTTATCAATTTATATAAAACACACCTAAACATATATACACACACATAAAATTATACAAAAATATATAAAATATTTATAAAATAATTTGACCAAAATAGTTGAGGTTTGGGATTAAAGCTTCACTTTGATTTTTTTGCTGAGAGTGGTCAAAATAAAGTGCCCAAGTCTTAGGGCCGGTCAAAATGGGGTGTCTACAGATAGCTTTCAAGTCCACCACAAAATCTCAAGAGAAAGAAGAAGATGCTTCAAAAGAAGACGAAGAAATGGCTTTCATTACCAAAAGATTCAAAAAATTTGTAAAAAAGGAGCAAGGTGTAAGGAAGTTTTTCAGAAAAGATTTCAACAAAGATCTTCAAAAAGGAGAAAGTCATAAAAAAATCCGAAGTGATCTGCTATGAGTGTAACAAGCTGGGTCATTACAAATCAGAATGTCCAAAGCTTAAAAAACAATTCAAGAAGGATAAGAAGAAAGCCATGATTGCAGCATGGGGAGAAGACAGTGATGACAGCGACTCAGAGACGGACATTTGCAAAAATGAAGTCGCAAATTTATGCTTAATGGCACTTGAAGATGAGGTAAATGATGACTCTTTTACTTTCGATAAATTACAAACTGCTTTTGATGACTTGCATGATGAATTTAAAAAATTGAGTTTGAAAAGTAATTGTCAAAAGAAAATGATTTCAAATTTATCTCAAGAAAAGGAATTCTTAACTTCTAAAATCAATACTTTAGAAAATGAAGTTTTGACAATGAAAGAATAAAAAGAATTCTCAAAGGAAAAAGAATTTTTACAAAAGGAAAATGAAATTTGGAAAAATGAGAAAATTGTCTTAAATGAAAACATAGAAGACTTAACAAATGTTTTTTCAAAATTTACTCAAGGGAAAGATACCTTAGACAAAATTCTCAAAATTCAAACTCAAACCTTTGGAAGAATGGGGATTGGCTATAAACCATTTGCAAAAACTATAACTTTTCGAAAATCCTTTGCATATGCATCATCTAATCATTCTCATATCACATGTCATTATTGTGGAAGAAAAGGCCACATCTCTCCTTTATGTCCTGCTAAGAGAAACTCATTCAATAAAATGAAAAACAAGTGGGTTCCCAAAAACACTTCAACTTCTAACTCTCATGGACCCAAAAAGGAATGGGTACCAAAAAGCCAACAAAAATCTGATTCTTGCAGGTGTGCTTTAGGTCAAAATTCAGCAACAACCGATGGTACCTCGACACTGCTTGCTCAAGGCACATGACCGACGATAGAGCAATGTTCTCAACTCTTAAATCCAAAAACGGAGGTCATGTAACCTTTGGAGACAATAGTAAGGGAAAAATCATAGGTGAAGGTAGTATCGGTAAAACTTCGTCACCCATTGTTGAGAACGTATTGCTTGTTGAAGGAATAAAACATAACCTACTTAGTATTAGTCAAATGTGTGATAAAGGCAATCATGTTTCCTTTGATAAGTCCCACTGCACTATTAAAAATTCTACTGATAACTCAATGCTTTTTGTTGGTCATAAGGATGAGAACGTGTATACATTTAATTTGCATAGTTTATCTCCTAATCATAATGTCAAGTGCTTATCTGCTTCAAATGAATCTGGATGGTTATGGCACAAGAGGTTAGGACACGCTCATATGGATTTGCTTTCAAAACTTTCAAATTTTGATTTGGTCATTGGCTTGCCAAAAATCATTTTTGAAAAGGATAGACTTTGTGATGCGTGTCAACAAGGAAAACAAACACGAGTCTCTTTCAAATCCAAAAATATCATTTCCACATCTAGATCACTTCAAATTTTGCATATTGACTTATTTGGACCATCTAGAACCTTAAGTCTTGGAGGAAAATCATATTGCCATGTTTGTGTGGATGATTATACTAGATTTACTTAGGTGATTTTCTTGGCACACAAAAGTGATACTTACTCTGCTTTTTCAACTCTTTGTAAATGTATTCAAAATATGGTTGGTCTTACTATTTGTACCATTAGAAGTGATCATGGTACAAAATTTAATAATAATGAGTTTATTCTATTTTGTAATGAGCATGGCATTGATCATAATTTTTCTACTCCTCAAACTCCTCAACAAAATGGTGTGGTAAAAAGAAAAAATAGAGTTCTTGAGGAAATGGCTCATACTATGTTTTGTGAAAATAATTTGCCAAGACATTTTTGTGCGGAAGCCATAAATAGTGCTTGCTATGTTATTAATTGTGCCATGATTAGATCCATATTGAAGAAAACACGATATGAACTTTAGAAAGGTAGAAAACCCAACATTGGCCACTTCATGCATTTGGTTGTAAATGCTTCGTACTAAATAACAATAAAGAGAATCTTGGAAAATTTGACGCAAAATCTGATGAAGCTGTATTTCTTGGCTATGCAAATTCTGGCAAAACATTTCGCGTTTTTAATAAAAGAACCTTACTTGTTGAAGAATCCATACATGTCGCTTTTGATGAATCTAACTCATTTGTTTCCAAGAATATTGTTGTTGATAATGCTGCAAATTCTAATTCAAGGATTGAAGGCATTTATTTATCAGAAAATAATGAACTTCATTCCTTGAAACCCAATGTTGAAATCTCTATGGAAGATCTTCAAAAAGAATATGCCCATCCCATAAAGGAACATAATTTACCCAAAGAATGGAAGTATGCCCATAGACATCCCAAAGATCTCATTATAGGAGACGCCACACAAGGAGTAAGAACTCGTTCGTCTCTTAATAATATCTATGGTAATTTATCCTTTGTTTCTCAAATTGAACCAAAAACTTTTTCTAAAGCTAAACTTGATGAAAACTGGATTGTCGCTATGCGAAAAGAGTTAAATCAGTTTCAAAGAAATGAAGTTTGGAATTTGTCTCCTCGCCCTATAGAACATTCTGTTATTGGAACTAAATGGATCTTTCGAAGCAAAATGGATGAATCCGGTATTCTTATTCGTAACAAAGCTAGACTTGTAAACCAAGGTTATAACCAAGAAGAGGGTATTGACTTTGATGAAACATTTGCACCTGTTGCACGCCTTGAAGCCATACGTATGCTGCTTGCATTTGCTTGTTTTAGAAATTTTAAAGTTTACCAAATGGATGTGAAAAGTGCCTTTTTAAATGGTTATATTTCGGAGGAAGTATATGTTGAACAACCTCCTGGTTTTGAAAACCACAAATACCTTGACCACGTGTGTAAACCTTCAAAAGCCTTGTATGGTTTAAAACAAGCTCCTAGATCCTGGTATGAACGCTTAAGCGATTTTCTTATAGAAAAGGTTTTTCTCGTGGAAAAATTGATACCACTCTTTTCATAAAAAAAAAAATGATGATATGCTCATTGTTCAAATTTATGTCGATGATATAATATTTGGTGCTACTAAGGAATTTTTGTGTAAGGAATTTGCTAAGGATATGCAGGGAGAATTTGAAATGAGTATGATGGTAGAGTTAAGTTACTTTCTCGAATTACAAATAAAACAAACCCAAGATGGTATTCATTTATCTCAAGCAAAATATATCAAAGATCTTCTCAAAAGATTTGAAGTGGACCTGTCCAAACCCACAGCAACTCCTATGATCACATCGATTAAAATCGACAAAGATGAGCAAGGTAAACCAGTAGACAAAAAGAAATATCGAGGTATGATTGGTTCTTTACTCTATCTAACAGCCAGTAGACCTGATATCATGTTTAGTGTGTGTATGTGTGCTTGTTTTCAATCAGCTCCAAAAGAATCTCACATCACCGCAGTAAAACGCATTTTTAGATATCTCGTAGGCACTCCACTTTTGGGTCTTTGGTACCCTAAAACAAATGTTTTTTATCTTTATGGATACTCAGATGCTGATTCGCGGAATGTAGACTTGACCGAAAAAGTACTAGTGGTACTTGTGAATTTCTTGGAAATTCACTCACTTCATGGTTTTGTAAGAAACAAAATTCAGTGGCATTATCTACTGTTGAAGCAGAATATATTGCCGCTGCTAGCTGTTGTGCTCAAATACTTTGGATGAAACAATAACTTTTTGATTTTGGATTCCACTTTGATCACATTCCCATTAAATGTGATAACACTAGCGCCATTAATCTTTCGAAAAATCCCATACAGCACTTACGCACTAAATACATTGAAATAAGGCACCACTTTCTACGAGATCATGTACTCAAAGGTGACATTGAACTCGAATTTGTGCCTACAAACCAACAATTGGCCGATATCTTTACCAAGCCTCTCAATGAGGAACAATTTTATCTTATACGAACTGAACTTGGCATGTTAAATATTCCTTTATGATGGTTTCTATGTTTTATTATATTTCCTTGTGTAATTTGGTGTGATTTGCACTAGTTTTTTGCTCTTCGGAACCCTTAAGGGTCGACCCCCTACTCCATAGGGTCGACACCTGATGTTTTTAAGTACACTGTTTTTTAGTGTCAACCCCCCGTCCCTAAGGGTCGACACCTGTTAGTTGCCTAAGGACTTGCCGCGTAATCTTTTTATATTCGAAGGGTCGACCGCTCTCTTTACGAGGGTCAACACCTGCTCAAATATATTTAAATACTCCTCGACCCTTCCTTTCTCTCACGACACCACTAAATCCCTAGCCCTAACTCCCTTTTCCTATTCCGGCGATCCACATTCCGATCATCTTCCCTCCTTCTAGCCACCGTCCCCTTTTTTCTCACCATGGAATCTCAAGATCCTCCTCCAGTTCTAACTAGAAAGCACCCTCATTCCTCCACCTCCTCAGCCGCTGCTGCTACCTCTTCCTCTGTCCAACGCTTCAAGAACAATGACGCTTGATCCTCCTTTAACAAGGACTTCAATCGTCAAAAGGTAATTTCTAGTAGAACCATCGATCTTGCCTTCTTTGAGAAACATTCCATCCCTATAAAAACTTGGTTTGACACCCAAAAATGGTCCTCTTTGTTAAAACTTGATTGGGTCATATACCCCACACTAACCAAAGAATTCTTAGCAAATCTCTCTTATGGTACTCAATCCTCTTCTCATACCCTCGAGTGTTTTGTCAAGGGTGTGTATTTCACTTTAAATCCCACTGCCATAAACTCCATTTTAAAAACCTTCAATGATAGTGAAAGGGTCACACCAACTGTTGGTGCCCTTAACTTACCAAATTACTCTCATCTTATTGGTCTTCGGTTCATCACAAATAACCCTGATTTACATGGTAATGCCCCCGTCTTAGGGAAAGACCTTTCTCTCGAATTGAGACTACTCCATCACATTATCACACACAACATCATTCCCCGTTCTGGCCGATTCGATGCCATCACGTACGGTCATACGTTTCTCATTTGGGCTCTAGCCACTATTGATTTTGGTTTTCTGGTAATAACCTGTATTATTCAGGTTCACAAACAAAATAATCGGGCCCTTCCCTTTGGTATGATTTTTACAAAACTCTTCAAGTATTTCAACATTGACCTCAAGGAAGAAGAAAAAATCCCTCGAGATCCGTCTTGGTATGGGGCTGAAACTCTGCGTAATATGGGATACTCTCTCATCAACCATATCTGGACCAAAACCAAGAAACCTAGGCTCCATTTGATAAGTCTTTCAAATTACAGTTCCACCCATTAATTTAAGTGTGGTGTTTGTTTTGAGCTTTTAAATCATAATTCTACACCCATTTCTTAAAACTCAATTCAAAACATAATCATTACTTTTTCAAAACTCATAACCAAACACACAATTCAAAACTCAATTCAAATCAATATTTTAATTTTTTAAATATTTAAATATGTTACGATTTTTTTAATTTTTAAATTTTTTGAATATTTTTAAATATTTTAATTTTTAAATATTATGATTTTAATTTTTTAAAATTTTAAATATTTTATAAATATAAATTCAAACTCTATTTTATAATAATATTTTTAAACATTTTAATTTTTTTGTTATGTATTTGGTTACGATTTGAGTGTAGAGTTGTGAAAGTAGTATGGAGTTTCGAGTTATGTGTTTGGTTATGAGTTTTAAAAATAATTTCTTAATTGAGTTTTGTTTTATGTGTTTGGTTACGATTTGAGTGTAGAGTTGTTTTTAAATTTAAAATATTAAAATTTAAAATTATTTAAAATTTTTGAATATTTAAATTATTTAAATTTTTACGATTTAAATTTTTTGAATATTTATTTTAATTTTGGACTTATTAAATTTTTTAGATTATTTAAATTATTTAAACATTTATGATTTAAATTTTTGGAATATTTATTTTGAAAAAAAATTATTTCCTTTGTAGCGTTTTCAATTAAAAAATTGATTAATATTATTTTCTGTTAATAATAAATTTTTTTAATTGAATTTTAAAAAGAGTTTGGTTATAAATATTGATCAGAATTTTCAATAGTGTGAAAG
Source organism: Camellia lanceoleosa (assembly GCA_025200525.1). Lineage (NCBI taxonomy): Eukaryota > Viridiplantae > Streptophyta > Magnoliopsida > Ericales > Theaceae > Camellia > Camellia lanceoleosa. Next base: position 204,413,929 of record CM045761.1, on the reverse strand, counting down.
TAGTGTGTTTTATTATAAGTTATAATAATTTGAATTAAGTTTTGAAAACTCTTTTCAAAACTCATAACCAAACAAATTTTCTTACTTCATATGTCATATTAAACTTTCAAAACTCAATTCCACACTCAATTTAAAACTCAATTAAACACTTTATTCAAAAATTATAACCAAACAAATTTTCTACACTCAAATCATAATTTCAAAATACACAAACTCAAAATACAACTTATATTCTCAAATCATAGTTAGAAAGTCTTACCAAACGGAGCCCTAGTTTCTCTTCCCTTGGTTCCTCCCTTCTCAGTCCTTTCACTCGTCACTTCTCCTCTCTTGATCTCTCTTCTCCACCATGTTCTTCTGCTCTCTCATATCTTTCTCTCAAAATTGACCACCTTGATTCCTTGGTTCAAGGTCCCCTCTTTGATGGGATTGCATCAATCAACTCTAGACTCAATAATCTAAACCTAGGATCCACTTCTATTCCTGCCTCTAACATTCCATCTTCTTATCATTCTACTCATGCTTCTAACATTCCACCCTCTTCTCATAATATACCTACCTCCTCATCTGCTACCATGGAAGAAAAAATCGATGAACTAAGTGCCTTGGTTCTACAACTTGTCACTTAGCAGACTGCCATGCATCAAGACATTGACTGTATGAAGCTGCAACAAGAACAAGTCATTGTCACTGCTAAAGAAAGTGTTGAGAACATGGTAATAGCTATCTACGAGATCAAAGCCTCCAACGAAGAATTTCAAAAACTTTTTGACCAACACTGGGAAGCCGATTTGGGTGAGCAAATCCGCAAATTCATGCTGTGGTTTGTCCAATGGTGGTATGAAGCTGCCCCACATTGGCCTCGCCCTCCTCCTCCCTTTCACTGAAGCTGCGTATCGCTTTTTGTTGATGACAAAGGGAGAGAAGAATGTCTGTCTCTCTTTTGTCAATAGTTTTTGTGTCAGTCATTCAGTATCTCAAAGGGTTAAAAGGGTTAAAACCTTTTGTCAATATTTTGGTGTCATTCAGACTATTACTTCATCTTTTTAGTTGTTAGCTGGCTATATATGTATGTTGCACAGTTTGTATTTCTTGGATGGTTGTACATGTCTTGAATGGTTGTACGTATCTTGACTACAAACCTCTTTTGGTAACACAAGTTGAAAGAATATGTTTGGTGTTGTTTTGATTCTACTCAGGTATATGAATCTTGTTGATAAGGAAGTAATAATTTATTTCTTTCACACACATGCTCATGGGAACTTATTTTAGCTTGTGATTTCATTGAATACTTGTGATACAAACAAACACATTGACAAGGGGAAGCTCACTCTATATCAAGCTATCTTTTTATCTATTCATTTCTCACTCTCTTTACTTTGGCTATGAAGCCCTATTGATAGGGGGAGTTTTTGATTTCGTTTCAATTTTTTTTTTTAAAACATATAGTTTGAAAACTTTAAATATTTGTCATCATCAAAAAGGGGGAGATTGTTAGCCCCAAGGTTACTTAAACTTGAATTTCTATTGATTTTGATTTATGACGAACACTTTATTATTTGAAATTTTCAAAATTAACATTTGTACTTCATGATTCTAATTGTTTTGAGACTCAAGAATATTATGTTTCAAAAACCTTTTAAGTTATCAAAAATATAAGCATTAGCTCTTGGTTGCAAAAATCTATCCTTGTCTATCACAGGTCCAAGGATAGACACTAGAATTATCCTCAAAATGTTAAGTGTTCCAAAAAAGTAGGGGTCGACACCAGGGAAAAGCTGGAAAAATAACTAAGTGTTCCAAATGCAAGGGTCGACACCAACAACAGCAAGGGTCGACACCAAAAAGCTGTATACACTTCAGTCATAAAGGTCGACACCAACAACAGTAAGGGTTGACACCAACAACAACGGTCGACACCAAAAAACAGTATACACTCTAGTTGTACGGGTCAACACCAACAGTAGCAAGGGTCGACACCAAAAAGCAGTATACACTCCAGTTGTAAGGGTCGACACCATCAACAACAAGGGTCGACGCTAGGAACACATGGAACATATCTCAGGAAAGAAAAATCAAAACAAAGGGTCGACACCCAACTTGCAGGGGTCGACACCCTTATGTCTGTATTGAACAAAACCTAGCCGCCATCTTCCAACTAAAAAAGGGTATCTGTGACATCATTCTCTGACACATATTATTCTAATAAAAAAGAACTTTGGGATAATATTTTCTGACAAATAGAGAGAACATTCTCCACTCACACCTCTTCCAATATCAGAAAAAGGAAAGAACATGGAGACAACATTATATCCCTCCATCATTATCTTATCTTCCAAGCATGGGCATCACTTCCTTTGAGGAAGCTCCATCTCCAATGGTCAGAAAACAGCCTGTACCAAACATTCTCCACTCACAACAGCTGGAAACGTTTTTGTTTGCCCAGCTCCAACGGATAGTTTACTTACGTGGGTATGTTTTTTTTCTTCAACTAGTTGAGTCAGATGAAAGCTATAAATCGGGAATGTTTTCATGATCTAAAGGATATCGCATCCTACCGCAACTACACCAAACATACTGAGCATCATTTTCATCTCTGTGATTTGACTTGTGTTCTCCCATTTTCAGATTTAAACAAGTCCAAAACTTCGTGTGAACTTAAACTTTCTTAATCCATCTTTTGAGAGATAGTTTTTGTAAAAGAGGATAGTTGAATCTCTTATTCTAGTTTCTTAGTTTATGAGTGAAACATTTGCAAAGTGAGGCTTTTTGTTGGGTGAGGTCCTCAACAGAATAAAGTAAGTCCTTTTATAACACACCTCAGGTTGGAAGAGCTTAGTGGTGCATCGATTCATAGTGAAGAAATTCTCAAGGAGAATTCTTGAGGAGTGGACGTAGGCCGGTGAGCCGAACCACTATAAATCTCTGTGTTAAGTTCTTCTTTCATATTCTCTTTACTTTCTGTTAATCATTTGATTATCTGTTGCATTTAAATTACATAAGATCTTTTGAAACCCTTTTTAAATTAAATTTTTTAATTACCCAATTCACCCCCCCTCTTGAGTTGCCTTCCTATTTAACACATAGATATAGGGTTGTATCGTCGAGCTATCATCAGTGTGTTAAGGCTAAATAGGGAAAGAAAATGGTAACAATTCAAGCTACAGAAAGGCCTTTCGAGACCCATGAAGCTCATTATTCTGATGTGTCGAAGAAATTCCCACCACCTTTAAGCCTTGGGGGGTCAAAATTCCTCGTTGGGAGGATATCAAAGATGACAAGGAGCCAAGGGCAGAATCAAGTAAACGGGCGATGTCTCAACCAGAAAGTTCGTCTATTCCTCGGAAGGTGATGAAAGTCCGAAAATGGGGCAAGATGGTGTACTATTTGTGAAGGTGCGGGGAGTCGGTTTCTTCAGCCACCGACTTCAAGTCAAAAGAAGTGCCTCCTAACAATGACATAGTAATAAAGCCTAAAGTGGCTTTTGAATGCATGCAAGATAGGCCTCAGCCTCAACCTTAGCCTGAGCTCGAACAACTTATTGAAATAGATCTGAGTGATGGACAAGATGCTCCAAGGTCGATATTCATAAGTTCGAGCCTTAGCCCAGAGAAGCGGGAGCAGTTGTTAAAGTTGATAAGCCGGTACTCAGATGTGTTTGCTTGGTCATATAGGGAAATGCTCGAACTAGATCCTGACTTAGTCTCCCATTATCTTGATGTGTTTCCAAACTCTAAGCCAATCAAGCAAGCTGCTCAAAAATATCATCCAAATCTCGAAGAGAAGATTAAGGAGGAAATTGAAAAACTTCAACAGACAGGTTTCATCCGGCCAATACAATACCCTACATGGTTGGCAAACATAGTGCCGGTGAAGAAGAAGAATGGTCAAATCAGAGTATATGTAGACTTTCAAGATTTGAACAAATCATAACCGAATGATGAATTCCCTCAACCTCACATCGACACTCTCGTTGATGCCACCTCAGGACACCAGATGTTCTCATTCATGGATGGATTCAGCGGATACAATAAGATTAAGATGGCTGAAGAGGACGCAAAAAAGACTGCTTTTAGAACACCTCTTGGAAACTTCTTCTATACAGTCATGCCTTTCAGACTCAAGAATGCCGGAGCAACTTACCAAAGAGCTATGACTGCGATCTTTCATGACATGATCTATCATGAGGTGAAAGATTATGTTGATGATCTAGTGATGAAATCTAAAAAAGAAGAGGACCATCTCTGAGACCTTGAGAAAGTATTCAAGAGGTGTCAGAAATGCAAAATGGGAATGAATCCTCTCAAATGTGCTTTCGGGGTGACGACCGGGAAGTTTCTCGGGTTTATAATACATAGGCATGGTATCAAGACAGACGAAGACAAGGTCAAGTCTATCAAAGCAATGCCTCCCCCGCATTCTCAAAAGGAGTTAAAGAAGTTCCTCAAGAAGGTGTCTTATATTCAAAGGTTTATCCTAGCACTTGCAGAGATCTCTGCCCCCTTCGGCTCTTTGTTAAAAGGAGATGCTAAGTTCGAGTATAACCAAGAGCACTAAAAGGCCTTCGGGAGAATCAAGGCGGCCTTGACCTCGCCTCAAACCATGATATCCTCGCAGCCCGGGGTGTCTCTAATGTTGTACCTAACTTCAACCCCCAAGTCCATAAGGGCATTATTGGTCCAAGATGTAGATGGAGTAGAACGCCCAGTGTATTACATCAGCCGGAATATTCGAGGAGCAGAGTCCGATATACTCCGGTAGAGAGACATTGTCTAGCTTTGGTATTCACTGCCCAAAAGCTCAGACATTACTTTTTAGTACATCAGATTCAGATTGTTACCAAAAGTGATCCAATTCGATACCTCCTTAGCAAGCTTGCTCTAACCGGAAAGGTGGCAAGATAGTTGTTAGCACTGGATGAATTCGAGATCACGTGTGTATCTCCCAAGGCGATCAAAAGCCAAGCCTTAGCCGATCTCCTTGCCCAATTTTCAAGTGGTGACTGTGAACCAGTGAGTGAAGAATTGAGAGAAGAAGTGCATGCAACCATGGTTCTGATAAAAGCTTTTGGACATTAAGCTTTGACGGAGCAGCAACCAGAGGAAAAGGCGGAACCGGGACAGTCCTTACAAGCAGAAGTGGAGAAAATTTGTATTTGTCTCATAAACTGGACTTCCATTGTTCGAATAATGAAGCCGAGTGTGAGGCTCTTATTTTGGGTTTGATAACAGTTGAGAAGCGCAATATCAAGAAGATTCAAATTCGGAGGGACTCGAAGCTGATAGTGAAGCAAGTTTCGAGACAATTCGTCTTAAAAGAGCCTGCCTTGGCCACATACCGCACAACAGTCCAAAGGCTTCTTGACAAATTTTAAAAGGTCGAAATAGAGCATGTGCCTCGCTTCGATAACAAGTTTTTAGATGCCCTCGCGACACTAGGAGTAAGAGTTGACATTCCCGAGGAAGAGGCAACAATCGTTATTAAGAAGAGAATAGAGCCTTCGATAATACCCGATGACAAAGACCTTCCGGAGGACTGGAGAAGAGAAATCCTCGAACAACTCAGAAGCAAAGTTGGAAAATTGACTATGGCCAAGCTTGTCCAATTCATAATTATTCAAGGTGAACTTTACTTCCGATGAGGTACCGGATTCCTAGCCCGGTGTGTTGGCCAACAAGAACCAAGCTTCCAACTACAACAGATTTATAAAAAGTCCTGCAGGGATGGGGATATTAGTCTGTACAGAAGAATCCAAAGACAAGGCTATTATTGGCCCGAGATGGAGAAGGCCACGAATTAACTACAAAAAGAATGCCCCAAGTGTCAGTCATACATTCGGGAGGATGAGGGTTGCTTTGAAATTGATACCCTTGATTGGAGACAAGTCTATATTGACTATCTCAATGAGAGGACACTACCTAAGAGCCCGAGGGACATTGCACACCTCAAGAAGAGAGCGAGGCGGTACTTTTTTTATCAGAACAAGCTTCACAGAAGAAGCATCAAGGGCACTCCCCTGAGGTGTCTCTCTAAGGAGAAGTCAAATCTAGTCTTCGGAAGAGCCCACGAAATTGACCATTAAGGAGGGGCTCGGCTGTTCGAGTAACTTATACACCTTGGGTATTATTGGCCGACCATGGAGTCAGGTGCGTCCCATCACGTGAAGAGGTACCAGACTTGTTAGAAACACAGAAATTTGATCCATGCTCCAGCTGTAGACCTATATAGCATCCGAATGCCATAGTCGTTCCATACCTGGGCTTTTGACCTGATAGGGCCCATCTCCACACCTTCCAAAGGGTATAAGTGGATTTTCACAGCTACGGAATTGAGCACAAAGTGGGTCGAAACAATCCCTCTAAAGAACGTTACGGGGCTCGCAGTCGGAAACTTCCTCAAGGAAAATGTCATTTACCGGTTTGGAGTACCAAACACCATCCTCTCAGACAACGGCACACCCTTCATAAACAAATATGTGAAAAACCTCCTAGAGACTTACCAAGTGAAGCATCACAAATCCACACCCTACTATCCAAAGGGGAACGGGCAAGCGAAGGCCACAAACAAGACACTGATAAGGATTCTAAGCAAGGTGATGGATGAATTTGGTGGGACTTGGTCCGAACAGTTGATAGTAGCCCTATGGGCATATCGCACCTCAAAGAGAAAGCCAACTCAAGCAACTCCTCATTCCCTTGTGTACGGGTCCGAGGCAGTGTAACCTATAGAGTTGGAAACACCATCTGCTCGGATGGCTCTCGCCTCGGGGATGGTACTAGAGCCTTGAACCACCAGCTTGGAGGCATTAGAGGAAAAGCACAATAGAGCTGCAAAAGTCATAGAAAAGTATCATGAATCCATCGCCCGAGCTTATAATCAGACTGTGGTGCCAAGAAAGTTCGAAGAAGCTGATCTAGTATGAAAGATCGTAGACCCAATCATGCGATGACAACCCTTGCCCAAGTTTTCTCCAAAATGAGAAGGACCCTACAGGGTGGTTCAAGCAAGCCCAAACAGGAACTACAGGCTTGTAAGGGTTAAAGATGGCTTCCGAACTGGCTCGCTCAATACAAAGTTTATCAAGCGTTACTACCCATAGATAGACTCATCTATGTTGAAACTCATTTTCATTTTCTTACTCTGTCTAAAAGTTGTATTTCCCTTACGTTATGAAGAAGCTGGTTTCCTTTATGGTGCATGTATGTTCCATCACTTATGGTGAATTTATTATACTTTTGTCAAGAAAGTTGAAGAATTAATGAGAATATTTCAGTTTTTATGAACATGTGCATGTGATTGTTATTTCCATTGTATCATTCGAGATAAATGTTTTATCAAGTAGAATGAGAAAATAGTGCGAAAATCTCCAAAGGCACAAAAATTTTGTCATTTCATTGCATTGTCCTAGATAAAACATTTTTATCGAAAGGGGCAAAAAATAATAATAAAAAAAAAAACTCAATCTCTCCTAAAAACACCCTCGAAGAAGCTGCCTGTCACATCTACATCTTGAGGACAAACAGCAAAGTGTGCCTCTAAAGTCTCCAAGGCCCGAGCATAGCCCAACTTAAGTTCACGAAGAGTTTCTTTTGTCCCATCTATAAAGGTCCGATAACAGGCAAGCACATAAAAAACTTCTACCCGGCGACTAGCATTCGAAGCTATATCTAGGCACTTCCAAAGCCATGATTCCACTTGGTGACGCTCCATGTTAGAGATCCTCTGATACGCTATCTCAACTACTTTCCTGTTAAGGTCACACAGTTGTTGCCTGTCCAAGCTATATATAATAGTGGCAAAAGACTCGAGAAGAGCAATTTAAATGAGTGGACATTAGCAAGCAAATGAAGCAAAGGTCTCAAGGTAACTCGAATACACAAGCTGTAGAACTGACGCAAACTCAGAAGCTACCCAATAGTGGAGAAATGGTACTTTGCCAGAAGCCAGAGGAGGAATTGGGGCCGGAAAGGTATTAGTTTCAAGAACCCCCCCAATTTCTATCGGGTTAGATGAACCGCCTGAAGGGGTAACTTCTGGGATAAGTCCCGAGCTTGAGAATACGGGCCGATGAGGGGAAAGGCCAAAAACATCACTATCAAAGTGGAAATCACTGAGATTTAGATCTAAAACATTCGAAGGCATTTGTGATGAAGAGCTTCTGATAGTCGTCTCAAAGGCAGGTGTGTCCCCTCGAGAATGAGAGCCATAAGGAGTCACAAAGAGAGTCGGAGCAGAGTCTAAGGCAAGTAAAGACAGGACCCCGGTAGCGGTTAACACTGAAGAAAAGATAAGGAAGTCTTATTAGGGGCAGGGAGCAATAAGGCTATTCGAGTAAAGAGTTCTCACAGATAGAAGCACGTGACAAACTTCAGAAAGAAAGATTACCTGAGAGAGAATCATTATGCAAAGACGGGGCACCTGAAGGGTGCCTAGCATCAACAAAGTCACTTGGCTGTACAGGGGGCACCTGATCAATCTCAATGTCTAATGAAACCAGAACAGTAGCAGTCAACCCTGAAGAATGAAAGAAGGCTAGAGGATGAGAATCACCATAAGTGCTAGAGCGAGTCTCAGAGACTTCTAGCATATCCACTTCCATACTATTCCCATAGGCACACCTCATCTCTAAACGGCCTCCAGAAGCATGTCCCTTAGAAGCATGTCCTTCAGAAGCACATCTCATCTCTACATTGACTCCAGAAGCATGTCTTGCAGAAGCACTCCTCATCTCTACATTGCCTCCAGAAGCATGGCCTACGGCATCAATTCCTGTGGCACCAGTCCCTTCAACAATCTCAGCACTAGAGCCATGGTTCTCAATTGTCACGACCCAAACCCGGCCCTATGGGTTTAGCATCAGAATCGCCAAGAATCCGAGATTACCAAGGCCTCTGATCTGATATCTGAAGAGAACAGAGTAGAGGGCCTGGCGGAAGCCAATACAGTAAGTAATTAGTGTCCACTGAGCTGTGAAAATCTGTATGTCAAAAACATTTTATGCATTCATACAGTCCAGAACAGTATGCTCTATACAATCATTTACAAACATTCAAGATGGGGACTCAATCCTCGATAAAGATCTGATGGCAGTCTATACAAAAGTACAAAACAAGAGGAGACAATGGGAAACAAAACACCCCAAGCCATGGCATGGCGTCGGAACCTCACAAAGTGAGGCACATAGGTGGCCGACAAAACTGGGACCAATCCCACGCCCTAGCTCGGATGCAGTTGAGAACATACATATATATATAAACAGTGAGCTAAAGCCCGATGAATAACATACAAGGTAAAGAGGTTATGAATGAATGTCCCTTACAAGAATGAAATCAATTCATTATACAAGATTTCAATCTTTCAAGATTTCACCAATCAATACTTCAATCAATCAGTCATATGTGGTACATCCATTAGCCTATAAACAGTAGGTCCAAAAGGACCGGGCCTTAACAGACCCAACAATAATGATGGCCATCGATCAGTATGGTTCCATAAGGAAACCGACAGAGCTCTGTAACAGTCAATAACAGTGGGTGCTAAGGATGCCACAATACAGTTCGAAATACAGGACATACATTCATTCAATAAACAATATCAATTCAAGAAATGATTCAGTAATCAAAATATAACCATTTTGAACATATCTTTACGCAATCTGTTACTCACAGTGATTGGGCTATCAGTAGCTAGAGCGTGTCCCCGTGAGCCAACCCTAAACAGTCAATAAAATAGAACACACACTAAGTTTACAGTTGGAAAGGATGATAATTAAATCCCTAAATTCCCTCGGTGTGGTTCTATGTCTACATCCTCATTAAGATGCTCTAAACTAGGCCTAAGAATGCCTAGGATGCGATGAGGATGCAAAAATGCACTAAGGAAGCAATTCCAGAATTTTCAGTGAACAGGGCCTCCGCTCGAGCGCAGGTTTCCCCGCTCGAGCGGACAAGCACACAAAGGCCCACGCTCGAGCGTACATTCCGCCGCTCGAGCGGACTGATGAAAGGTGCAAAAAATGCTGGATGCGCGATTTTCCGCCGTTAAAATCCGCCGAGCGGATCAGAAACAATGCAAGAAAATACTGGGAGCATGAATTTCGCCGAAGCGGCATTTCGCCGAAGCCGACGTCCAAAATCTGGAAAATCCAGATTCGAACTCTGAGTTTCAAACCAAGTTTTGATGCCCCAAATTCGATCCTCTTGGGCTCATTTTCTGGAAAACTCTTTCAAACACATAGAATAACAAGTTTTAAAACTCAATTTAAGAAATCAAAGCCCAAGGGTGTTTAACTCAAACTCAATTTCAAACCGTTTTCAAGAACACTTTCAAAACATGACATGCATGATCTTTAAACCAATTTCAAGCTTTAAATCTTGCTCCAAAGAGCTCCATAGTTGGCAAATGAAATGAAATCATGGACTTAATATGAATATGAGCTTGCATGTACCAATTGACCATGAATTCAACCTCAAGAACCAACAATACCAACATGCATGCAACAATTCTAACATAATCCAACCTCTAAGCACTCTAACTCAACAATTGACATGAATGATGCAAAATGAGGCTCAAGACAACAAGAAGACAATGAATTTCCTTACCTAGAGTGTTGGTTTCAAGTCTAGCAAGCTTAATTTAGCCAATTACACTTCAATTCCAAGCAATTCAAGCCAAAATCTACAATTTGAGTCCAACTCTCACTCTTCTCCCTCACTCTCTCTTGTTGGTCGGCTAGGAGCTCAAATGAGCTGATGAAATGTTTTGATTGAGTTGTATAAGGCTCAAAGGTGAATAATAAACAAGGGCCACTAAGGGTGGCAATTTCGTAATTAAGCCTAACTTTCAATTAATCAATATTTAATCTAATTTAATCATTCCTAATCAAATTTTCAGATAAATATACTATAAAATCACAAATATTCCACTGATTATAAAACACTAAACGGTTCCTAAATCGGCCGCCGATAAGGCCTTCAATTAACAGTTTAAACACATAACTCAAACAGATAATTATTCCAGCAAACAGATACAATATGCAATATAATAGACAAACTTATTCAATTTCAGTTTGATTCCATTGATCTCAAGAGTTCATCCAGTTCACTTATCAGTCATTATCAGTTCGGTTTAGCATTAATCAGTATATAATTCAGTGGTTATCCGGTAATCAGTACGAGGGTTGTTACATCAATAATCTCAATATTAGAATAGTGAGCCCCGATAACCTCGTCACCAAGATGGCGTTCCTCTCTTGAAACTGAGCGATGAGGGGAATATTTGACTAATGGAGAGGCATCCTCAGTCACAATAGGACGGTGACGACGCATACGTGGGACAAGGTCACAAAAATGATCGGAAGACTCAGCCTCATCATCATCATCTATAACTGCTATACGAGGGGTGCGCATCTTTACGAGTTTTATAGACAAAGGGAGAGTGTCATCCAGATCTGAGTCCGGCCTGGTAGGGGCAGCATGGCCAATAGCCACGGTACCGAGAGCATCAGCAACCGTTAGGTCAAAAGATAGAGTAAGATCGTACACAATAGGAAAAATAAAGAATATTCATTTAAGAAGGTATAGTCGCAAGAAGGAAAGTAACTTCAAATAAATAATAATAATAATAATAAAAAAACTAAGATGTCTACCTAGTACCTGATGGAGCCTTTTGAAAAGGCGAGGAGTGGAAAGACTAGCATTAGAAGCCCTATTGTGGGCTATCTTCTTAAGACGGGTCATCCAAGGACCAGAAGCCTTATTCAGAGGGATTGGCTCTAGAGAAGCAATCACCAAGCTAGAAGTAGATGTTTGAGATGAAGGGTCAGTCGAAGCAGAGGAAGCGAAGAAGCTCTCATATATATGATCAGATTTTCGACTCTCAGGCAGCTGAAGAGAAGAGTTCTTCTTATAAATCGGCAAAGTCAAACATATGGTCGGTCTACTCTGGACAAACTCAATAAATGCATCAATGTTCTTTCGCCAATATCTCCTGAAAGAGGAGGTGAAACCCCCTACCCGGCTCAAACCCGGTATCGTCAAAGAGCCGAATACAGGAAGCATGGTGTGTACAAGTTCGCGAGTAAAGCGCCCGTAGCTTTCTGAAAAAGATAATAAATGAGGTGCTGGCACCGGGGTACACTAGTCAAACCTGAATTGGCATGCTACTCTGTCAGGTCTATAGATGGTGCTATCAACACCCTAATCATGCCATACCGGTAGTGAACTCGGACGAACCGTTATCAGCATATCAACAAGGTATGCAAAGATGCCCTTCGGCAAGGAAAAGGACACCGGGCAAGAGAAACCATAATAGATAAGTGGCGTCGCCACACCCACCGGTAGGCATATATAGGGGCATGCCACAAAGCGTCGAGGGTCATCCACCAAAGTATTTAGGGATAGGGCGGATATGACACGTGACCAACGTGTGATTAACGACTAGTAAGTCTTCGCTTTCTCAAATGTGCGAGACCCGTCATTACCGAGCACGAGGATGCCTTTTTTATCCACTATCTCCTGAAGAACTTCTGCCTCGAATACAATTGGAGTAGGGGAAAACTTTGGGAATCTCTCGAAGAAGAAACAGAGCAGGAACTGACTATGGACGAAGGAGACAAGCTCATAACGACCCACAGAACGTACCATGTCTCGATGTAGTAGATCCAACGGGTAATAAAGGTTCCCAAGAAATAGCGGAGCCAAAGGGATCTAATCCCCTTTAAAGAACCTAACTGCCAAGGGGAAGACAAAAGGATTGAGAGAATCTAGAGGTGTGCTCGGAAGAATGAAGAATGAGAGGAAGCAAGCCAAAAATCCCAGAAAATAGAGCCTAGAGCCATGCATCGGGCCAACCTTGTACTCCTGAGAACCAGGGTCAACATCTTTAGCCAGGGGCTGAAGATCTCTGAAGAAGTGGCGGATCTATGTAGTGTAGGAGGCACGGTCCGTCCTCACTCGTTTGGTCCTCCTCGCTGAACCATCAAATACAGAGCTCCATCGACCACAAGCTTGAAGATTTTGCTTTAGGGATTGAATCAAAGAATCATCCTCAGAGGGTATCCGCTCAAGGAAAAAGGCATCAGGGCTAGTCACTTCTAGACGCAGCAACATGAATACATCCTCGAGGGTGGGCCCAATCTCATGCTAGCCAAGTATGAAAGTGTGTGTCTCGGTGCTCCACCGGAGAGTCATGGCTTCAAGGCTAGCATTGTTGCGGCGAATGGATAAGGATCAAGATATTTTCACTAGAATCAATAGCCAAGCCTCCTGAAGCCGCTGACAGAGGCCTCTATTCGAGAGGACATCATCGATCCACTCCTGCCAACCAAAGGAAGGGTTTGAGAAAGCCTTGAACTGGGGATAGCAATATGAGAAGTCACCTCGCTCAACCCTAAAGCGTAGCACCGAAGAAGGGGAAATGAGAGCCTTATATCTGGAGTCAATGTCCTCAGAGAGACACAATGGAGCCCCCTTCAGAGACAAGATAGAAGTGGTGGAGGTAGTCGCTCGCCAGAACGGGTTTTTCCGACCAAAATAAGGAGATTTCCTCCACTCGGACGCCGGAGGCACATCCCTCTCTTTCATGAAAGTCGGTTGTGATGACCCTGGGATGACGGCTTTCTTTCGAAAAGTCATATAGCTGAAATAACAGGTATAAATAGTAAGGAGTCGATCTTATCAAAATTAAAAATATTGGAATTGAAGCAACGCAAATTAATAGGAATTCCAACGAAATTTCGGCATTAACTATTCGTTTCTCAGAGAATCCACGAATTCAACAAATTCTACGAGAAATTTTACATCAAGAATTCAGGCACGGTGTCTACTACTCTAAGGGTTGCAACAATCAGTCATTTGATAATAAGATTTACATGCAACATGATGGGTTTATTAACAAATTCAACCTCGCACGTCATCAGCAATTCATTTTCTCAGGTATTCACAAGATCAACAAACAACAATATATAGCCTTATTCTATACTATGGCCTTTTGATTTCCTCAAGTAAAGTGTCGGAGTATTATAAGAGTCAAAGTGCGGAAGTATTATTCGTCAAATATATATGGTTTGAGTATAGCATTATCTTCCTCAACACTACAATGATCAATTGCTCGACAACAAAATTTATGTTCAACATTATGAGTTTCATCACTGAAATCACTCCATCAGGCATCAACAACAACAACATCTGTGTTTGTTCAAATTCATCATCAACAACAAAAGCTATGAAGTTTGAATTATGAGTTTAAGATTCAATAGTATGGATTTCAAGGGACATAATGTTCAAACAACAATCCCAAACATCAATGGCCCAACTTATATGAGGATTAGCAATTACGTTTTATTTCATGAAACAATCAACAACAAAGATTCATGTATCGCATTGAAAGTTCCGAGAAGCACAAATCTCAAGCATTATCAGAAAATTCTGAGAGGCACAAATCTCAAGCACTATCAGAAAATTCTGAGAAGCACACATCTCAAGCAACAGTTTCAATATATATCCACAAAATCAATCAGATAGGCATAAGACCAGATTTGGCACAGAGCACTAGTTCAAGATTGAAATCAAAATTATCACCAGAATTCACAAATTCGAAAATGTATTAGTGTATGGATTTATTTATTTATTTATTTATTTTGAGCACAAAAGTCCATCAAAACAATAAGAAGGAAAGTGGGTTTACACAGGAGCTCCCACCAAATTTTTTTAAAAAAATCATAGAGCTTACCCACCAACGTATAGAAGCGATGAAGAGACTGAAGATTAGAAGCAACGTATGTAAGTGGTGGAACAATTGGGCAGACCGACACCACGTTGAATCGGTGATGTGGTCGGCGTTGGCGGTCACGACTAACAGTGATGGATTTCATTAGGCGAGAAAGTATATCGACAGATCGATGCCGTGTTGAGTGGGCGGTGTGGTCATCATTGGTCAGTTGCGGTTGGGCATGAGACGGATGAGCCGCGTGAGTTGAAGTGGTCATGCACAGAGCAGCGCCGTAGTGGGTCCGCGCATAAGCTAACGGTGGCACTCAGAGGGTTGAGACAATAGGCGATACATGAGCAGTGGTGGTATTCGACGACTGTGGCAGTGAAACCGAGATTCGGTGGGCCTGAATCTCTGAGGCATTGCGTCGTTAGGCTGAAGTGAAGCACCAAGGTGAGGTGGAGCTAGAATCGGTGTAAGTAGATAGTAGCCGAAGCTGTCGCAACGCCAGTGGTAGTCGAAGCTTTGGCCGTCGACGTTGTACAAGGAGGTGTGGGTCTTCGGTGACGACAGTGGCGACGGGGCCTGGAGCTGAGATGAAGGTCAGTATGAAAACGGCAACAACCTCTGGTTTGTTGAAGAAGGAGAGCACGACAGTGGCCTCTGGTATTATAGAAACAAAGTTTTCTGGAAGAAGAAGCTGGGTCTCTCGATCTAGAGAGAGAGAGAGAGAGAGAGAGAGAGAGAGAGTAGGCTGAGATAATAGGGTTTGAAAAAAAAATAATAATAATAAAGGAGATCCCTCAGTTTTTTTTGACGTCATATATATGGGGTGTTTTGAGAACTTGGTTTTTAGTCACTTTTTTAGGTTTGTAGCAAAAGTCAAAAATTGGCTTTTTGTATCTTTTTTCATTTGGGAAGTTGGTTTTCAATAACTGGTGAAATTACAATTCTACCCCTCATGGGTCAAAATGTGCTACATGGGTGAAGTTGTAAATATTTTAAATTGAATAGGGGTAGTTTGGTCATTTTGTTGTGATTTGACATCATAAACAAGTATTAATCAAAAAAGCCAAAAGTAACTTTTTATCAATTTCTTAAATCATTTGTCTAAAAAAGTCAAAAACTTGGTTAAAAGTCAAAAAGTCACTTTTTACCATCTTTCCAAAATAGGCCATATAGAGAGGCCCAACACTTTACGTTTTTTTATTATTATTATTAATTCAAAAAAAAAAGTGTGATTCCTGGAATATTCCTCAAATGTGCTAAGTGTATATATATATATGTAATGAGTATGCTGGGTTCCCAAACAAGAAGAAAAAAGAGGAGGAAAAAGTGTGGGCCTTATCTCTCCAAGATTAAAAAAAAAAAAGTGGGTGATTTATTTATTTGTTTATTTATTTATTTTCTTGGGATAAGAAAATGGATCTTTAGATGTTTTAGAGGAAGAGAAATGTTTCGTAGCTTGAAATACATTGCCTCGAATGGCTCAAATACCCAAAATGACGTCGTTTTGGGTTTTTTTTTTTTTCTTCTTTCCGCCTCCCGTTTCTCTCTCGGTCGTCTTCTCCAGACCCAGATCTTAGTTTTTTGAGAAACCCAAATCCATTGCTCTGGTGCTTTGTGGTATCAGAGTTTGGAACAACCTGAGAAAGAAGAGACTCCATTGTCTAGACCACCAAGGTCTCTAAACCCACAACCCCAAAATCCATCTGTAACTTCCACCAATCTGTAGAGATTTACAAAGCAAGAGTTCATGAGAGAGAGAAAGAGAGAGAGTTACGCCATAAAAGGGAAGAGCTTGGTTTTGATTTTGGTTTTGTTTTGATTTTGATTATGTGGGTTTCGTTTTGATTTTGTTTTTGTTTTGATTTGAGGTGTGTTGTTGTGATTAAGAGATTTATTTATATGCCTGATTTAAACATGGGTTTTTATGCTACTCATCTCATTTCTGTGATTCATGAGACCCATTTGTTGAATGTTTGTTTGTATATATGAAAGAAAATGTGGATTTTTGGAGCATCTTTGACCATTTAGCATTTTATTCATCAAATTTGTTCAAGAGGGAACATTGTTGTAGAATAAAATAAGAGTGATTTGAGGTATTTACAGAAGATGGGATTTGAGATGGGAGTTGATATTGTGGTGGTGGAGCAGTACAGAAGAAGAAGAAAAAGACGAAAAAGAAGAAGAAGAAGAGAGAAACAGAGGAAGGAGAGAAAGAGGAGAAGGAGAAAGGTAAGTTAGGCCACTCGAGCCTCGAAATAGTCGAGTTACCTAGCGGGATTGTTAGAGGAATTAGAAGATTTGGAATATGCATGCTGTTTGAAAGAATTGAAGAATTACATTTGACTTACAAAAAAAAAATTAAATAAATAAATAAAAAAACATTTATTACTTGTCGATTTTATCTGTAAATTACAGCGAGCCATTGTAGACCGCTCGAACTCTCTCCGCGAGCCCCCATTTTCGAAGAAGGTGCGGATTTGGGTTCATAGCTACTACAGTTTGGACTCCTGTCACGGTTCTGAATCTAATCCCAAAAAGTGCAATGTAAGACTGATAAATCACCAAAGAGTCCAAATCCGGCAATTGGTTTTGAAAAATCATTTTTGAATCAAAAGCACCAAACATGGACTGTTTTGCTAGATTTCAAAGTCGCCACCTAAATATTTTGTTTTTGGAAAATTTAGGAAACCCTGACTCATGCCTAAGGCCACGTGTCCGTCATCACCAAAGTTGCCTCGGCTCGGGAACTTGGGTACAAAAGGGAAAGGTCCTGAAATGAGCATCTTCGCTGGCTCGATCAAAGATCGGCCTCTACTAACATGATATGTTGTTTTTGAAAACACATGTGTTCTTGTTTGATTATTAGCTAACTTACTATGTGATACGCACAACGTACAAGTATAGACGTAATCGCTCAATTTAGAACAAAACATCTCATGTTTGTTTTTCGAAAATGGTTTGAAAGTGATACTCGCATGTAGGCTAAAGCGCGGATTTGTCACCCTCAAGTGGGCTTGAAAACATGATGATTTTGCCACTCCGCAAAGTGGGCTTAAAACGCACATTTGATGAATTGTCCCAATTCAAGCAATAAAGCTTTCATCCTCAGGCATTCATTCAGTTAATCATTTAAGTACATAGCCTCATGGCAAGCATGCTAAACATGGAATTCACTCACACTCATGCAAGGATGCTAAAGCATAAACACTTACAGTGTACTCCGAGCCAAAACAGAAACTAGTTAGAAACAATGCATGATCCTAACTATGTTAAGATGCCTAATGCAACATATGCAAAATGCAACGAAATAGGCTCGGCTATCTAAGATGGCATATGAATGCAACACTTGATAACATGCTTTGAAACACGTATTCAAGTAAGTATTGAAATACAATGCAGTTTGAATGATGTGTCAAGCCTCGGTGCATGTAAGACGAATGAATGATGCACGCATGCAAAACATAAGGTATGCTAATTAAAAACATGCCCTAAACTAACCATCAAAAGCTGATAAGTAAAAGGGAGAAAGAAGTGGGGGTTGGAAGACATGCACAAACACACGCACAGTTATTACAACATTTGCCCTCTCGACGGAGGGTCTGAATGAATAAGAGCTAAGCTAAGCTACTTATTACAAACCAACTAATTAACTAACTCTAGCTAATTAATTACAAACCGAATTGAAACTAGCTAATCTAAGATAATTATAATATTACAAAGACAAATTGAATTAGCTAAACACATTAACTAATTAATTACAGAAAACTAGCAAATTAACTAAGTAAGTAAAGCAGTCAAAATGGCCTTGAGGGAAGAGAAACATGCATGCTTGTGTAGACACCCCATTTTTGACCGACCTTAAGACTCAGACGTCACCAACTTAGCGCTCGGTGATGTTGCATATTGTGCTCGTTCTGAGGTTTCAGAGTCTCGGCTGCGAGCCTTGCCTCCGGACTTCCAAACTCTTTTGTGTTTTGCCTCGGTTTGCGAACCAGGCCCTGTTTTCTTTGTTTTCTCTTTTCGAAGGGAGGGAGAGGTCTCGTAGATCATCTCTTAATGGCCGTAGGCTACATTTCGTGGTCGTAGGCCATTTTTCCCGTTTGGAGCCCGGTTCTCGATTTTTAGAGCCGTCGGCCGTGTGCCTCGGTTCGGGACCGCTTAATTACCTCCGATTGCTCCAGTTTTTCGCATACACCTTGTTTCCTTCCTTTTGAGGGACACTGTGGCTCGAGAGACCAACTTCGTGGTCGAACGCCACCTCCGGTGCTTAATAGTTAGTTTTCGGGGCCCTAGACTGCGCGTTTTGGCCCCCGGACCTTCGTTTTGCATCGGTTTGGGTTCATTTTTGGCGGATACCTTATTTTCATTGTTAGAAAGGTTGTAGAAAGGTGGGAGGCCAACAATTGTTCTGAAAACCAGCTTTATTCCTTCATCGCTCTTCATCGCCCGTTTTCTTCACTAGAAAGCTGATTTTTTCCATTCCCGGGCCACTTTTTTTGACTTTCCACCACACCATTGTGTTGTACACACCTGGGAGGCCACCAATATGGATAGGCCGGCCAGTAATTCCGCCTGACCCTTTTGAACCTTTCTAAAAAGTTGGTTTTTCTCTCTTCTGGGTTACATTTTCTGGTTTTTCTCCATGCAATGTGTTGACTTCATCCGGAGGCCACCTTTTTGGGGTGGCCGGCCAGCAATTATTCTTGACCTCTTTGACCCCTGGTCGGCCGGCCAGGGGAGGTGGCTAGCCGGCCACCTGAACCTCTTGAACCTGGCCGACCAAACTTGTCTCTCCTGGTGCATTCCAACTGTGCCAGCTGTGTTGCACCAAATCCTCTGCCCGAGGGTCTGTCTTTTGGGGGGAAATTTGAATTGGTTTTTCCCTCCCTTTTCTTTCACTCCTCTCCCTCTATATAACCAGCACCCCACCTCCATTTCTGAGGGTTAGAAAACCAGCTGGGGCATTGATACATACAATCATATATCTATCTCATCCAAGCTTCAAAACATCCTTGACTTTGCATCATTTACACACCAACCCATAGCCTTCCACCCCCATCATCCATTCCAGCCCCTTGGACTTGATTTTCAGAGGTTGAAAGCTCGCCAACTTGGTCCAGAAGCTGCTGGAGGTCGGCTCTTCAAGGCAAATCAGAAACCGGCAGTCTTTTTGAGCTTCGTGTAATATTCCGGGCTTAATTGTAAACAGAGGCTAATTGGGGCATCGCAATGGATTTTCGCGCAAGGCAACTCAAGCATGCATCATCCATCATTCAGAATAGAGCTGAGGCAGTCCACGGATTTGCGTGCAATTTACTGCTTTCCT
Source organism: Camellia lanceoleosa (assembly GCA_025200525.1). NCBI lineage: Eukaryota > Viridiplantae > Streptophyta > Magnoliopsida > Ericales > Theaceae > Camellia > Camellia lanceoleosa. Next base: position 204,393,885 of record CM045761.1, on the reverse strand, counting down.
AGTTAAATCTGTCAATTAATTAGAATTTTGTATTTATTCGGACTGTATTATTCATTTGGACTGTATATTATTTATTCGGACCCTCCGAGCGAAGGCACAACTGTAATAAGTGTGCGTGTGTGTGATGTATGTCTTCCAACCCCACATCTTTCTCCCTTTTATTTACCAGCTTATGATAGTTAGAATAGGGCACGTTTCAATTAGCATACAGTATGATAGCATGTTTGCATTCATTCATCTGTTTTACATGCATCGGGCTCGGCGCATCATGACTCACTGCGTTGTATTTCAATTCCAAGTTGAATACTTGTTAACTGTAGCATTCCATATGCCATCTTTAGAATAGGTGAGCCTGCTATAGTTGCATTTTTGCATGTGTTGCATTAGGCATTTCTGTATAATTAGGGTCATGCATGGATTTCTAACATAGCTTCTTTTTGGGCTTGGAGTACTAGGTAAGTTTTATGCTTTAGCATCCTTGCATGTGTGTGAGTGACTACCATGATAGCATGCTTACCATGAGACTATATGCTTATGTGATATAACTGCTTGAATGCCTGTGGGTGAAGGTTGGGTTATTTGGATTGGAACAAATCATCAAATGTGAGTTTTAAGCCCACTAGATAGTGGCAAAACCATCTTTTCTAAGCCCACCTAAGGGTGGCAAAATCTGCATTTTAAGCCTACTTGCGAGTAGCAAACCGTCTTTCAAAAACAAACATGAAATGTTTTGTTCTAATTTAGGCGATCCAGTCTATACTTGTATGCTGTGCGCATCACATAGTAAATCTAGGCTAATAACCGGAATTAGAATGCATAATGTTTTCAAAACTAGATATCATGGTTAGTAGAGGCCGATCTTTGATCGGGCGAGCGGGGGTGCTCACGAAGTGACCTTCCCCAATCATACCCAAGTTTCCGAGCCGAGGCAACTTTGGTGATGACGAACACGTGGCCTTAGGCAAACGAGTCAGGATTTCCTAAATTTTCCCAAAAATAAAATATTTAGGTGGCGACTTTGTATCTGGAAAAGCAGTCCATGTTTGGCACTTCTTTTCAAAAAATCTGTTTTCTCAAAACGATTTGCTGGATTTGGACTCTTTGGTTCAGATTAAGAACCGTGACATTTGAGTCCGAACTGTAGTGAGCCTAAAATGAACAGAACGGGACTCATCCTCCTGGGGTGTTTGGGGACGTCTACAGCTCGGTTTGCTTCTCCCATAAATGCATTGCTTTGCCATGAGTTGCCTCTGTTTGCACTCGCAGTGACCTCAGAGCATCGAACACACTTTTCAGGTTGCATCTGCCCCAAAACAGGAGCATTCTGGAAAATTTTGCTGCAAGTGGTCGGCAAGCCACTTTAACTGGTCGGCAGGCTACCTCAACTGGCCGGCCGGCCACTTTCCTTTCCATAATCCCAACTTTGCTGCAACAGAGATCAACAAAGGCACAACAATGCATTTACAAGGAAATGTGTGTGCAACTACTCTCCTTATCATTTCTCAAGCTCAAAGGAGCGTAGTACGCGACTCTTAAGCCACCAATCACGCATCTCAATGCACGATGGCCAAAGAGCCAAACTCGCACAATGTTAGTGAATTCACAAACAATACATAAGAACCTTCACCTCTATCATGCATGATCAAGAGGGTTAGCGACCAAGAAATGCAACATGTTTCATCACTTTCAGTATGAAACGTGCCACATTCCTCGTGTTTTGATTAACGTTCGATCCAAACACATGCAATGCAACACAAACATGTTATCTTGGCATGTTTTAACTTAGATTCATTTTGTTTACTCGTTTTAGATTACCGATTAATCCTTCAACCGGTTAAGTCCAAAGTGAGAAGTCCTCTAATTGGAAAGACGAACCAAGCCACAAGCGTCTTGAGCATGAAAGAAGCATCATGTCGTTGGTTAGTAGCAATCCTCGAGAGAAGGCTAAAACCATTAGGCATGAACGCCTTAATTTCGTGCTCAAACCAACAAGGGGCTTAAGACCTCTTTCAAAGTGATACAATAAATGAAAGATGGCATGCAATGCTATACATTTCAGCACTAAAATGGGATGACAAATGATTCTAAAACATGCTAACAACTTATGCAACGCATGCTAAAAGCCAAGAACATCGAGACTAGCAAATGACACAACACTAGATGCATGCAATACAATGCACAAACAACCAAACCAGCCCAAAACAGAGCCATGACAGGCCAAAACAGTGGCTAAAATGAACCAAGAAGATAACATAAAGAGCAAGAAAATGATGCTCATGCATTGGCTCATGAGCAGGGCATAAAAGCACAACTCTCAAACATAATAAAGAAGTGACAAATGTGAGAGTGAGACCACACTATATGCACTAAAATTACATGCCAAATGGTACCATACCATACAAACATCGCAAATAAGGTATGCTAGGGGGGGTTCAAAACACAAGACTAGCAAAGCCTACTATGCCATAGCTATACAAAGCAAGCCATACATGACCAAGACCACTTGGAACAGAGTTTAAGCATGCTAAAACAAGGCCAAAAGCATGATAAAATGGTAGCCCAAAAGCTTAGACAAGCATGTATACATATTGGCTCATAAACAAGGCATGACGCACAACTCACAAAAGCTATGAAGGAGTGGAATATGTGAGAGTGTGACTACACCATATACACTAAAAATCATGTGAGAAATGAGTCTAAGGCATGCAATCATCACAAGTAAAGCATGCAAGAGGCTTTGAAACTCAAAGCTACTCAAGGCCTTTACACTACAACCATGCACAAAAAGTCTCACATGGCCAAGACCACTCAAAACAGAGCTAAGGCATGCTAAAATAATGGCAAATAAATGCTGAGATGGAGTTAACACAAGCTAGGATGAGAGGCATAAAGCATGATGCATGCTAGGCCAACAAGTAGGATTGCACTACAAGTGCAAAAACCAAGCAAGAGGTGACTCCACTAACTAAAATCAGAGCTAACTCATGTCAAATAATGGTCAAAAACATGCTGGAGTAGAACCAATATATGCTAGAATGAGAGGCATACGACATGGTGCATGTTAAGCCAACAAGTAGGATTGCACTACAAGTGTAAGATGCAAGAAACCAATAACCAAACCAACCAAAAACAAAGTTATGGAAGGTCCAAAAAGTCACAAAAACCTACTTGGACTAAGCTTCAAAAATGGAGAAACACATGCTTATGTATTAGGCCACCAATACTAGCAAACAATAATATAAGGAGAGGGGATCACTCTCTCCTATTTTGGACCACAAGAACAACTTTTTACCACTGAAATTCCTCTGAGTTTCAGTGGTTAAAAGGGCAAGCAAGAGGTGATACAAAAGCTTAGAGAGTTGGCTTAAAAGGCTTAACAAGCCAAAGAGCAAAAGAGGGGGGGACCACCCCTTTAACCCCACAAGGTTCAAACCAACATTATAAAGATTTAAAATCAAAGTTATTGAGAGGCTAAAAATAGCCTCAAAGTAGCATGCAAAGGTGGTATAACACTTAATCAAAACAAAGCTTAAAAGGGGCTAGTCTGTTACCCTTGAAGAACAATGGCAAGACAGCAACTTCAACAACACTTTTGGACCAAAACCAATGCTAAGACCTCAAAACAAGTTCCAATGGACTTCAGCTCCAAAGTGAAGGTGCTTAACTAGGTGTCTTAGTGCAAAAGTGTGAAAAAAACTCACTTTTAAACTCAATATAGCACAAATATAGAGAGAAAGGGAGAATTCTAGATAGAGAGTGATATTTTAGCTCTCAAAATTCTGAACCCTCAACTAGGGGGAGGAAGCTCCCCTTATATAGAGCAAACAAGCCAAAAGGCTTGTTCCATCCCTCTATACACGTGTATGGATGATGAGTTCAGTGAGCCACAACTGGCTCAAAAGATCTGAAAATATTTAAAAAGGAGCAAAAGTGACTGCCGGTCGGCCACCTTAACTGGTGGCCGACCGGCCACTTTAAGTGGCCTACAAGGGATAAAAGTGGCCGGCAAGTGCCAAAAGTGGCCGGCAGCCCTTCCCATCCCTCAGACAAAGGGGCAACAAGGTTTGGCCCAAAAACCAAGGCCAAAACACAAAGGGTTAAAAGGTTCAAAGACAAGGCACTCAGCTGAGACCTTCGGGCGCTCGAAACAAGCACAAACATGTGCAATCATCGCGTGCACAAACAATGACGTCTGAGTTTTAAGGTCGGTCAAAAATTGGGTGTCTATAGCCATTAACTTTATTTATAGGCTCTGTCAAGACAACATATTTCTGGGGACGTGATGCGAAGTAGAGCCAAAGAAGTGACAATATGCATGTCTGAGAAATTTGAAATTTCTCATACACGCAAGGGGCAAATGTAAGAGGAGTTAATTTGAGCCCACTAAATTAATTAGACCCAATAACCCAAGATTGGTGGGCCCAAATTTATCGCAAGTTCAAGATTGATGGGCTCGGATTAATTGCCATCAAACGGGCTGAATTGCTCCAAGCCTTGAAAAGGTTCGGATTTACGAACTTAGAGACTTATTCGGGCCCGAACTCGAAAAGGTATTGAGCAAGCCTAGAGATCCGAGGCACTCAGGCTTCGAAAGGATTTGAACGCAATCTAAAAGTCACTCCGTTAATGAGTCCCATAACATTTGCGGGCTCGGAGCTTTCTGGGATCTATGTACCAGAACCATGGGGGTAATGGAGTTCGAACAAAGGACCCGATCCCGAGGACGGTGAGTGAAGATAAATTCACTCTTTGGTTAAACTAGCCTATACCCGGGTCAAGGTGGCACGACCCCGGTGGGTCTATGAGACTCGACAATATTTAGCGGCGTGGGGTCCTCTAGGACTACCTCGGCCCTTTGGGATGATTGAGGATCATTGGTTAGGTGTGGCTAAGAAGAAGGGTTCGCCGAGAGGTTGATCTCCTCTTTGGGGTTTTCCTCATCCTCGGAGAGGTCACTTCATCGGACAAGGAGGTTAGAGAGAATATTCTCCATGTGCCTTGCACATAGGCTCCAACCTATATCATGAGCTATTTATAAATAGCACCCACCTAGAGCTTTACAACAGATGGAATTTGGAGAGATAACTTTTGAGAAAGAACTAATTTCCTTTATCCATCATCAACCTTGAGAGTGAAAGTGAGAGATTCATGGAAGAGCCTTGCCGTTATCCTCTCTTTAACTACTTTGTCTTATTCTTCACCCAATCTCTTATCTCCATCGTCTCTTTGCTCTTGTGTTCTTAGTTGAGACTATTGAATAATCTAAGTCTCTCATCATCTTCTAGAGAATTCAAATTTTTCATTAAGGATCTTCAAAGATCTTCGAATTTTCCAATGACGTTCTTGAACCCTCTCATACAATATCTAAATACTAAAGGATACTTTTTCACAAATCCTTTTTCACCTATTTATTTTTCATTTAGTCCACATTATTTTTTTTCCCCAATAAGTCATATGGGTGATATAGTTATCAAAATATTCTTAATAATATTCACATTTACAGTGTGAATGTTCCGTGATGTGAATGTCTATATCGTCAATGTGAATGTTTACACTATCAATGTGAACATTCACACGTTACGTCAATGTGAATGTTCACACTATCAATGTGAACATTTACACGTCAATGTGAATATTCACATTGTAAAATATGAATGTACATTACCAAATTGCTAACTTTGTAAAAAATATTTATAAGGATAGAAATATCTATAAAATACCTTAAATATGAAAATTAGGATTTGATAAACCAAATATTTAAATAATAAAACTTATTAGAATACAAAAATATCTTATGAATTAATTGGAATATAAATGCTTAGAAAAAAGATTTTATAATAAATCTCCCATACTATAAACAGGATAAAAAGAACATTTTGTTGTTAGGAGAAAGAAATGTGAGAATATTATAGACAAGGTTGAAAAATGTCTTACCCTTTCAACCATTTTAGGTATTGAATTAAAATGTATGGCATGATATCAACAAATGCAAAAATTATCAATTTATCAATGACGTGCTAATTTGATACGCAAGTATAAAACATGCAAGATTATGATAGTTTTGTTAAATTAATCAGTTATGCAAACCCTAGCGACAATGCTTAAAAAGTACGGGAGATATAAATAACAAATAATAATTATAAATGTAAAAAATAAAGAATTATGCACACAGTGGTGACAATGCTTTTATGTGTTTTTAGTAATACTATATAAATTAATAAAATTTAAAAATTATCATACTCACATCTAACTATTCAATTATTTTACCATATTATACTTATGACTTGTTATGCGTTGTTAATTATAAAATTTCTAAATTCTTTTAATTTGTAAAAATATTAATTAAAAAGTTATTATATATTATCACATCACTATTTTTATTTTTTTTTAAAAAAAAATTTAAAAATAAACTAAAATGCTAATTAATTTACAAACGAGACATGTATAAAATTATAGATGCCACCCATTAAAAAATTATTGGTTAATTTTAAAACGTTATATATCTTATTCCAAACTAATTGTGAATTTCCATGTGTCTTTAAAATTTTCAATTATTTAATATAAAATTATAGAACTCAGCCCTCCATCAATCACAACTACAATATGGCCCTGTTTGTTTTTAGAGGTAGAATGGAGGAGATTGATAGTGAGGAGATTAAGTAAAATTGTATTTGTTTTGATAATAGTTGTTAGTGTAGGGATTGTTAAATTATTTTTATATAAAATAAATATAAAATAATAAAATAAATAAAAAAATACAAAAATATTAAACATTAATGTTTTAAAAAAAATGCCTAACATGTAAAAAATTTTAAAAAAATAAAAATAAAATAAAAAATTTTCAAGAAAAAATAAAACAAATAAAATAAAGATTTTTACTTAACAAAAAAAACAAAAAAATAAAATTACTATTCAAAAAAAAAAATGCCCAATATATAAAAAAATAAAATAAAATAATAAATAAAAATAAAAAATTTATGGTCCATCGAATTAGTTTTCTAATACAAAGTCTTAGAGGCTCATCCAAATTATCATTGAAAGGCCTATCCTAATCCAAAACTCACTGTCAACCTCCTTTTTACCCCTCAAAAACAAACATAATATAATAGGTTTCACCTAACTACCCATCCCAATTTACCTTCGCACTCTCCAAACAAACGGGCCTACATGTGTAGAGCCATGTAAGTCCGCCTTAACCAACCAATACCTTCTCCACTCCGCCACCGACCTTTGAATATCAATCTAAATGATAGCTTACCATGTAAGTTACCCGCCACAATGAAAAAATCACAAAGTATGTTTCCCGCCAAAACGCCGATTTACGAACTTTCTCTCATAAAATTGGATAAAACAAACAAATGCGAAGCTCAAAGCGAAGCACACAGAGATGGATTTTTCAACTCCGGTAACCAAACCTAAGAATGTATACCACATTGGGGGCATCGCAGTGGAATTCCCGTACCAACCCTACGGTTCTCAGTTGGCATTCATGGGCAGAGTCATCTCCACGCTCGATCGAGCTCAAAGGGACGGTCACTGTCACGCCTTGCTCGAGTCGCCGACTGGAACTGGAAAATCTCTCTCGCTTCTTTGCTCGGCTCTCGCTTGGCAACAGAACTACCGGTCCAGGCCTCTCACTGCCAATCCCGCTCACTTGAAGCCTGCGCCGGAGGCCTCCATCGATCCCTTAGCTTATGGCGGTGGATTTCTTCCTGAAACTCAGCCTTCAGGTTTCTACGCTTTGGATTTTCGTTTATTATACTGTTTTTGTTCATCAAAAAATAATAGTTGCCCTAACCCTCTGTTTGGTTGCTAAGAAAAAGAAGAAAAAGAAAGAAAAGACCTCCAATTCATTGGCAATAAAAAGGGGCATAAGATCCTATCAGAAATGGAACCCAGATGTTACATCGATTGAACCATTTTATTTTTTAATGACAACAGTTAAATCTTTTTATTTTATTTTATTTTTAAAGAAAACATTTTATTTGGTTTTGATGCAACAGAATGCCCCACTTTGTTTGTGTTTATACATTTTAGTTTGTTTGGTAAACGATGATTATTTATTTACTATGGAGAAAAAGAAAAGAAAAAGAAATGGATAGAAAAAGAATTTCTGTCACTTGTTTGGATGATTGAATTGGTGAGAGACACCCCTAAGGCTACATTGAATTGTGATGCTAGTTTCTCTAAGCCTGTTTGGTTGGGGGATTTAGAGAGGTATTTTGAAATAGAAAGAGAAAATGCGTGTAAAATTAGGTAAAATGTAACTATATGTTTTACTCACATTTCACTTACCTTTTCCCAATCTCTTTCCAAATCCCTTATCAAATTTCCAACCAAACACAACATAAGGCTAGCTTTGCAGTAGTAATTTTGGACTGGTAGCGGAGAGTTGTTGATGGTATTGTCGCCACAATTCCATCGTCCTCTGTTCATCAAGGTGAAGCAAGAGCTATTCGATTATTGTGTTTGTTTGCTGTTTCTTTGGGAATTTCAGACCTTATGATTGAAAGTCATAGCAAATCTATAATTGAATTGAGTGTGTCTGAGAATGTTCCTCCATGGGATAGCCTTGCAATCCTCCATGATGTTTGTTGCTACAAGTCCAAAAATAGTCTTGAATTTAGGTGGATTCCTAGGACTGTTAATCTTGTTGCTCATTGATTAGCCTCTTGTAATCTGAAGGGTAACCTTCCTCTTGGATAGGTGAGGAGCCCTTTTAGATTTTGACTCTCTATAAGCCTCCTTTTGGCATTTCTTTGTTAAAAAAAGAAAAAAGAAAAAAAGAAAAAGAATTGGTGAGAGACATAAACGTCAAAAATTAATTTTCATATTTTGTGGGTAATAGTGTTAAGGCATCCTATTTTTGTAGGTCATGCTTTCTAGTTAAGTCGTAGTTTTTTTGCCGTATCTATGATTAGGTACTACTTTGTTAACTGGGCGATCTTATGATGTTTTAGCTTCAGGAAATCCAGAGCCAGCTCCGTCTGCAACAAACAACAATTCTAAAAAGAAAAAGACAGTACCTACCATTTTTTATGCCTCGTAAGTTTGATTTGTTAGACAAGCACACGGAAAACACACACAACTGGAATTGTCTTTAGGAGCTTGACATTTAAATATTTATTCACACATCATGTCAACAATTTTCATTTCACATTTCACATATTATTTAATAACCATATATATATTGAATTACTTGCATTTACCTAAATGTTTATTTATTTATAGATATTATAATCAAGTTATTGTTTCTTTCCATCACGTTATTCTGTTTTATTGTTAAGTAAGTATTACTTTTTGTATTGTTTTGGTTCCATACTTCCAATATTTACTATGCTCTTGTTGTGTCTGTGATATTGATATAATCACAAGATGAATTGATTCAATTACTGTTCTAAGAACCCAGAAAAATGTATCCCAAAAAAAAAGTGTGGACCAAATTTATTATAGGTGTGACCTGCACCACACAAGGTTCGAATCTACACCACATGTTTAATTTTTTGGGTACATAGTTTTTCCATTATTTTTTTGGGTGAATAAGTTTTTCCATTATTTCATTGGGAAGACTTTTCATGCCATTCTAAGTCACAATATATATGCCAAGTGCTTGCTTTCTGTATCACATAACATGGTTGTAGCAAAGATTTTAAAGGGAAACTCTTACCAGCAAATGCCAAGTGAAGGTTATTGATAATCTCAGTTGAATGCTATACTGTAAAATTTCATCATACAGAGATCATTATCTATAGAAATTGTCCTGGTTTGAGAGTTAAATAAAATTGAGCTCTTAAACTTTTTAAGAATGCCTCCCAGAAACTTCTTTATGGGATGTATATTCTATTACCATCAACTTGTGATGAGATACTTAGATGCCTGATTGATTACTTACATTGATATTTACATTTTTGTTTTTGGCTAATTATTTAGGAGGACACATTCACAAATTACTCAGGTGATTCGCGAATACCGGAAAACAACTTATCGGGTGCCAATGTCAGTGTTGGTAGGTTTATCCCAATCTTTAAAGCTTGGCCTTTTTCTTATTGTGTTCCCCCCCTGTAATTTAGAAGTAGGTTTCACAAATTTGGGTACTTGGCTGACAAAATCTCAGCCAACAGTTAGTAGGCACACTACCTGACACTTGAAAATAAGTGGAACACATTCTTTAATAACATACAGAAATGTTTGACATTTTATGCATGGTCATCACTATTCAAGTATCTAACAGTCATTTTCAATATATTCAAAGAACTTAATTGCAAAGAACAAAAAACTATAATAAGAGAATCGTAGTAGAAGAAAATAATAGTGTATTTAATACATGTCTAATTTTATCTTCCTTATAAAACTATTGTTAATATAATAAATAGAAGTTATCTATTTGTCAAGTAAATAAGTGTCTACATGTGTTCTTATTAAACTAAATAAAAAGAATATGCATGTTTGTAACAAGAGTTAGTTATATACTACATTGTCCTTGCCATTTTCATGTCACACTCTTTCAGAATTTATTTGTTTGTTTGTTTGGTTTTTTGTTTTTGTTTTTGTGCCTCATGTGGTGGCTGTGGCCCATGTCGTGTGTACACGCTTGTGCTACTTAGGAAAAGACAATGCTGGAAAACTTCAGCTTGCTTGTTTTCATTTTTCAGAAAATTCTACTTTCTTATTTTTCGTGTTTTTTTGTTTTTACTGATTTTTTAAAATATTTTAAGCAATTTTTTTACTTTTTAGACACATCTAACATAAATATACCTAAAAAGTAAAAAAATCTTTTAAAAATTCACTAAATACCAAAAATACAAAAAAATACAAGAATTCAGTACATTTTTTGTATTTTCATTTATTTATTAATTTTTTAAAATATTTTTTCACAAATTTTTTACTTTTTAGATACATCTAACTAAGGTGCATCTAAAAAAGTAAAAAAAATGTTTAAAATTTTAAAAATATTCACTAAAAACAAAAGAATACGAAAACCAAAAAACTCAATTTTCAAAAAATTTAATTCAGAAAACTTAAACCAAACACACTGAATGCTTGTGAATTGTTGTACTCCAAATTGGATATTATAACACTTGTATCAGGCTTCTTAATTGTTTGGCAATGTTTGATTCCATTCGCATGCACCTTAAGTTCAATTTTGTAGGGCACTTGCTTTGTCTTATATCCAATCTCCTTTGCATTGGTTAGGTCTTTTACAGGTATAGATAATAATATAAGAATATTATTAGTCACTCAACATATGCTGCTGGTTTACTTCGGAAACATTTCACTAGATTATTAGAAATTAATTTCTTGTCCAAATTTGGAATATTAGGAATAGTTATTACTCATATCCTCCACCTAATAAGGTTAAGTGCTTCCATTATTTCAACTTGCAAAGTTGTAGTTCAATGCTTTAAAAATGTCCCTAAGGTTCTACTATTTTTTTCCTCCCAATTCTTATAATGAGTTGTACATAACAAGGAAAAGCCAGGGTGGCATCACGAAGATACAGTTGTCTTGTTATCTGTGGTAAATCTTGCATCTTGTGATTGCAAGTGCTGCTCACCGATTGAAGCTCTGACATTGATAATGTTGGATTTTGTTTTATTTTATTATGCCAGCATCTAGGTCCTTTTCCATGTCCTGACAGCAAAGAGCATCCCAATTACTTTTTTTTTTTTTTTTTTGAAAATTTTCTATGGAGCATCAATTGTGTTGAAACTTCAAAATATAGCAAAGACCATCCCAGTTTTTTTTTTTTTTGTTGACAATTTCCTTTGGAGCATTGAATGTGTTCAAATATATAGAGCAGTATTTTTTGGAAAAGAAATAGATATATTTAATTTGTACTTTATGTATGCAATAAGGACAAAAAATAGAGCAGTATTTTCTTGGAAACTCTAATATATATTTATATACATGTATTTGTTTATTGAGCAATGTTACATCCACTAAATTTTGACCTGCCCAAATCCCCCGAATTTGTGCATGCCTATCATTCGGCCGGTCATCCGGCAACAAGGGTGACAGTTGCGGTTGACAGGTCGTCCAGGTGGTTGACTAGCATGCACAAATTTGGGCGATTTGGGCAAACTCAAATTTCGGTGGATGAATTATTTTTGTTGTTTATTTGATTATTTAAATTATTTGACTAAGCAGATTAAGATGATTTAGATGAACTGGTAATATATATATATTTTTCTTGAATTGTCTTTCATTGTGTTTATCTTATCATTGACTATATAGTTTTTGGAAACTGCCTTTTTTTGCACTCAAGAAGTGAGATAGATTTAAAAAGGTGAGTGATATGTTCATCAGATAGAAATTTAGGTGTACAGATTAAAAAAAGTGGTTCCCAAGTAATTACTTAAATGTTTTGAAACAATTTATCTGTTTTCTCTGTGTTTGACCTTTGAATTGGTTGTGTAAAAAGCACTCTTAATTTCTGAGTCATTTTCTTTCCTAAAAGTTGTTCCAGCTTAAGATTTAGTTCACTTTTTACGTGTATTATTAACTCTCCAGGCATCAAGGAAGCATTACTGCACAAACAGGCATGTACATGGCAAAGACAATATCAATGAAGAATGGTGATTTTTTTAGCCTTGGAAAGCTTTTTCTCTTAAATTTATTTACTTTTTTCTTGTACTATTATGCGTAACCAATCTTTTGTTGCCAAAAAACAAAACTTACGTGTAATGAAAATTTTCCAGCAAGTTGCTTCTAGACAACCAAGAAGTAGGATGCTCAGAATTCAAGTGAGTTCTTTCTCTATCAATATGTTACTTGTTTTAGTGATATTGCCAATGAAAGAGTGAAAAATGGGTTTTCTCAAACAGAAATGTGCATAAAGTCAAAGGTCACTCATCTCTTAAGAAAGGAGGTTGCAATGAAGTCCATGACATTGAAGATCTTGTGAAAGTTGGATACGACGTGAAAGGTTTTTTTATTCTTCAAATTTATTTTACTGGTTTAGTTTAATTTAAATGTTCCCATCCCTTTCTTTCAGTGACACATTTCCTCAATCTTCAGGTTGCTCATACTTTGCTGCACGTTCTATGGCAGATGATGCACTGTTAGTTTTTTGCCCATACAACTACATTGTTAATCCAATCATCCGCAAAGCAATGGAAGTGGATATAAGTGGGGCCATTATCATTCTTGATGAGGCACAGTATGCCTTACGAACCCCTCATTTGTTAGAGATAATTTGATATTTTTTTGTCTGCAATTCCTGGTTTATTTGCTGAGGAAATGTAATGAAGAGGGAGAAATTAAGGCTATGTTTGGTAAAACTGATAGTTTTCATTTTTTTTGGCAATAGAAAACATAGAAAATGTTCTTTTTTTTTTTTTTTTTTTTTTTTTTCGGGAAAATGAAAATAGGAAAGATATTTGGTGCACATAAATTTGTTGAAAACAAAAATAAGAAAACAGTTTGCAAAAAGTCCGAAAGAGTGGGGGTTGCTGGAGGAAGGGGAGGGCACAGGAGAAGTTTGGAGAGGGGAGTGGCCAAAAGGGAGTTGTCGGAGGGTAGTGAATGAAAACTTGTTTGCAAAGCGAATGAAAACTTGTTTGCAAAGCAAATGAAAACACATGTTTTTGTTTTCACTTGTATTTTTTGTTGTAACTTTGAAAATTGTCGCTACTTTTATTTTATTTCCACAACAAAAACAATTACCAACATGTTTTATTTCCTATTTTCAATATTTTGAGAAGAAAAAGAAGAAACAGAAAATGAAAACATTACCAAACTGGCCCTAAGATTTGCCATTCTGATTTATGACTTTCGGTCAAGTGATATGTGGGAATCACATTAAAAAGCAACCTCAACATCATGGTCAGATTTTGTTGGGACAGAGTACCCAATTTTTTGAAAATTTGGCTAGGAGATTTTGTTGCAAGGTTGTATTGCCATGTAATCTTGAGTAAATAGTAATTGATTAGTTCAAACGCTATCTTTGTCTCTATCTTTTTTGTTTTAATTTGGTTAAATCATTTCAAATCTTATATCTAAATTAGTGTCACATCACTTGATTCCAGTAATATAGAAGACATTGCTCGTGATGGAGGTAGTGTGGATATTGATGAAGATGCTTTGTATAGTAAGTATTAGCCTGTTTCTTTCTATTAATAGAGATATGTTGATATATCTCTTATAGTTTTTATGCTTTTTTGAAAGAACTGCAGACAGAATTAGGGCAATTGACTTTTGTGGATTCAACAATTTACCAACCTTTACATGAAATGATTCAGGTAAATTTCAGGTAGTACTTCATAGTTTTGGGCTGAAATCTTTTAACAATAATGACTTGTAGTGTTTGTTGATCTTTGTAGGACGTAATAAGTTGGATGGAACAGAGGAAAGATACCTTGGAAAAACGTGAATTTCAGCATTATTTCTCATGGTGAGCCAAATTTTGCTGTTGATTCTTATTGTACGATTTATCTGCAATTGATCTTGTAGATGAGGTTGAACCTCTACTAGTATAAAGCAAGTGACAGGAATTATACTATAAATTATACATATTTTCTCATAAAAAAGGTTTATGTCTAAATACAAAAAATGTGCATATTTTTAAAATTTTAATATCCCAACCTGCATAACCATTAAAAGTTTTTAAAGAGAGAACTGCCCAGTAAAAGATGTTGAAATATTTTGGAACTAGTTTCTAATTGGAAACTTAACAAAACTCACAGTTCCTATTTGAAGGGTGTTAATCTCCTACAATAATAGCTCATACCAAATGTTTTCTTTTATCTGTTACTGTATGTAATTATCCCTACTTTAGTAGGTCTCAATATCAGAATTCCTAGTGATTTTCCTATTGGCTTGTTTCTTTCAAATAAATCTCAACCCAACTGCGGTTGTTCCTTATCTCTCATCATTGTCATCTTCTTTAACCATTTAATTGGTATGTACAATATTCTTGAAAGGTTTCGCTAACCATGGTTTTTCAACTTTTGTAATGAGCATATTTGCATTTTCTATGCCTTAATTTATTCCTTTATTGGTTTAAAGGATTTATCTTAGACAAGTCTACACTGACATTTTCTTCTAAATCTCGTATTCATTAGTTGGAGTGGTGATAAAGCTTTAAGGGAGCTCCAAGAAGCAAACATTACACGGCAATGCTTCCCTATATTGCAAGATTGTGCCACAAAGGTAAAACACCTTACAGAACTTAATAGGGCTTAATCTGTAGAGTTTACGCTGTTTATAAAATAGTGGAGTTAATGTCATTATTTGTCTTTGCCTTTTTTCTTTGTTCCTTAGGGTGCTAAATTCTCTCTCTTTTTTCTTTTTTTTGGTTAAGGCAATTAAAGCTGCTTCAGATGCAGAGCAGGAGGTAGCCCATTTAACTGGCATGTCAGCTACAACATTGGAAGGTTGTTGAGATTTCCTATTTTCATATCTGCAGACTCTGAATTTATCTACCAACTATTTCATTTCTAATATTTTAATTGACTTTATGTGACACTTGCACAGGGTTGTTCTCTTCACTTAATTACTTCTTCTCTGGAAATGGGGTCCACTTATATGATTATCAGCTTGCATTACAACGATATGTTAAAAGAGATGCTGGTAAGCTATTAATAGTGTTGTTTCTTTTACACCTTTATACTAAACCAAAACTGTTCACCTGATGAAACTAAAAAGGTTCTTATTTCCTTTATTGATATCTGAAGGGATGTATAAAATGCATGTCACATACTTATAGTGCGATTTCAAGTAATCAATATATATCCTCTTTGTAGCATCTGAATTCTGAAATGTTGTACAAAGAGAAAATAAATGTTGTCAATTAGGATGAAAAACAGTCTTACAACATGGAGAACTGAAGCTTCTGCACCTCTACATTGACATAACGAGGGAATTGAGAGTTGTGCAACTTGAATTGTTCAACAAGGACGAAAATGATATCAATTAGCATATTTTGAGTTGCAACCATATTCTCTGGTTTTGGAGATCTGTATTTGAGTCTTATACAAGCTGCTGAAGGTGAAAGAATAATTAGAACTTTTACTAGTATGGTTTAGAACTTACAACTGAAGTGATACTTATCAACACTACTTGACTCTAGAAGCCTCTCAATTGCTTTACCCAGGATTAGCTACTTGGATTGGTTTTCTAACTCAGCTCTATGCAAAGCCATATTCTAGGGTAAATCCAAGGTAAAGTTTCGCCCCTCCCTTTTGGTCGCCCTCTTGTCATTTTGGCACCTTGAACTTGGATCAAGTCACTTCAAACTGGTTAATTAGTTGGTCTAAATTATCCTTCTCTATATCATCTCAAGCAACTTTTGCTCATTTTTTCTTCATTATGTAATTTACAGCAAAAGGGGAAAAAAAACAGAAAAAACTGATGATGTAATGAACTTGAAGAATATCTATGCTAGGTTATTATTATTGTTTTTAACAGAAATCTTATTCTTTTCATGGATTCAGCAATGTATTGTTGGTGCCAATGTTACAGTTTTTTCATGGTGCATGCAGGGAATGCTGCAGCAGGCTGGACTCATACTTTGAATTTGTGGTGCCTGAATCCAGCTGTTGTCTTCAGAGAAATTGCTGATCTTTCTTTATCAGTGATTCTCACATCTGGGTTAGTATGTATACACAGGTGTAAATGCTAGTTGAGATTGTATTGGTGATTCTTAGGAGTGGTTTGGGATGTTTTAAATAAGTGCATTTTTTGACTTTTTGTTGAAAAAAGTAGAGAAAAAAAAGATGTGTGTTTGGGGTAACTTTGACTTTTTACAAAAAAATGTGTAATAAAATATTATAGGAACTACCAAAATTACTCTTTTACCCTTCCTTCCTGACACAGCAGCAGGAAGAGTGGTTTCCGTGCATGTTGTTTACTGGCTCATGGGTTTTCATGGCTCCCATTGTGCCACGTAATTGCACAATGGGAAATGCAGTGGAACACTGACCAGCAGTGTTGTGTTGTGCAATTATTGATAAGAATATTTAAAAAAAAAAGAGCCAGAAACCAATAAACTTGTAAAAAAAGAAAAAGAGAAACAGCTTGCTTGTTTAAAGCAAGGGCAATTGCCCTCTGAAGAGTCAGACAGAATTTTCCCTCCCAAACCATGTAGAAGTAAGAACTTTTTGGCTTTTTATCTTATTTAGGGTCTGCCAAACCAGCCCTTAGTCTCACAAATGTGCGATGCCAAGCTTGTACAAAATTGGGCCCTTCTCTTCTCCAGAGCTCACAAAAAGTGTACCCACAAGCCTAGTAAAACTCCATGACGTTGATAACAAACCTTTTAGACCTAACAGGTGGTTGTATTCTCTCAGAAGTTTACATGCTTTACTAAAAATATTTCTATCAGTTTGAATGGTTCTTGCAAAGGTGTGGTGCCATTCTTCTTCTTCTTCTTCTTTATCCCCACTCCCACCATTCCAGGAACATTCATCTCAACTTGCATAATAGATACTTGATATTTATAGTTGTAGCCTCTCAGACCATCATAACTTTGGGGAAGTCTTGTGTTTGTCCATTTCTATTTTCTTGTTTGTTCCGCTTCTGTTTTTAGTTTCCCACATTTGTAAGTAATATTTTCTCTTTACATTACTTGTATTTCTTTCAATGATGTAGGACCCTATCCCCAATGAACTCCTTTTCATCTGAACTAGGGGTTCAGTTTGGAACTTCTCTGGAAGCTCCACACGTGATAGATGTTGAGTCACAGGTACTGACGCTGTATCTTATCATGTTTTCATGCTTACTAGTCAAAGTTGGCTCTGCAGGTGTTACTTAATATTAACTAGTCATACTTTTGATTGCAGCTGTGGGTTGCTGTAGTCCCTACTGGTCCTGGTAATTATCCGTTGAATGCAAGTTATAAGACTGCTGATAAATATGCCTTCCAGGTATTGCTTGAGACTTGACATTAAGTTTTGATCAATTGTGATTGGGCCTTTTGTTTTCTGACACATGAACTCATTATGATGGTATTTTTGAAGGATGCACTAGGCACATCTTTGGAGGAAATATGCAAGATTGTTCCTGGTGGTTCTCTTATTTTCTTCCCTAGTTATAAGTTGATGGAGAAACTATGCAATCGTTGGCGTGAAACAGGTCAATGGTCTCGACTAAATGCTCGAAAATCCCTTTTTGTTGGTAAGATACTGAGATCCCTCTCCTTTCACATCAGTGACTAATGTGGTTGAGCTTATAACATAGAAAATAAGCCATATAGAGATGGTTTGTTGTGCATTTGGCAAGCCTTTTTTATGTATGCCGGAACTATTTGGAATTTTCTTGCCCCATTCATGCTTTGATGTCTCTTATTGATATGTTCTTGGTTGGATTGAGAATGCTGATATCCTTGTGGTCTGTTTAGAGCCAAGAGGAGGAAGCCAAGATGATTTTGAGCATGTTTTGATGGGTTATTATGATTCAATTCGTCAAAGAAAAAAGCCTGCTCTTGGAAGAAAGAGAAAGGGTAAAAAACTTGGACTTAGTAACTGTGATACAATGGAGTGTGCAGAGAATCCTACAGGAGGAGCTGCTTTTCTGGCAGTTTGCCGAGGAAAGGTATTCACATTAAAGCAAGCCCGTTGATATCTTTATCTTATTATGAGTAAATGGTCTCTTCTTTTATCCTGCGAACTATAGAAATGTCTTCCCCTAGATTAGTGTGAACTTTCCATTAATTTATTATTATTATTATTATTATTATTATTATTATTATTTTTTGTATTTCATACTCAAGTCTACCCTAAGTTTCGAATTCCATTTTTGGTTGGTGTATGGTTTTCCCATTGGATTCAACATTATAAACTTGATGTTTTATTTTGAATTAATCATTAGCACGATATATGCTTTGGAAGTTATGAAATGTCACATACAGATACATATGGCCATGAGGGAACATGCGAACATATTTATTTTCTACAATTGTCTATCGGCAGAGATAGTCATGCATCCTTTATTGTTATAAGACATGTATTTTCATGTGAAAAAGAAAAAAAAAATCAGAAGCTAGGAAGAAAATATTGTGAGAATATTATGTAATTATGGAAATATATCAATTTGGTTATTTGTGAATATTTGATTGATTGTATAGGGTTTATTTCCTATTATAGATTAGGTTTAGGATTGGTATAAGTATTGGTTGTGATCTTTGTATTACGTACAATTGAATATACAAAAATACAGAAAGCTTACATGGTATTAGAGCGATGTTTGAAAACCTAATCAGCCTTTGAAGTTGTGTTCACTATCAACCTATGATCTCACTGGAATCGTGACCTACTTGTCAGAATCACGATTCATCTCTTCTGGCGAAGTCCCTTGTTTGTATCTATGCTCCAACTCTTAGCTTGAATCGCGATCCATTGCGACCCATCTGCTTCTACATTGTGACCCATCTGGCTCACGACCTACCTAGTGTTTGATTTTGGTTTGTTGGTCTTCTCTCTCGCCGAAGGACACCCCTCCGACGTGGTTCGCCTCTTCTCTCAAGTCGACTTGGTTGGGTGACCCATCTGATCGACGTGGTTAGTTGTGCTTTGACTCCTCTCATCTAAGACTTCTCTCTCTGGTTTTGCTTCAGTTCTACTTCTCTAGTGTACTTTTGATTTGCTTTGTTTGTATTTGATCCGATGAGTATTTGGTACTGCAATTAGTTTATTACAGTTTGACCGCTCAGTTATTTGTTATTGCATTTTGACCTTACAAAATTTTGTTTATTACACTTGAACCCCTGGTTTGCCCAGTTTGTTCTATTTTGGGTTTATTACACTTGAATCCCTTAGTTTTCTAGTTATTATGATGTCTCTGGCTTCGGATGAATGTGTCTATTGCCATCAAAGGGGTCAATTGGAAGTACCATTGTCCCAAGAATGGATGTCTATCTGCTTCGTCTTCTTAGCAGTTTTTGATCTAGTTCTGCGCCTCTCTTCTGAGTACTGTTTGGCCTCTTGGCGGTTTTATTATATCTGTTCTAGCTCCTGATCCTAACTTGGCTTCCTTGAGTGCTCAGATTAGCTAGTTTTAGCATATATTGTCTACCTCCCAGCCATTCCCATTTGCCTCCATTGTTTTTTCTTTTCATTCAGGCTTGCTTGGGTCTTCTTCAGGTATCTCTTCGTTTGTTTGGATTTTTGACTCTGGTGTCTCTCATCATTTGATTCCTTATCTCTCCTTACTTCAAAATTGTACTTCTCCTCCCTTTCTTATTACCTTTAATGCTACTAATAGGTCTTGTATGTTTGTTATATCTGTTGGATTTGTCTTACTGTTTACTATGTCTGCTGTCTCTATTCCATCTGTCCTTTATGTTCTTCAGTTATCTGTGAGTTTATTATTTATCAGTTAGCTTAATGTCTCTAGTTTTGATGTTATCTTTTCTTCTTCTATTTGTTCTGTGCAAGATTGGATGTTTAAGCAGTAGATTGGGACCGCCTATAGAGTTGGAGACCTTTATGTAGTGGAGAGCTTGCATCTGTTTATGGCAACCTCTCCGGCTGTCTTTTCATCTTTTCAGTTAGATTCTCTGTCTAGTCCTTTCTACTTGTGGCATTCTATTAGGGCATTTGTCTGTTGATCGTTTACGGTCTTTAGCTTAGTCTAGTATATTGGGTAAAGTTTCCTAGTGAATTTACTGAATGTCGAGGGTGTAAACTTGTTAAAATGACAACCTTAGCTTTTCATAAAAGTACTTCTATATCTGATACACTATTTTTTTTAATTCATATTGATGTTTGGGGCCCTTTTCCTGTTCTCACCAAAAGGGGTTCTGCATATTATGTGTTATGGCTGTTTACTGATCAGTTCGGATCGGGTTCACCATTGAATTGTGACTCGAATTGACAGGTTCGGGTTGAACAAAAGTCAACTCGATTTTGACCGAAGGTTAGTTCAAAACAGAACCACATAACCCGCTTGGTTTGCGGTCAGTAACGGTCGGGTGTTTCTGACTCGTTTGCTTTGTTATAGTAAACACAGGAGAAAAAAATAAAGTTGAAAAAAATGTTGAGACAAACGGGGATAAGATCAACTAAAACCCTTCAAAATTTTCATGGGATCAAACTCGTAATGCTTTAGGGGCTTGATGATGAGTGTAATGGTAGAGATCAGCAACAAGGGGGGTCGAATGAAGGTCAAAGAGGCATTTTTTCTAATGTCTTGCTATCGCAATCTCACCGCAAACAGCTGCTCCTGTGTTGCTGAAGAGACCCTCACTCTGCTGTTTTGTTTTTGCCTCTGCTCATCGTTCAAGTGAGAGAGAGTAAGGAAAGGGTTAGGGTTTTTGAACTTGATTTGAGAGGAGAGGAAAGATTTGTTCAAAGTGAGTGAGTGGGAGAGGAAGAAAGGGGTTAGGGTTTGTGATTTTGATGAGAGACAGAGGAGAGATTTGATTTTGACATCAACATATATATATATATATTGATATTCACGTAATCAGAGATCTTGATTTTATGCGAGAGAATGTAAAGCAATTATGACATAGATAAAAATGTACCAATTTTTTTGATTTTATGAGAGAGAATGTAGAGTCATAATGCATAGATACAGATGCAATCAGTTTTTATTTTGTTTTTAATATATTTATAATCACATCTTGATTTGATGAGAGAGTGTAGAGACATAATGGTACAGACTAAAAGTAAACTTTTTCTTGATATTGATGCAATCAATTCTTAATCTGATGAGAGAGTGCAGAAAAACCATGATGAAGATAAAATATAATATTATATGCAACAAAACCTTGCCATTTGTATGGAAAGACTTTTGTAATTATTAAAATTCGGTCGGTTTGGATCAAACGGGTGAATTTCTCACAAACTCAATAACCGACCGACCACTTGAAAATTTTATTAATCTACACCCGTAGCCGACTCACTTATGCTGCGAAACTGCTCATTTCATTAATGTTCAAGTTAGTGTGATTCGGATTTTTGAACACCCCTACTGTGTCATTTGTTGAT
Organism: Camellia lanceoleosa; assembly: GCA_025200525.1. Classification (NCBI taxonomy): domain Eukaryota; kingdom Viridiplantae; phylum Streptophyta; class Magnoliopsida; order Ericales; family Theaceae; genus Camellia; species Camellia lanceoleosa. The sequence goes on along the minus strand of CM045761.1, from coordinate 204,371,956 downwards.
GACTGTACCTGTTACCCCTGAGTTTATCTTATGACTCATAAGTCTGACTTTTACCAGATATATTGTACTTTCTAGTCTATGGTTACTATATAGTTTGGATCTACTATTAAATTATTGCTGTCTGACTTGGGCGGGGAATATTTTAAAATTGAATTTTGTGAATATTTGGTCAATTTGGGTACTATTCATTAAACTTCTTGTACTGATACACCTGTCCAAAATGGTCGAGCTGAGCGTAAATACCGTCATCTCCTTAAGACAGCTAGGTCTCTCATTTTCACTGCCTCCGTTTCGGTTCCATTTTAGGATGAGTCAGTTCTTATTGCTGATTTTCTTCTCAACCTTATGCCTATTTCCTTTCTTTCTAGTTGGTCTCCTTATGAGATTCTATTTTCTCAACTTCCTAATTACTTTCTCTTTTGTGTGTTTGGGTCTGTTTGTTTTGTTCTTTTTTCTTGTAAAGATAGGACCAAACCTAGTGCCTGGTCTGTCCTACGTGTCTTTTTGGGTTATAGTTTCCTTTAGAAAGGTTATCGTTGTTATGACCCTGTTTTTCGTTGCCTTTATATCTCCGCCATGTTACCTTTCTTGAACGTCTACTTTGCTTTTAGTTTCCTCCTCTCATTGCCCCAATTTTCAAAAAGGGTTTGGTTCATGTTGATCCGTTTCCTTTTGAGGTTTTGTCTGATGAGTACATCTCCACAGTTTCTGCTGAGTTTGTTCAATCTTCTACTCTTGCTTCACTTTTGGCTGCTTCTCTTTATTCGGTTTCTTCTCCTCCTTTGTTAGTTTATTCTCGTCACTAGGCTTCTCCTCCATCGGTTGTCTTTGCCCCTGCTGTTGATCCTCCTGCATCTGACGACTCAGATTCTGTTGCATATCGATATTTTACTTGAGCGTGTCATCCTCCAAACAGGTTGGGTAGGTCTAATACATGTTTTTCTACTTTCTATCGTATTTTTTTGTTTGTTATTCACTCTTTTTCAGAATTTCAGTCTTACAAGGAGGTCTGTCAGGATTCTTATTAGGTTCAAGCTATGGAGGATGAGTTGCCTGCTTTACAGAACACTAGTACTTGGAAGTTGGTTCCTTTGCCTGCTGGTAGGAATCTAGTTGGTTGTAAATGGGTCTATAAAGTCAAGATTCATTTTGATGGTTTTCTTGAGCGCTACAAAACTCGTTTGGTTGCCAAAGGTTTCTCACAGGAGTATGGTATTGATTATGAGGAAACCTTTGCTCCTGTTGTCAAGATGACTACTTTTGTATTTTGATCTCTGTCGTTGTTGTTCGTTCTTGGCCTCTTTATCAGATGGATGTTAAGAATGTTTTTCTTAATGGCCATCTCACTGAGAAGGTTTACATGCGTATCGCCTTCGGCTCTATATGGTTTGAAGTAGTCTCCTCGTGCTTGGTATGATCATTTTCAAACTGTTGTTATTAAACGTGGGTTTCATCCTTATGCCCAGGACTTTGTTTTATTTCTTCTCCACACCTCTGCTGGATTTTAAAAAAAAAAAAAATAAAAAAAGTATTCAAATAAACATTTTCTTATCTCACTTTCGTAAGGAATGGCTAGAGTGGATGGAGCACCTCAAAATTGATCATATAGATCTGCATGGGCTGGATTGGATTCTGTTGCAGTATAAAGGAGATGCCCTGGTCGTGGTGAGCCAGCATAGTTGAATAGGCTTATGCTTTTCCTGTCAGGAGTTAGCTACTATGAGTGAGCATAGTTGTTTGTCAAGAGTAGTGAAGGTTTGCTTGTTGGACAACCTAAACTCATAAATGAACATTATGGCAGACTAATTTGGTCCAAGTTGAGTTTCCAAAAGGACAATAGGAAGTCTAAAAGTGTGTATTAAGGCTGAATGAATTTATATGTTTGCCTTGAACTTAATTGAGGAATTTAGAATATGGCTTTACATAGAGTTGCCAGAAACCAGGAATCCATGTAGAACTGAAGTAATTCGGATTAAATTTTGTTGTGTATTAAGGTGCATGGAGTTTCAATATGATTGTCCAGTGACAGGATATTGATTTGCATGAGGTAAGCAGTTTGCTGCAGCTGCAGATTTTGTGATCATTTCTGAAGGACAAAGCTGACATTTGCTGGACAAACTTTGGTTCAAAGGGGCAGAACAATTTGATTTGATTTTATATTTCTTTTAAATCTTACTAATTGTATCTCAAAAGTCATAAAAAGCTTGGGAATTCATAATTCCATTGTCAATACTACAGTACATTTTATAGTACGCTTAACCACTGATAAGTGCACATGAAAGTTGTCTTGGAACCTAAATTGTGATGCCTTACTATTTTAGGCACTTTTCCTGTGCATCCTATAAGTAATTCTTTCTAGAATGTCATATTTGGGTGTGCAGCCATCTACTCATAACTTATGTTTCTTGCATACCAATATTTCAACACGATATATGTAAGCCTTTCACAGACCAGCTTAATGTGAATTCATAGGTTGGCTTTGTTTTTATATCTGTACAAATTTGTGCAGGTTTCAGAAGGAATTGATTTCTCTGATGAAAATGCTAGAGTGGTTGTATCCTTTTATGCCTTCATTTAAGTTTATCTAGCACTTCAATTCATAGAACATCTCAGACCGAAAGAGATTATGTATCTGCTTTATAAACGGATCAGATTGTGTTTAGTGGATTTTTACTAATGAGAGCCAATCCTAGGGATAGGAATCTTGTTGTGTTGGTTGTGTTAGTGTTATGTCATCTCAGGTGTTCATGTCAAAATCCCCTCAACACTAGTGTTTTAGTGAACAACTATTCCTTGTTTACATCTCAAAACTTTATTCAACTGGAAACGTGCTTATTTTTGGCACTTATTTAGATGATTGTTGACTATCATGTGTTATTTCTAAACTATGTCAGATAATTGTGGGCATTCCCTTTCCGAACATGTAAGTGTTCTCACGTTTTCTTTCATTTTCTCACTTCCTTGTTTATTTATTTATTAATTTGAACTAGTATCCTATATGACATGTTTGTACATGCTGACCTGATTCAATTTTATTATCAGAAATGATATTCAAGTTGCTCAAAAGAAGAAATATAATGACACATATAAATCATCTAGAAACCTTCTAAGTGGGAGCGAGTGGTACTGTCATCAAGCCTTTCGAGCTCTCAACCAAGCTGCAGGTATGTCATGTTATTTATACTCACTCCAAGCTAAGTATTTGATCTGTGTAGTTTATTAAATTTCAATCCCTGACTACGCTAGTTAACGGAGACTATTTAGAAGTGCTGCCCCCATTGGTCTTCTTCTTCTTACTAAGATTATGTACGTTGAGTGGCAAGGGTTATGATGATATGTTTAGTTAATCTCTGTACTTGGGCTGTTATTTCTGTTTCATTGCAAGTTCTATTTGATTCTTGCTATATAAAGTTTGGTCCATGTTCAATTTTAAGCCAATGCATTTTGGATGATCCCAACTAATAAGTAGTTTTGCCAAAGAGCCCCTTTTTTTTGGGTGAATAGCCAAAGAGCCCCTTAATTTGACCTAAGGTTCCTTTTTAGTTGTTGCCAAAGTCCCTAACTAATTTGTCCTGACAGCTATTTTAGTTGTTTCCCACACAAGGGCAATCAACTACTAGTTTTTTTTGTTTTTGCAAAGCATGGCTGCGTTAGGCCTACTTTTTAGCCCAAGCTAGACCAGAAGGCAGGTTTGGAATTTGATCCTAAGCCAAGTTATAGAAAGGCGTGTAACATTGCACACATATCCTTTTCTTTTCTGTCCATAAATATTTGTGGCCATGCCAATTCTTGTTGTCTCACAAAATTTTTGATTACTATGTTGTGTGAGGAATACCATCAATATGATGAGTTTTAGCATTACTGAATCTTCTTGACAGTGGTGATGTATTTAACAATGTTACTTGCTGCCTTGTTTTTTGTAGGCCGTTGTATACGACATAGGTTTGATTATGGAGCCATCATCTTACTAGGTATACTATTTTCTCTAGTTCATCGATTTTTAATATCAGTTCTATTATACTTTTGTGTAATAGTGATATTGATGTCATCATATTAAATTTTTTTTTTTTTTGGGATCATGGTTATCAATTCCATCCCTTTTTGGAATGTTTTGTCTGCAGTTTTCTATCTTGTATGAAAGTGGTTGAGCTTTTGTTTTGTACTGCATTGGGTTAGCTGATTTTCTGGTACTTACTTAGCCCGTTCCCTGTCATGGGCATTAAGCTGAAAGAAACTGCTTAAGCCAACTGAAAAGCAGAACTGAAAGACCTATTTCATTGTTCTGCACAGATGAGGTTGGTCCACAAAACCATTGTCCCACCCAATCCACTTTTCCCTCATCAACCAGGAACAGGAAGAGATTGCAGAAGATTCCAATTAGAACAGAGAGAACATGATTTCTATATAATTGATTCACAAATTCATAGGAAAGCCTTGTACAAAATAAGCTTTGGACCATTTGGTTTAATCCTTAAGGTTGATTACTTGATTTATGGTTCAGTTATTCAAATAAATATGTTTTAATATTTGTTCTTATATTTTGAAGTTTCATTAGACAATAAAGAAATAGAAAAATATAAGAATCTCTACTCATAAAGAATAAGACTTTCCCCCAAGAAAAGGACAGGGAATGATATGGTTTTACATATGGGATTTGACTAGCATTTTGTACAATATTCAAATGTCAACTATAGTCCTCATCTCTCTCATTGTTGGATCATTGGATATGCTGTGGACGTGTAGTTGGTTTTACAAGGCCTGAAAAGGAATTCTTGTTACAGTAGACCCCTGACTGCATAAGCTATTTGGTTTTCTTTTAACCGTTAACAAATTTTGAAAATAAAGTTTTTTTTAACTTCTGTCTTGATCTCACTTTACCCCTCCCACTTGTTTGTACTGATTTAGGAGATCATTTTTTCTTCTTTTTAAATGTAAATCAATTTATTTAGAAGTTCCCGTAAAACATTACTAGTTTTTTTTAGTTACTTGTAACATTGTCTTCCTACATTGTAAACCCTGCCCGTTTATCTAGTATGGTATTGTTGATACTACTTTTATCTATTTATTTGCAAACAGATGAGCGTTTTCGTGAAGAAAGGAATATAGCATACATTTCAAAGTGGCTAAGGAAGTCCATTAGACAGTATGACAGCTTCGATAAGTCACTTGAGGAATTAAAATCATTTTTCAGAGATGTAAAGGTACCTCATAGATCTTTTTTTTTATAAAACTTCATTATTAAGTCGGTGGATGACAAACATCAACCAAGATTTTTTAATATAAACTGATGCAGGAACGGGTTGGCAAGGAGGATGTTAATATTGCACAGAATTCTGATGTTAATGTGGACAATATCTCTGCTATGAATCAGGGAAAATGGTTCACAAGAAAAAAAAATCAGAAAGTGAACAAAACTAGTAAGTGTGGATCAAAATTAGTTTCAAACAGCATGATGTCAATGGAAAAAACTGCCAGGTTATGCCATTCTCCAACTTTTGCTCCAAAGTATGATGCCACATTAATCCAATCAGAATCTGAAGACTGTGTAGAAGTTCAAACATTGCTGCCAGATGAAAAAAATATTCACAGTTCCAGAGAATATGTTGACCTAGAATGCAGTTTCCGGAACAACTTCAGGTGAATATTGAGCCCCTTATTGCGCATTAATTTTCAAATTTGTTCTGAACAGTTAGAAGTTTCCTCTGGTCTTGAGGTTATTGTTTCTAGCTGTCTGCTTCCCCTTTGGGAAGTTTCTCAGATCACCTTGCCGAGTCCTGCTTGCAGTTTAAGGTTTTCAATTTAAGTAGTGAGACCAATTAATTAGAGCGTTAGTTGTACTTTGCTTTGGCAAAAATCAGAATTGCTCTGGCAATAGCAGCAGCCTCTGAAGTGTTCTCTTTACCGAAGACATCTCTGTTTTTTTTTCTCTTTGTTCATATTGAATTTGGAGTTCTTATATACATTCTACTGAGGAATCTGTTTAAGTACGTGATTTGGTTAATTAGAAATGGAGAAAGCAGAAAAAATTTCTTATTATATTTTCCCCAGTTTTGTTCTTCACCTATTTTTGCTTTTCTTTGTTGATTTGCTTGCAAGTTTCTAAACCAAACCAAACCAAACCAAACTAAGCCATGTGTTCCAATCAAGTGGGTTGGGCTACATGAATGAATCCTTCTTTGACATATTGCTCTATCAAGGGCTAGTTGAATTTATCTTATTTATTATTTTTTTATGGGAAAAGGTTCTATTCTTTGTTTGATATACTTGGTTAACCATCTCTTCAACTCTGTTACAAGGTGAATTCTATTTCTATGCAGGTGCTCTGCGGCTTTATCAATGGCATTTTCCCCTGACGATGAAGTATCCATTGTCAAGGCAACCCCTAGTATGGATGCCAGTCTCGCTCTAACTAGTTCAGGATCCTTCCCCAATGATGAAGACTCTAGTTCAACAATAATTCAGGTCCCTACTGAGTTTCCGGACCAGTTATTATTACATACCACATCCCCATCAAATTCAAATGCAGGTCCTGCTAAATCCTATTGTTCATTGGTGGTCACTCCCCAAAAAAATGTCAATGCAGATACAGAATCTGTCTTGAATTTGAGTGTCAATTCTCATACCCAGAAAAAGAGAAAGCCTTTATTACGGTCAACATTAATTAACCTTACCCAACCGGGAGAATTCGATGCTCCTGCTCCCAGAAGTCTGGGACATGTTAGTTTTATGGCAAGTTCCACAACAAATAAAGATGCAAATAATAGAACTGAATTTGGCTTGGAGACTAGCCGTCCTCAAAACGAATTCATGATGTCTTCAAGTCATGTTATGGACAAGAGACTGCAAATTCTTTGCTCACTCTGCAGGAATCCATTGGGCCTCCCTGAGAACCATTTATATGTTAGTTGCTCCATAACATCCTCATCAAAAGTCCAATTGACAACTCTTTTGAAAAAAAGGTCTGGAGATCCTGCTGAGAATACATCGACCAGTGTTCCTGTTGCGATATCTGATATATCATCAGTGGATCAGCGGCTCTGTAATAGAACTTATGAGGGTGCTACAGGACAGGGAATTTGGTGTAGAGAAGATGGATGTGTATTCAATACTGTGTTCTGCCCCTTCTGCAGTAACCCTGGCAATTGTCTTGGTGTACAGGTCATGGCAACTGATGCATCAAATGTTCAATTACTTAACAAGGTGTGGCTTATTCTACCAATTTACTTTTCAAATCAAGTGTGCTTTATCTTCCTGGGCTGTGGCTGGTTGTGCTCTGGCAATTTTTTTCTTACTGATGAACTCTTTCCTGACTACTTGCTTCATGTGCAGATATTGTTTTATCTTGATCGTTTGGAAATAAAGAATCTTGAAGCATCAAAGGAAAAGGTAAATTTGTTACTCTTTTGTTGTTGAGGGGTTGCAACAACAGTATCATGTAAAAGGAAAAAACTAAGAGATGTTGAGCAATTGGCAGCAAACTATTTGAAAAACAGTGCATTTCGTTTCACGTTGAAGGACTCACAAGATTATTGTAGGAAAGACTTACTAAAATTTAAATCAAATTTTCTTGTGCAATTCTTATATGAAAGTCATTCTCTTTAATGGAAATGGTAAAGGAGTTCCCCTGTAAAGAGAAGATTTTGGATCTACTTTCATGTTGGCATTATCTGTTCTTGTAAACCAGTTTACGTAGACCATTCAGGTTGTGTTTAGGAATTTGGAGAGCTTGTAATTTAATCAGGGATTTGAGGTGTAATTTACATGCTTTTCTTAAAGGACGAACTAACATTTGTGAACTCAATTGTAGGATTTATCACCAGTTCGTGGCTCAAGTGTAGGTAATTGTGCAGTTCCCATGTCAATTGAGAAATTCTCATACATCCCACCTCAGCAGAACTCTGAAGGTTGGAGGACTACAAAATCAAGGGTAAGGGTTTAAAACTTCTTGAGCTCTAATTTTAAGGTTGTCCATCTAGACCAAAGTAACAATTTGTTTATCAATCTAGCAGATGCGATTGCCAAAGAAAGGGCTGCTTCCTACCACAGGGGACTGAGGTTGAACCTAGAAAAGATTGTGAGAGATTTATGGTTTTGTGTAATATAAAAGGATTATACAGGGCGCTTGCCATTATTAGTGCCATCAAAATGCTTGAAAGTTGGTGTGAGATAGAGATCTTTTCTAATGGGGCGTGTCTAAAGTTTTTGAGAGGGAAACATGCGTTGTAAATGACACTGGAGTAAGTTAAATTTTTTATGCCACCTTGACCTAATGGGTTATTTGACCTTGCAGTTTGCTGCCTTGCTTGACCTTGATTGTTGAAAGTTGAACTGGTTTGCTCCCAATGGTCTATGGGGTGCATTTCTTGTGATTTTCCCAGATCTGATGAGGTGTTAGTTGACCTTTCAGTTCAGCATAGCTTGCAGGCGGTTGACAGCTAGGAGAATGGCAGCATTCCAATTTGTTTGACACGTGATATGTGCCAGGCTATTTTGTATTTCCAAAAATCAAAATTTGAGTTGGATGAATCCAAGTATTATTCATCTATCGTGACAATAGTATTGGCACTTATTTGGCCAAGATTTTCATTTGTTTATAAAAATAATAAAAATGCATCCCATTTCTAATACAAATGTGCATTTAGGTTGTATGGCTCAAGTCCGGGATAAGGAATTGGCTGTTGCTTGTGGTAAATGGAATGTCATTTGAACTTTAAGTCAATTTAGATGCTTCCTTGGTATTATGTGTAGTGGATAGATCTTCAATTTCATCTTCCATTCCACGGTGCACTTTTTCTCTGTAACAAGCTTTGCTCTAGTCTTTAAGATATCAGTAAATGACATTCTAGTGATATTATATATAAATAGTATTTTCATGTATGTATGGTTAACACGGGCCCCAATTTGCACATATCATCATTTGTGGGCACAAAATCATGAAGTGCTGTCAATGTATGGAACATCTTTTCATATCCATTCTAGTTTTTTTATTTGATCTACTTTTTGACCTTAATGCCTCTTGTTTAAGATTTAGGTCCTTTTGTTTCAAAAGTACATGAAAAAAACAAAAAAAACCTATTTTTGGTAATTAATTCATTTTCTTGCGTGACAAAGATATGATTCAATATTTTCAACCAATATTGGATACTCAACTTGTTTGGTTTAGTTTTTGATTTTTTTTTTTTAAATTTATATTTTAGTGTTTTTGTTATTTCTTAGAAAATTAGATGCGTTTGAAAGGTAAAATATTTGTGAAAAAAATTGAAGACAAGAAAACACAAAAAAATGTCTTTGGTTTTTTTTTTTTTTATTTATAATTTGTTCACAAACATTTCACTTCTTTATATTGCATCCAAATTAGTTGCATTTTTTGTGAAAGCAAAACATCGGTTGACAAAAACTAAACCAAGGCTGAAAGCAATATGTTCCTTTGAAAGATTGATTCACTAAAATTGGTACTAGAATCAAACAAGCTAGACAGCTAGTTTGATGACAGACAGCAAGAACGAGAATGATTCTGGTGGAGATTAGTAGTGGCACTTATGGTCATGAACATGGACATGGGAGGCGTGGAGGAAACAAAACCCATTCTCAGTCTGTCATATGAGAATAATTGAGAACATCCTCAATAAGATCTAAAACTAGACCAAAAAATACAAGTAATGAGAAACACAAATGACTTCGATGTTCACATTAAGTTACTTCAATTCAATACATACAAACATAGATTCAACCATGCCAACCATAGCATATTAGCAACACGCTTATACAATCGGGATGGAAAATTCAACAAGCACTATGAAGTGTCACAGTTACTAACTACTAGTATATTTCATTAAACTGTGAAATTCATTTTCATAGAAATTCACAGATTCTCAGCCCTAACAAGTCTTGACAAATCATAAACTTCAGAGTATGTGGATATTAATTGTGCTATCTATGGTTCGTATGTTCCCTAGTTAACCGACTTCTTAATATAGAGATATATGGTCCATTATCCTCAAGTTCAATAAGCTTCTGATCAATCCAAAGCAACAAAACAGCACCTGTGTGCATCACCCGATGATGTCATATCCTTCCCCGTGCTGATAAGGACTAAAGCTCCCTGGAACTTCCATTTTACCAATAAACTGGTCCATTCCTGCACACAAAACAAGTAGTTTCAAGAACATTGCATTGTTTAGAGATCTCAAACATAAAACATGAACATGATCATATGTTTGTTAGCTTTACATTAGGATTTAGGATAAATAGAGAACCAAAGCAAGTGGATACATACTTGGAACACTCTCATACATAGCTAAATGACCCAAACTGCCAGATGATCTTAAATCACGATCCAATGGAAACATGGGCTCCCCTTTATTTGGCTGTGTATCCAAGCAAAGCATTTCAGCACTTAAGTCGGGACTTTGGACATATACATTTTCAGCCCTTGATGCTGAATTCTCATGGGATTGGATGTTTTTGGGTTTTGTCTTCTTTTCTTTAGGGGACTCGACTTCAGCCTCTGGCTCTGATTCTACATTGTTTGATACCCTAATCAATTGCTTTCTTTTGCAACGAGCTCTCCTGTTTTGGAACCAATTACTAACATTTGTTTCAGAAATTTGTCCATGTTGTGACAGCTCGGCGGTTATCTCTTTAATCTTAATCTTGTCAGGGGTTCCATTGCCTTGGTCAAAGATACGCTCAAGAATTTGAAGCTGTGTAGGTGTTGGAGTCCAACGCTGCCTTGCAGTGATCTTGTGGCAAACGGATGTCATCAATGAATCACAGTATATGTTACCCAGTCTCATTCCTAGCAGGAAAAGGATGGGATTGGCGTTAGAGGCAAAGGAGAGCCCCCAATATATTAATTAAACCTATTAACCACTTTCCTTGAAGAACTTCTAGTAGATTTAATTAGACAACCACCAAAAAGAAAAGGACAAGAAAGTAAGTACGTGGCAGAGGATGTGCAATTTCAATTACATAAGCACAAAGATCACAATTGGGAAGTCAAGCATTTCAATTACACGAAGATGTATCCAACTGACAAGAAAGATTTCAATTACATATGCAAAAAGAAGATCACAATTAGGAAGCCGAGCATTTCATTTACATCAACTACGTGCTATACAAAAAGCAGGCAGTTCTGGTTCTTGTGCACGAGAAGTTGCAAGTTTAATGTTTAATATACAGACATGGTGTTGAGAGGGCTTATGGTGGGTAGAATTGGAAGGCAGACCTTCTTCCTCTTGTAGCCCACGATGAAAAAAGACGAGAGTATTCAAGCTAACAGTTTAAGAGGCAACCTCATACTCCAGTAACAACGAATATCAACGAACATGCAAGCCAGATAACTTGTAGTTGCACTTTCAAACCCAATGTAGTAGGGTTGTCAAAGAGATACAAAACAGGATCTAAGATCTCCCTCCCCTTTAACAAGGTATTTTAAGTACCAAAATTGGATATAATACAACAAGAATTGCTCTGTCTGAGCTAAAAACCCATACTTGTTACTGAAAAACATGTAACAATAGGGATTAATCCAATGTAAAATCCATACTTGTTATTAAATATCATATGAAATAGTAGGACTGGAACCCAGTTCCCCTCTGGGCCAAACTTCACTCCATTTAAACTAAAAATTGAGCTCTACATAGAAGCCAATATTTACTAAACAATAGGCTTTAAAACAGATCATTAAATTAAAGAATCGCATTGCAAAATCCAATTAGCAAAAAGAAACCCAGGAAGATCCCAATAATTTAATCTCATCAATTCCCACAAAACAAAAGTAGTGAGTATTGAAACACTTCAAAGAAAACCCTTAAAGAGAGGGAGAAAAAACAAGAAAAAGAAAAAAGTAAGTGCACACCTGAACCCATTAATTACATTATGCAATTCAATGAATAACAACCAATACTACAACACTAACACAAAATTTAGTTCACCCACATAAGCAATTAGTAGAGAATGAAAATTGAAGAGAGAGAAACAGAGGGTAGAGAGAGAGAGAGAGAGAGAGAGAGAGAGAGGAACCAGCAAGGTCCTGTTGGGAAGTAATGGCCTTGTGCATCTCAACAAGTTGGTCGCAGATGGTGGCGTAGGCGGAGATCTGACGGCGTAAAAGCTCCATCTGCTCGTCGGTCATCACCTTCACGTACAACCCACCACCACCACCACCACCACCACCACCACCACAACCACCGTCATTCTGATAGTTTAATTGTTGTTGGTCATGCTTGTTCCACTCCATCATTCCTGGTAGGTCATCTGTCCCAGACACAACAACATTACTCACCATCGCCATGTTTGTAGATTGATAATCACACCAAGGAGTAAAACCCAAGCAACGATTATATATATATATCGAGAGAGAGAGAGAGAGGGGAGAGAGAGAGATGAGAAAGAGGGAGAGAGAGAATGACGGATGGGTTAGGAGAGAGGGAGAGAGTTTTTAAGGGTGCATTTTGGGTCGGGTTAACCCGAGTAATGTTCAAAAAGAATAAGTAATAATTAAAAAAAATTATCATAATTGAAAATTGTATGGGATATAACTAAAGATTTTATGAGTTATAATTAAAAAAATTAATCATAATTTTAAAAAAATATAATTAAAATTGTATATAATACAATCCTTTTAAAGGTATACATATTAAAAATTTCCTTACTTAAAATACTATATAATAAAAGTTCAATATTTTGATAGGCAAGCTTATTATTTTAAAAGTTCAACAACTTAAAATATTATATAATAAAAATATTATTTTTATTCAATATTTTGAAATGAGGGATAGAGAAGAAGATGGATTTTAATTGTTTGATTTAAGTTGTATAAATTGCAAAGTGTATATATATATATATATATATTGTTTATTATAGATGAGGCTTTTTTCATTATTGATTTGGACTTGTATTTACTTGGACTATATAAATTAAAAAAAAAAAAAAACTAGGTAAATGAAATTAATAATTTGATAATAAAATAAAAAATAACAACTAAATAAAAATAAAATTAATCCAATTCAAATTAACATCGCGAATAACACCAGTTTGAATTCTTTGAACAAATTTTAAATTGAATTAATTTTTTTATTGATGTTTATCTTCAAAATATAATACTTAAAATATTGCTCCTCTCTCATAATGATTGCCTATGAATCATACTAACGTCATGCATCTATACCATTTTTTTAATTAACGTTGAGGAAGGGCAAGAATTTCAAGTAAATGCAACCTTTCTAGATTGTTTGATTGGAAAGCATTTTGGTTGTTTTAATTTGTATTTTGTTTTTTTAAGTACTTTTCTTAGGCCAAAAATCCCGACATGCCATGTGCTTGTGAGGGCTCTATGGTCAATCTTTTCTTGCCAAGTCAGAAAAATGGGGCTGTGTTGTGTGTGGACTCATTAAAGCAATGTGTCCATGGTCCATTAGCGGTTGATGTTGGATTAAAGGGAAAGGGAAATCATATTGTATAAAAAGTGTACATTGTATAATTTCTTTTTCTTTTTCTTTTCCTTTTTGTTTATAAAGAATATAATTATTTTTGATTGGACTATCTTGTTTGTTGTGTCTTGTTGGGCTTATTATGACTTTCACCCTTAAGATTCCATCTTTTTATTAGGTTGGATTCTTCAAATAAATTATTTATATAAAAAATTAATTTAATCAAATAACCTTAATCATATAATTAATTTATATTTATCTTTAAAATAATAAATAACTTATTTTCAAAATTGTATTTATCATTTATATTTTAAATAACAATAAAATATCATAATATGATTATAGTTGTTTGATCCATTTAAATTTTTACTTGAATTATTTTTACTTGAAAGTTTTGCCCTATCTTAGAAGTTGGATAGTCAGAAATCTAGGAATGAAAATCCTCCCGTGGTAGAAGGGTGTCGACTAGTCGGTTTACAAATGTCTCCATCACTCAAGTCAGTGTGTTGCCTGCGTTAAGATCCTCTACATGCACTTTCTCTTTTATCTCTCTATTTGTAATAGTAGAGATGCATCTTAGAATAATTTAATGGTTCAAATCTAGTTATTTAAAAAAAAAAAAAATTGATCTGGATCGTTATATCATCTTAAGATGCATCTCCACCATTGCAAGTAGAGAGACAAGAAGAGAGTGCAAGTAGAAAATCCTAATTCGTGTTGCCTATCTTGACAAATGAAATTCAGTCATTCTACTTACCTATTAAATATGTCATGGATCCGTTCAACCTGCACAATTTAATAAAACTGATTCAACCCGATTGATTTTGAATGGATACGAATAAAATATTTTAAAATTTATGGGTACAGTTCGGATGATAGATCAATTATCCCACATCCGCATGAATTTGATCCACCCGTAGATGAAATTCAAAAAAAAAAAAAAAAAATGCTAACAAGTAACAACATAGAGTAAAAATAATAAAATATATATTTTTGTGAAAATAAAAAACAATACCTTAAAAAAAATGCATGTGTGGTGCCATAACCTATTATAGACAAATAATACATATTTTGTTAGATTACTAATTATTGGAGATTATAATTCAAAAAAATGTCAAAAATTTGTAAAGTCCGAATTGCCAAACCGATTGCATCCATCCGCCAACTTTCATTGCCCGCTCAATCTGCATCTGTCAAATCGGTAGACGAATGTGAATTGATTTTTTTTCAATCTGTTTAATTTTGGACGGATGGTGGATGAGATGCCATCCGACCCAACCTGATCCATGATCACTCATAAAATATACAATAAGATTAGGGAGCCTCCTCAATTTATCCAAAAATTTACCAATTGTTCACATGCAACCCATCTCTAAGTGAAGGCTTTTAAGAAAAAAATAGCATTCTAATTAATTAGGTTATCAATTTGTTACTACTATTATGGAGGGATAAGATATTGGCCCAAGCACAAAGTAATCAAGCAAACGGCCCAAAAGGGAAGAGCCTAGATAAATCTTTTAAAGAGCCCATTAGAAGGCAGCTGACAATAAACTAGTGCTTGGCTGTAACCATAAGGAACAATAATGGAATAAAGATCTTCTTCTAGAAAGAGGATCCGTAGAATGTAAGAGGAACGTTGGATTCATCTTCATCCAATGATGGAGACATCAAGCAATAAATACAGGGACACAAGTCAGGTTTACTAGACGGTACAACCGTCTGATCAACTTGATTAGACGAACATAACACTTGGCAAGTTGGCCACTGGCATTTGATATAATTTCAGCCGTCTATGAGAGGATGATCCAACAATCAAAGGTAAAGGCAACTTGACTACTTGACTGACCAGATCCAAGAACATGCAGAACCCTCGGATCAAACATTGATCCAATGAATGTAATTTAAGTTAGGAAACTGATAAAAGACGAAACAAGTAAAGCAAATAAGATGGACCGGAGGTAACACAAGTAACACTAGTTAAATATGGATGATCAATATTCTGACTTCACCATCGAAGGGTCTTCCTAACCAGCACTGGTCAGAGGTGATCATTGACATTTTGGTTTCTCTTGACAAAGTAAAGGAAGGGACACGTCATCTTGCTTTCCTTGTGGAGAATAATTCTGCCTTCTACAACTATATAGAGACAAGTCCTAACAACAAGGCGTCTCTCTCTCTCTCTCTCTCTCTCTAACTTTGAGAGCCTCTCTCTATACTTTTCTTTTCCTAGGGTTTCAAGTGTGAGGGGTAATTGGGGTAGGTGAGGGAGTTTTCAGTGGCCTCCGGCCTTCTCTTCTCTTGTCCTATCTCTCTTTTTCTTTTTTCTTTTTCCTTTTTTGTTTGATAACTTAGAAGCTTTTGGCTAGATGTTTCTCTCATTCGCCTCAATTTCAGTTATGGCCTTCACTGGATTCGTCGTCTCTCCTCTCCTTCACCCCACTTCGATGTCGCCACCACGTCAGCGCATTCTATTCGGCCACCATCGCTTCTTCTTCTCCGTTGGATCTGCCGCCTTCCTTCTCTAGATCTATCGCCTTCACCCTAAATTGCGGCCTTCCATCGTCGGATTCGCCATCGTTGGTGCCTGGTAGTTATGGGTTTGAGGGTTTTGTGTTTTGTTTCTCTATTTTTGGTGTGTCCTTAGCTTACCCACACAGATGGATGTATCCTATGTATTTATCTCAGACTTATTCTAGTGTCAAACTCTTATGAACGACTTCGGCTTCGCAGTGTAAATGTTATGTCTTGATCTATACATACCTTCTTCTTGGTGCTTTATTTGGGGATTTTCCTTTGTTTTGAATAAGGTTTTTCCTTAGCTTAGTGTAAGCTTCTTGTTGATTTTCTTGTAAGTGCCACAATCTTTACTTTTAATAGAAATTGCTATTGATAATATATATATATATATAGACAAGTAGAGAAAATAGGTATGTTTCTTTTTTTTTTTTTTTTTCCCTTAGAATATGTGTTAGGATTGTAGCACTGTGAGGATATATTTCTGAGTACCAACACGTGGCAAGGTGACGCCGACGTGTCAGCCGAGGTGCCACGTGTCGTGGTAAGTTATGCCGAGGTAATCTCGGAGTTGCCGAGGTTATCTCTGAAGATATCGGAATCCGGGATAAGCGGATAAAGGATAGGAGTCCTAGATTGGGAGAAGACTTCAGTTTGGGTAAAGGTAAAACTCTTGGAGAGTTTTGTCCTAAACCCATTGGGAGTTCCAGATTAGCAATAATCTTGAGTCCATTGGAGTTAGGCTCCTATTGGGACTAGGATTGTATTGGCTATAAAAGAGAGGCACCCCCATGGGTCTAAGGTACATTTTTTGTACTCAAGCTTGTGAGTTGAATACTTGATTATCTTTGAGAGATATACTGACTTGATCGTCGGAGTGCCCCCGGGTGGAAGAACCACCGCTGGAGCCTTTTCTTTCTGTGCAGGACAGCAAGGTGCCATCTATTCTGCCTGTGTTCTACAGCTGAATTCCTAAGGAGAGCAGTGTGGTCAGAAAATCACACATACAATTTGGCGCCGTCTGTGGGAAAGAAAGACGAATAGATGGCCAGTAACGCACAAAACGAAAAGGTTGGGGACGATGCTCCCGTTGGGAGTGGCAGGCCTATCGATCTTGACGTCTAAGGGGACAACCACAACAAAGAAGCCCGTGGCCAGGGGCACGGGGGAAAAGACGTCATCCAAGAGGGCGACACTTCGAAGAAAACAGACCAGGGCAGATACTACAATGAAGACAACCTCCAGGTATGGAGGAATAGGTGTCTACGGAGGGATGAGGAAGTAAAAGAATTAGCAGACAAGTTGGCTGACCTGCAGTCGGTCGTCAACTTCATGATGCAAAACAATGTCATGCAGCCATCATACTCGTTGTAGGACACGCCAATTCCAGCAGCTAATACTCTGAAGGGAGGAAGGAAAATAATTCCTGAAGTACCACAGCACTCCAGGAGCAAAAGGCACTCTCACCCGCCCTCCGGGGAGGTCGGGCAAAAAGAGCCAAGACAAGAGAAGTCCCAGAGGATGTATCAAACGAAGGATCAGGAACGCAGAAAACATCAACATGTTCAAGGGCAGGCACTCTGCTTTGACACAACCCACATAGAAAGATCAAAACGGGCCCATCACGAGGCCGAGAGTAGTGTGCCGAAGAGACTGAAGTCCAAAGACAGCCGAGCTCCGGGAAAGAGTAAAGAAGACTTAGAAACTACCTCAAGAGGAAGGAACAGAACGCTGAAGTCGAGGTAACCTCACTCGTCAAGCCGAGGACACCGTTCTCGGTAGAACTGGACAAATTTGAAGCACCAAAAAGATTCAGCATGCCGAGGTTTCAAATATACGATGGTAAGTCAGACCCTAACTTCCACGTTGGACTATTTTTGAACTCAATGGCGTTATACAGTGGAAACAAGCCACTACTCTGCAAAGTGTTCCCCTCGTCTTTTGGGGAGATTGCATCAGATTAGTTCCATAAATTACCAAAGGGAAGCGTGAAGACATGGGAAGGCCTGGCCGAGATGTTTGTGGCCAGGTTCGTAACAAACAAACTACAGCCATTAAGGGTGGACGCGCTAATGGCTTTAAAAATCAGCAAGGATGAAGGCCTCAGGGCCTATGCAAAAAGGTACTACGAGGTGTTCAATCGAATACCTGAATGCAACCAGGAGGTAGCGGTCGTGTCTTTCAAGAACGGTCTGAAAAATGATTCCTTCATCGAAATCTTTGACAAAGACATTGCCGAAAAGCATGGAGGAGCTCATGGCAAGAATTGAGAAGTACGCCCGAGCCGAGGAGGATACATCGGCTCACAAGGAAGTCAAACAGGAAAAAGGGAACGGCTCGCCAAAGTGAGGCCGAAGTAACAACGGATTCAGCAAAACAGAAATAGAGTTAAGGGCTAAACAGGCAGTGACGACCGTATTCCGAATTCCAATTCAAAAAGTCCTAGGAAAAATTCGGAGCCAGCCCTATTTCAGAACGCCAGCAAGGGAACCGGGAGAATTTATGGAAAGAAACATGGACAGACATTGTGCTTATCACAATGATAACGGACATACAACATAGGGCTGCAGAGCCCTAAAGGCACACTTGGAAGATCTGGTAAGACAAGGCCACCTGAGAGACCTTGTCGATGAAACCAGAACAAGAGAAGAACAGACAAGACTACCTCAGGCTCCAGCAGCCCCACCACCTCCGCAACCTCGGGCAGAAGGACCTCGGATAGTTAATGTGATCCACTCAAAGGTTAACGAGAACGAAGTCAGAGGAGAAACCCAAAGGGTAAGACATCTACAGCATGTCTACCAAGTCGGGGAAAAGAGACATCGGCCTGAAGAGTGCCAAGGACCGATAATAACCTTCACCGAAGCCGACCTAGAGATGGTCTAGCATCCACATAATGATGCCTTAGTAGTATCCCTCCAGGTTGGGGAGTGCCAAGTGAAACGCATCCTAATAGATCAAGGCAGCTCTTGTGACATCATGTACGTCAGATGTTACAAAGAGCTAGGCCTTCACCCGGACGACATGGAGTAATCGAATGGCCCAATGGTCGGCTTCAATGGAACGCCGACGTGGCCACTGGCCGCTACAAACTTGGAAGTGCAAGCGGGCACTAAGAAGATCAGGACCGAGTTCCTCGTGATTGATACACCATCACTGTACAACATCATCCTGGGTAGGGCGTGGTTGCATGCAATGGGGGCAGTCCCCTCAACATTGAACTAACTACTGCGCTTCCCAACAGAACATGGGATTGAAGAAGTTAGAGGAGATCAACTGCAGGCAAAAAATTGCTCCATGGCAGCAATGAAAACAACCTGCAGCATACAAGAACCAGGGAATGTAGAAATTGAAGGTGAGGACGTAGAAGTCCTAGATGATGTCGGCAAGGAGCCGGCCGAGAAGAGCGAGGAAACACTGAAGAAAATCCTCGTTCAAGAGGGCGATGAAGAGCGCTTCTTTCTTCTCGGCTTAGGCTTAGCCGAAGAAAAAGAGAAAGAACTGGAAGCTTTTTTAAGAGCGAACATAGAGGTGTTCGCCTGGACACCCTATGAAATGCCTGGCATTGACCCTGAGGTCACATGTCACAAACTGAACGTCGACAGGTCGGCTAAACCTGTAATACAGTGAGCTAGGAGACCGACGTTGATGCACGTTGAAGCAGTAGAGGAAGAAGTAGACAGACTTCTGGAAGCCAGGGCCATCAGAGAAGTCAATTATCCAACATGGTTATCAAACACTGTGGTGGTAAAAAAGAAAAACGGTAAATGGAGGGTCTGGGTAGATTTTACAAGCTTGAATAAAGCCTGTCCCAAAGACAGCTTTCCTCTGCCCAAAATCGATCAATTAGTGGACGCCACATCTGGACATGGAAGGATGAGTTTCCTGGACGCTTACAGGGGGTATCACCAGATAGCCATGTACCCCCCAGACGAAGAGAAGACAATGTTCATCACCCCAAAAGGCCTGTACTGTTACAGGGTGATGCCTTTTGGGTTGAAGAACGCAGGAGCAACCTACCAAAGGTTGGTAACCAAAATGTTCAAGCACCTGATAGGCCAAACAGTAGAAGTCTACATCAATGACATGGTCGTGAAGACCAAGGAGCCTAAAAGTCATCTTGCCGACCTGAAAAAGGTATTTGAAATACTCAAAACATATCGGCTCCGACTCAACGCATCTAAATGCGCGTTTGGAGTTGGATCTGGTAAGTTCCTAGGTTACCTGGTAACAAGAAGGGGAATAGAAGCCAGCCCAGATCAGATCAAGGCTATCCTAGATCTACAGAGCCCAACATCGGCAAAACAGGTTCAAATGCTCACTGGAAGGGCCGCAGCCCTAAACATGTTCATAAGCTGAAGTTTAGACAAGTGTAAACCCTTCTTCAACCTGGTGAAAAAGACCGCAGACTTCCTATGGACTGAAGAATGTGAGGCCGCTTTGGCCGACCTAAAGAAGTATCTGACCACGGCCCCAGTTCTCTCCACACCTGAACCTGGGAGGAGTTGTTTTTGTACTTAGCCGTGTCAGAGCACGCAGTAAGTGCAGTGCTAATCCGAGAAGAATAGGGAGAACAGAAGGCTGTCTATTATGTAAGTAAAACCTTGGCAAACGCTGAAACAAGGTACTTACCATTAGAGAAGTTAATGCTGGCCTTGGTAATGACCTCAAAGAAGTTGAACCACTACTTTCAGGCACACAAAATTGTAGTGCTAACAGAGCACCCATTGAAATCCTTATTACAACAAGGAGACTTAACAGGAAGAATTGCAAGGTGGGCAGTGGCCTTGGGCCAGTATGACCTGGAATTCAGGCCCAGAACAGCAATCAAGAGCCAGGTTTTGGCCGACTTCGTGGCAGAATTCACGCCTGAATGCCTCGAACATCGGGCTCCGTTGAGCTAGGATGAACGAGGTCCTAGCAAGCAAGGAGAATTCCAGCCAAAAGCAAAGGAGCAAAGGAAGGAAAAGCTCAGACCTTGCAGCATCTACATCGGTGACTCATTCAGACTGTTTGTCGATGGAAGTTCAAACCGACAGGGAGCGGGGGCAGGAGTACTGCTGATATCCCCAGATGGAGAAATAATAGAACAATCCATCCGTTTGGGATTCAAGGCCTCAAACAATGAGGCAGAATACGAGGCATTAATTGCAGGAGTAAAACTGGCGGCAGCAGCAGAAGCAGACGAGGTAATAGTTTTTTGTGATTCACAGTTAATTGTTAACCAGTCAACAGGAGAATTTGCAGCCAGGGACGAGAGGATGTCGGCATATGCAAAAGAGGTTATCAGATTGGCCGAGTTATTTCAGAACTGCCGACTTCTTCAAGTAAGCCGAGATGATAACAGCCATGCCGATGCGTTGGCTAACCTGGCAAGTTCAGTACAGACTGGAAAAACTAGAACGATCATGATTGATTATATGTCGGGCCCGAGCATAGAACCACAGAACGCAAAGCAAGAAGCTATGTGTGTGGACATGGGGCCAAGCTGGATGGATGCAATTGTTGCATTTCTGAAAGAAGGAAAGCTGCCAGAAGATCGCAACGAGGCATACAAAGTCAGATTGAAGTCGGCAAGATTCAGCCTGACTGCGGACGGACATCTCTACAGAAGGTCCTTCACTGGACCCCTTTTAAGGTGCGTACACTCTTTACAAGTTGAAGATTTTTTATATGAAATTCATAAAGGGATTTGTGGAAGCCACATCGGGGGCAAATCATTAGCCCATAGGGCCATCACCCAGGGGTATTGGTGGCCCTATATGCAAAAAGATGCAGAAGCATACGTAAAGAAGTGCGAACAATGCCAAAAGTTTGCACCTTTGATTCATCAGCCAGCTGCTGACCTGAACCCAGTATCCAGCCCTTGGCCGTTTGTCCAATGGGGCATGGATCTGGTTGGACAACTTCCCCAAGCAATAGGGCAGAGAAAATACTTGCTGGTAGCAACAGATTACTTCACAAAGTGGATAGAGGCAGAACCTCTTGCCAAAATCCGAGATGTGGACGTCAAGAATTTCATATGGAAAAACATTATCACCAGATTTGGCATCCCTAGAGCCATCGTTGCCGACAACGGAACGCAATTTGACAGCAAACTTATCAAGAACTTCTGTGCAAAATTCAAGATCAAGAATTACTTTTCAATACCAAGTTTCCCCCAAAGTAATGGGCAAGCAGAAGCATCCAACAAAGTAATTTTGGACGGAATAAAGAAGAGGCTGCAGGCAGCAAAAGGGAAGTGGATAGACGAATTGCCCAACGTACTTTGGGCATATCAGACTACGCCGAGGAGATCAACGGGGGAATCCCTCTTTGCCATGGCCTATGGCACAGAAGCAGTAATTCCACTAGAAGTCGGCATCTTAGGGATCCGAACCCAGGGAGTTGAGAATGGGACTAATGACATACTCTTAGCCCGAGATTTGGATCTTTTAAAAGAGCGAAGAGAGAAGGTTGCAATTCAGCTTGCAGTATACCAGCAACAGCTTGCCAGAGCTTACAACAAGAAGGTCAATCCAAGAGATTTTCAAGTTGGCGACCTAGTCTTGAGAAAAGTCGTCGGCAACAAGAAAGATCCCAGAAAGGGCAAGCTTGGCCCAAACTGGGAAGGACCTTACAGAATTATTTCGGTGTTAGGCAATGGAGCTTATCGGCTTGAAGACAATGAGGGCAAAGCACTACCAAGACCCTGGAACACTTGTAATTTGAAATTTTTCTATCATTGAGATGTTCATTATTTTTGACCGATGTCATCAATAAAATCTTTTCAGAATTCTTCAAGCACATATGATTGATTAAGATACTTAACATTGTTTCTGGAAGACATAAAAAATAAGAACCCAAGTGGAACTTAGGTTCACATTGGGGGCAAAGAGAAGACAAAGTTTACCACTTGTTGAAATTTGTAGCAATTTACAAGTTGGTCAGACCGATACAAAGTCTACCACTTGTTGAAATTTGTAGCAATTTACAAGTTGGTCAGACCGATACAAAGTCTACCACTTGTTGAAATTCGTAGTAATTTACAATTTGGTCAGACCGATACAAAGTCTACCACTTGTTGAAATTCGTAGCAATTTACAAGTTGGTCAGACCGATACAAAGTCTACCACTTGTTGAAATTTATAGCAATTTACAAGTTGGTCAGACCGATACAAAGCTTACCACTTGTTGAAATTTGTAGCAATTTACAAGTTAAAGGTAAGCCGAGATGGTTCCTTAACTTCATTTGTTAAAATTTGTAGCAATTTACAAGTTGAAGTTAAGCCGAGATATCTGTTTCTCTTCGCTTGTTGAAATTTGTAGCAATTTACAAGTTGAAGTTAAGCCGAGATATCTGTTTCTCTTCGCTTGTTGAAATTTGTAGCAATTTACAAGTCGAAGTGAAGCCGATGTTTTTGCTTACAGACTTATAGCAATCTACTGGTTGGATAAACCAAAGAAGATATTTAACACTTGTTGAAATTTGTAGCAATTTACAAGTTAAAGTTAAGCCGACATATGATCATCTATTGAAATTTGCAGCAATTTACAGGTTGAGGTAAATATAATTGTTTAAACCCTTGTTGAAATTTGCAGCAATTTACAAGTAGATCATTGTTTAATACTTATACTAACTTGAGAAAAGTTTACTGTATATGTTAATCCTTGTTGAAATTTGTAGTAATTTACAAATAGGACAGATTGAGATTACTGTTTAAACACTCGTTGAAACTTGAGAAAAGTCTGCAAAGTTAACATTGAATAGTATATGTTTTATACTTGTTGAAATTTATGAAAAGATTGCAGGTCAATATCTGGCCGAAGTAAAATTTGCAGTTATTATACCCGAGGTATGTAACCCCGAGAAGATTGTGCAAAGGAAGAATTATGTAAATCATGCAAAATATTCTAAGTATAAAGCCATACAGAAGCAATGAAGAGAAATTAAAGACTAAAGCATTCAGAGAAAAACAGTTGCAGTTGTATATAATAAAGGCACTATGGCCTAGCAAAAGTTAAATGTTCACAAGTGACAAAGAAAGGCGCATCGGCCATAAAGAGGAAGCTTACATTGTTCAGAAAACAAAAGTACAAAAGAGAAAAAAGTACAAAAGACATTCAATCTTCTTCAGCATTAACAGATGGTTGGGCTAGGACCTCGGAGGGCTCTGGAAGAACCACCTCGGCATCTTTTTCTCCCACAACCTCTGCATCTTTTTCTATAGAAACCTCGGCATCTTTATCTGCCGCAATCTCGGCGTCGATCTTCGCAAGTGTTTTATTAAGACTTCTTTCAGCTAGAAGAAGGTCAGATGATAAATGAACTGGATCAGTTTCCTTGGGCACCATCTCAGTCTCCTCGTCTTGGGTTAAGTCTAGGATCTACTCAACTTGAGGAGGAGACTTGACCTCAGCAGCATCCTTAGACTTTCTCACCAAGGCCTCTTCATCATTGTTGTCTTCATCCTGATCTTCGTCTTCGGATTCAGACTCAGCTTCTTCCTCAGCCTGACTTGGAGGTTGAGAAGGAGGAAAGGGAAGAGGAATAGCTTCAGCCTTGCGCCAGGGTGAGTCAGCAGGAAGATCAAGCTTTTTTACCAGGGACATCCAACCCAGGGAAAATCCCCTATTGCATGCCTGCCTGACTTGGAGTTTGTAATCTTCAGTGACATCGGCTACACCCTGGGCATAAGCCTTTTCGTCAGCTTCTTTGATTTTGGCCGATTTCGTGGCCAGGGCTTCCTCCAGCTCCTTCTCGGCCTGGGCAACCTTTTCCTCAGCTTCTTTTTTTTCTGCCTCAGCAACTGTTTTAATGGCTTCAGCAGCCTCGACCTTTTACTCAGCCATTTGTTGGGCCTGAGTAGCAGCCTCGGCCTGATCTTCCAGAGTCTTCATTTTGTTTTAAAGACTCTTATTAATTTTTTGAAGGGCAGCATACTCCTTCTTCATCTCGGACAACTTCTCTGATTTCTCAAAAGATTGCATAGAGAAAGAATGAGCGTGCTGAACAGCCTGAAGGGATATAAAAACAGAAGTTAGTGCAAAATTTACAAGTATAAAAAGATGAAGAAAGACAGGTTACAAGGTGAAGACACTTACTTGCACACAACGTTGCAGCATCAAGGCGTAATTTTCATATTCACTCATATCGGCGTTCTTCTCTAGATCGCCTGGGAGAAGAAGGGCTGTACTTAGTGCAACACCGACGTTTATGTCATCGGCGCTGTCACTAGCCAAGATTGGCTTGTTTTCCAAGGTAATCGTAGGTGTCCAAGGGACGTTGGGTACTTTGGACTTAGAAGTCGTCGCAGAAGAAGACCTCAGCTTCTTCGATTTTTGAGACTCTGAGGGTTGAGTCTCAGCAGACCTTTTGACCGAGGTAGAAGTGGTCTTCTTGCTCTCAGCTAATTGGGAGATAGGCATGGCATCCTCAGCCTCAGTCTCAGTTGCTTTGGCCTTTGACTGGGCTTTCTTGGTTCTTTTTGGTTTTGGTGAAGGCATTGTTTGAGTTGGTACAGCGTCGGCATCGATTGGGAGGTCAGCCAGAAGATTTTGCGCAACAGGCCTTGGGCGAACCATTTCGACGGTTTTGACAAGTCTTCGCCGACGTTTTCTTTCTAGTATTGGGACTAAGTATGGGGCTGAGGTGGATGGTTAATCGGCTGGATCAGAAGTTGATCCTTGGTCAGCCCAAGATATTGATACGGTTTGTATAGTGGTAGCAGAAGGAGGCGATAAGCTCTTTTTCTTTCTTTTTGGAACGTCGGGCAAGGTAGATTTGTAGGTGGGGATGAAGTTCAACACCAGTGGAGCCTTGCGCTTCTGGATCGGAAGGTCCAGGAGCTTCTTTAGGTCTTTTCCCAGGAAATAGGACTGGCGAAAGTCCTTGGATGGCTTGCGAACGTCTGCAAAAAAAGAGCACAACATCAGAAACAGATAAAATCTTTTGAAGACTTGGAAAAAAAACAACAGCTAAGTAATTGGCGTTGGGCTCTTACCCTTGCCCTCTTTAACTATTCGGGGAAGAGGGTAGAGATGGACTTCTTCGTTTGGGCCAAATTTCCAATTTCCAGAAGTAATAAGATAATCGTCGCCAGCCCCTTTATTGGAGTCTGGGAGGTCGGCTATGATTTTAAATTCGGTAGACCTCGGCTTGAGGTAATACACATAACCCTTTTCTTTCAGGTTAAGGGTGCACATAGTATAACAGTATTGGATATCGGCGAGAGTGATCCTAACATTCTCCTGCCGAGCTAAGGCTATGATACCATTAAGTATTCTATAGGAGTTGATGGTGAGTTGCATAGGGTTCAAGGTGTAGTAGTGAAGAACTTCACGAAAGAGGGGATTGAGTGGGAGCTGAAGTCCACATTCAACAAAAGCTACAACAGGGAAAGGCATTGTATTGTCTGTAGGCATGATGGAATCATCATCTCCAGCTAGTCTAAGGTGGACGTCATCAGGAATAGAGAACTCTTGCCTAAAAAATTCAAGTTTGGTTGGGGTGTTTACCCTATTTCTCCACATATCCATGATTTTGGTATAAAGGTACTTGGCTACAGAAACAGGATGCTCTTAAAGGGTTTTTGGGACCTCGGCTTAAACTTAGCTATATATTGATAAAGCTTGTTTTCAGTTTTTCCTAAGAACTGAAGGTTCTATAAACAAATCCCAAACCTAAAAACCATGAAGACGAAGATCAAAGGCACGGATCTGGAAAAGATACAAAAAAGCAGAAAACAAAAACGAAGTTTCAGATTCAAGAACACAAAGGGTGAAAGACCAAGAACAGTGGTGAAACAGTGCAAGTATTCATGACATGTGTAAAATCATGAAATAAGACGCATTCAGGTGAATGATTCGCAAGACTAAATGCTTAAGTAAAATCAGGAAATTCCAGGGATAATCAAGAACTGGAGAAAAAGGGCCAGTTGCTTACTAGACAAAGTGAGGCCGGAATGAAATTCGCCGAGGACAAACGATGGATGAAACAGTAGCGAAAGCTTCACAGGAATGGCAGAAGGAAGACAGTTGCAGAGATTGAAGCTTGGAGCAATGGCAGATTCGAAGAAGAAAGAGTTTTAGAGAGAGAAAATGTAAAGTAGACAAATGAAAAAGTGAAGAGACAGAAGAGAGAAGCAGGAGTTTTTGTCAAAAATGTGAAACGGCGGCAAAATAAGGCATTTATTACGCCTAGAATAATGCATGCGTCAGACGGCGCAGACGGATAAAAGACGGCTTACAAGCGCGTCACAGACACGGGCCAATAGAGATGAAACACGTAAGAGAAACGGTTGAGAAGTAATGCAGGACAGCTCATACGCGTAGAAGAGTGCATTTGAATTCTTGTTCTTGAAAGAAGACATGTCGGCTTAAAGAAAATGATCTCGGCTAAAGAGTTTTTATGCCGACGTACTGAAAGGAACTAACGGTGTAGGTTCCATCACCTCAGAATGCCGAGATAATAGAACCTAGGGGGCAATTGTGGGGATATATTTCTGAGTACCAACACGTGGCAAGTTGACGCCGACGTGTCAGCCGAGGTGCCACGTGTCGTGGTAAGTTATGCCGAGGTAATCTCGGAGTTGCCGAGGTTATCTTCGAAGATATCGGAATCCGGGATAAGCGGATAAAGGATAGGAGTCCTAGATTGGGAGAAGACTTCAATTTGGGTAAAGGTAAAACTCTTGGAGAGTTTTGTCCTAAACCCATTGGGAGTTCCAGATTAGCAATAATCTTGAGTCCATTGGAGTTAGGCTCCTATTGGGACTATGATTGTATTGGCTATAAAAGAGAGGCACCCCCATGGGTCTAAGGTACGTTTTTTGTACTCAAGCTTGTGAGTTGAATACTTGATTATCTTTGAGAGATATACTGATTTGATCGTCGGAGTGCCCCCAGGTGGAAGAACCACCGTCGGAGCCTTTTTTTTTTGTGCAGGACAACAAGGTGCCATCTATTCTGCCTGTGTTCTACAGTTGAATTTCTAAGGAGAGCAGTGTGGTCAGAAAATCACACACACAAGCACCATAATACATAGAACTAAAAAATAAAATAAAATAACTATATGCTCCAAATATAATTTTGTTTGGTTGAATTTTTAGAATTTAAACTAGTTTGACAAAAATAAATACTAAAAAACACATTTTTAAAAATTTTAAAATTATTATTTACCAAAAAAGGGAAAATCATATAAAAAGAATGAGGTTTTTTTTTTTTTTTTTGACCAAACTAATTTTTGAAATTTTTTTCTTGAAAACTCAAATAAACAAATTGAATCAGAAACCTTGATACAAGTTCATTGTTTTTTTTAATCAAAAGAAAAGAAAAGAAAATGTTGATATTTAAAGATGAATTTATTATTTTTGTAAATTATTTATGTGAGGCTTAACTTAATTAATTAGTAATCACTTATTTATGTGAGGCTTTTTTTTTTTTTTTTATATATTTATTTTTTAACTATGTACATGAGTTTGATTAATAATCACTTATTTAGATTCTTATGAATTTGTTCTCTCTTTATATGAGTAATATAGGTTGATAACTTAATTAATTTAATTATGTTAAGGCTAGGTTCCTGTGTGTATATATATTTCTTTTAAATAAAAATAACTTCCATATTGAGATGGCTGCGATGTGAATAGTTGTTAAATTTTTAAGTAAATTAGAGAGGTTTTCTAGACTTTTTGTTAAATATATAACCATAATTTTATTTAATAAATAAATCGAGTGTATGTTGTAAATTTACAATTTTATTACATTATAAATTACATTTAATTGAATTTTGTTTATATGATTTAATTCATAATAAAATTTTGAATAAATTTCCAAATAGGTAAGAAAACAGTGAGAATGACAAGTAAACTTGTTGAAACAATGGTTGCGGGGTTGGACACGTTTGACTAACAGTGGTCTTCAGGCCGCCACTTAATAGTTTTTTTTATCTTCATGAGACCGTTTCTACAAAAGTAAGAAGATTGTATTAGTTGGGGCTCAACACTAAAACATAATACTTCTTATTATTATTATTACTTTATATATATATATATATATTTTAAACATTTTATACTCTCAAGGTGCCTCTAAAAAAAAAAAAAAAAGGTGTTGCTACTGGTGATTCTCTTTTAAACAAAGTTTAGAAGACTCAATGATTTACTTGTTTTTGATGACAAGGAATCTCTCAAAGCAACAAGGTCATATTGGACCAATTCTTATAAAAATAAATGTTGGATATCTTAAACCCCATCAATTAATCATTTTGTAGTTTCACATCAATTGGAACTGAGGAGAGGTTATTGGTTGGCCTGGGGTATGTTATTTGGTGTTTCAAAAATATTGCAATTAATGAAAGAGATGGATTTCACGAATTTGTTTTGGGTGATTGAGAGATATAAAGTTTCATAGTGAATTGTGATTGGTGTGCTACAAGACTAACCAATAATTTTTCGGAACTGAGTGGAACTTAATGTTTTTTTAAATTTTTATAATAACCAAAAAAAACTTAGTTAGGTTTTTTTGAAATCTATTTTGAGTTGTATTTTGATAGATAAGTTGTTGAAAAGAGTTTTAAAGTTAAAAATTTGTTTGGTTATGAGTTTTGAAAATAATTTTGAGATGATTTATATATATATATATATATTTAGTTGAATATATGAGTGTGAGAGAAAATTTAATTAATTGATATGTAGAATGTAAGAGAAAAAACGATGAGAGAAGAGAGAAAAAATAATTGATTGATTTATTAATAATAAATAAAAAAAGTAGGTAGGAGAGAGAAAATTGAGTTTTGAGTTGTATTTTAAAAATTTGTTAACCAAACAAAATTTTTTTTTATATTTTTTGATCCAAATCATATTTTAAAAACTAAATCAAACATTACCTTAATCTCTTTGGAGAAATGCCCAAGGTTTCGCCCTAATTAGTGACTTTCTTTAATGAAAATTTTTAAATGGTAAAAGAGTGAATATGAGACAGGTTTCACCTTAGTCAGTGACTTGCCTCGATGAAATTTTCTAAATGATAAAGGAGTGAATCTAAGACGAGTCATAAATTTTCAACTTGAATTTAACTGTTGAGATTAACATAGTACATGTGATTTGCAAGTGTTTGAGTGTGATCAGTCATATAAACATTATTTGTTAAAATAATAATAATAATAAAAAGAAAGAAAGAAAGGGGGGCAAAGTTGAAGTTGGTATACCTAATTAACAACCGGTTGATCAGCAATGGAATCTTTCAAGCTTTAATCCAAGCCTTTTTGTAAGTGGGTAACAAAAACAAGGACAAATTGATTTTGTTTAAAACACACCCAGAGCTGCAAAATATCTGAAACCCGAATTTGGTGGGCCTAATTAAAGTCCAAAATTCTGACAACAATGGTAAAAGCCCAATGACTATGGGCTAGTTTTGTCTCCAACAGAGTAACAAGGCTGAACCTCGGTTGGCCTTTTCCACTCCACCATGTATGGGATGTTTTGAGAAGTTGGTAAAAAGTTAGTTTTTGACTTTTTATCAAACTTTTTAACTTTTTTGGAAAGTGAGTTGGAAAGTTGATAAAAAATTGACTTTTGACTTTTTGATTTAATATTTGTTTATGGTGTCAAATCAAATTAAAATGACCACAATACCCTTACCCAACATAGAAAATTTACTTTTTTGCCCTAAGTTCCAATTTGTTAACATGGAGGGTGATTACGTAATTTCAACACTTGCGTTTTTATCTCTCCCCAAATGATTTTTGTTGCGTTTTGACTGCCTTGCTTTTTACCCCTTGCATAAAAAACGTTGCTTTTTACAAATCTTTCCAAAACGGCACTATATACATATATATACTGAGTTATGTTAGAGATTCCAAATAATCTATCAAATTTTCTATCAAACCTCTCTCTCACATGAGTGTGAGATCTACACATATATAGATTTGTGTAGGTCCCACATCCATGTTAGAGATTTAGTAAAAAATTTGATAAATTATTTGAGATTCATAGTATTTTTCATATATACTATGTACGAGAGCCATTTGCCATAACATGTGCTCATGAATTGATGTAACGTGTTGCTGTAATTAATATTCATTAGATTTTTTAT
Source organism: Camellia lanceoleosa (assembly GCA_025200525.1). NCBI lineage: Eukaryota > Viridiplantae > Streptophyta > Magnoliopsida > Ericales > Theaceae > Camellia > Camellia lanceoleosa. The sequence continues at coordinate 204,340,937 of CM045761.1, read as the reverse complement.
TTTATTTTTTATTTTATCAACAAAAATAAAACTTTTAGTAAACATGCATGCAACACCTAAAAAGCATCAACAATATACCCATCTTTTAGCAAATACAACAGTTTAGTTAATGTCAACTACACAGAACATAAACAAATGTTACAAAAAAATTGAAAGTACACCTAGAACACTCCACAGAAAAGAAGTCAACTTCAAAAATCATTCAAAACAGAGACTCTCGTTCAGAAACAAAATTGTACCGTCACACCTTGATCATAAACATTCACAGCTGCCTCATTTCTTGCTTTTACCCAAACAGCCATTCTCACTTTTATCAATTCAATAATGTCCATCCAACCAACCTGAGCATTGTCAAAAATAATCTTATTTCTTGTCAGCCATAAAGTCCATATTCATTATAAAAAATGTAATATGAAACATATTCATGTGTTCCTGAAGTGTATCAAGGGCCCTAGCATTATGAAAGAGTTTTCAAAAGATGACACTTGCACAAGCTAGTTAATATATACATATATGTACACATCTGAAATTTTCATACTTATAAGCACAAGAATAGAGTGGTGCATATTGTTTCTTGGAACAGGAAAGTCGGTCATTATTTTATTTTTTTGCGATAGTTATACGACAGCTGTGTTACATCTTTTGTTTCTTCCATTATGATTGGAACTTTTGAGGTTTCTTTAGGTTGGCTACAATCAGGTACGGCTGGGACCAATATACTTGGGACTAATCATATAAAGATTCTTCTATCTCAAACTAGTGGCTACTTCAAGAATTATTGTCAGTGGTGTCAGTCAAAAATTTAAATGACATATATACAAAAAATTCACATTAATCATATATGTCACCTATTTATAAAAAATCAAGAAATTAATTTAAATTCTCAAATTATAAGCAAAAGAAATGTCAATATATTGAGGGGTGTTTTAGAAAAATGGTTAAAAGTTCATTTTTTGATTTTTTTTTATATTTAAAAGCGTGTAAAAAATGTGAGAGATGGTGTGACAAAAAATAACTCACTTCCCAAAAGAGACTAGATACTACTCTTTAAACAAAAAGACATGTTAATACATAAGCTTTTATAATTGACCACAACGAGATTTCATATTTTGAAATCGTTGCATAATGAGCTCATTATCAACACTATCAAATACATATTAATTTCTCAATATATATGATTAAACAATTGTTCATCCATTGATCTCCCAAAACAAGACTATAAAATAATACTTTTTTATATATAAAATATTTAAACAAAAAGTAGACATATCATTGAAAAAAAAAATCAAAAAGTAAAAACTTTTCATTAGAGGGTTCAAAAAGTAGTGGGTGTGAAAAGTGTGAGTTTAAAATTATAATTTAGTGGGTTAAGTTGTTAACTTTTGTCATAAATTCTAATATCTATATAATAATAAATAATAAAAAAAAAATCATTGAGGGATTCAGGTGACACTCCTAAGCAAAAGGTAGTGTCACCCCTGATCTCAAACAACTTATCCCAATACAAAAAAATGCCAAGAGAAGTTTTTGTGTGTGTGTGTGTGTGTGTGTGTTAAATAATAACCCTAGTGCATTATGTTGTGATACCTATAGATAGTGATCTGAATTGCCTGCTTCCACACAAAAACAAAGAAGATTTTCTTGCCAGTCTGTTATTTTTTTGTTGCAACATCATTTCTCTCATGGAAGACCCTGAGCAATATGGTGGCCACTGGTCATTAGTGCAATCAGAGTGTATGCATGGGATTAGCATATGCACTTAATTAGGCAAATTAAATTATGTAAAAATTAAAAAGCAAACTCAAATACCTTTGAAAAATCTGAGGATGATTGAGAAATACAGATGGGATATAAGTTGGGCAGCACCTGTCATCAAAATAACATTGGATTATCTCAATAACTTGAAATGCAAGTAAAAATGAGCAAATAATCTAAAAACCACATTTGAATTTGAATCTAAAAATATTCCATGAAACTTTGATCGACTTTCTAAGGTTTGTTGTATTAAGTTGAAGATTTTGAATAACCAAATTCTCGAATTGGACATTTGTATGAAGGCAATGAAAAAATGCATAAAACCATACAATCATGGATAGAAAAAATATAGTATCATGCTCCTATTCTATCCATTCTAAAATCTAAATCCTAATGCAAAAGACTGGATACATATTAGATTGATGAATTTTACTCTAATTTGTAAATACCCAAATGTGAGGGGGAAAAATCAAATCAAAGAACACAAAGTAAAATTAACAACTGGAGAGTAAACTAAATATAAAAGAACCAAACAAAAAGAAGATTAATATAAACAAATTTCAAAGCGTTAATAAACCAGCCATAAGGAAAAGAAAGAGAAATGCATAACAAGACTAACTGACCTAACTTTCCTATTGTAGCTACAATTGAAATTCAAACCCCCTAAATCCTATACAAAAATACTGGTTATAGCCAACTCCTGAGAAATCATGTGTACCTCACACCCAACACCGCTTACCTGGGTAATGCATAGTTCTGACCTTCCAAAACGAACTGAACACATATTAAAAAAGCAAAAATAAAAGTTAAGAGATTAAAATGACAAAAAGTAACATGGTCAGAGGTTAAAAAGGGGAATTAACTGGATCATATTTTCCCCCATAATAATAGTAATCTATATAATACGGCATAAATTTTTTTGAAAATGTCTCAAAATATGTTAGAAATACATTTGATTTCAATGATTTAGATTATACTTATCAAGTAATCTAAGGGTCAAGATGAAATCTTTGTTTTTGCTTCTCCTGCCCAAATAGATGACTTTTCACTTACTCTCTCTCTTTTTTCCATGTTAGACATACATTTATTTATCTCTTCCATACTTCAGTAACCCTTCTTTATCTCTATTTTCCTCTCCCTTCTCTCAAGTTTTAGTTCTGCAATATTAACAGGTGACACACCTAGGATCTTCAAATACAGTGGTTCTCTTTCGCTCTCTCTGACCTCTGTTATTTGTCAATTCTATTTGTTCATTGCGAGGCCATTAACAGTTTCAATCCTCTCTTCAAACTATAAAATATGGTGCCCTATCTCTCTCTAACTGTTTTAGAAAATTATTGAGTAAATGGGTGATTGAAAATGCCCTCTCTCTTTGTTCAAATGGGTTTTTCTCTCTAACATACGAAATGGGAATTTATTTTGGTTTTATTAATCAACTACCCTATCTCTCTCTAAAAATTTGTGGGTTTCATCCTTTTTCATGGATTGACAATGCTTGCTCGCTCTCTCTCTCTCTTTCTCTCTCTCTCTCTCTCTTCAAATGAGTTTCTCTCTTTAACCTATGAAAATGCCCATTTACGTAATAATTTTCTTTTGGTTTCTCTCTCTAACCCAATGACCTCTTCATCCTTTTACATTGATGATTGAAAATGCCCTCTTCAAATGGGTTTCTCTCTCTAACTCAATCAGAAATTGCCTCTCTCTCTCTCTGTCTCTCTCAAATGGGTTTCCCTCTCTTCAAACTATAAAATATGATTTGGGTTCATCCTTTTGGTTTTGTTCATCAACTACCCTATCTCTCTCTAAAAATTTGTGGGTTTTATCAACTTTTTGATTTTAGTTTCATGATTTGGGTTTCATCTTTTTATGTTGAGAAATTGATCCCATTTTTATGTTGATGAATTGGTGAACATAGTACTGCTCCTCATTTTCCTGTCTTGGGCAATAAAAATTACACAATTTGATTTTTTTTATTATTTTTATTTGAAAATGAAAATCAAATTATCTGTAATGTGATCATGCCATTATTGTTTCCAACCACTTTAGATCATGCTAAGTGGTGTTTGGATGGCCATCACAAGATTACTAAGTGGTTGTTGGGGATTCATTTTTTTATAATTTTTTTATAATCAATGCGTTTAAAATATTATTTTTTTAGTGAGTGAAACATGCCAATGTGATATTTATTTATTTATTTTTAACTCATGACAATTGATTTTGTGGTTTTTAAGTTTTTGACTTTTTAGCCTATTGCCAAACGCATCCTTAATTCTCAATTCACATCATTAGTTTTGTTTGATTTCTCTCTCTCTCTCTCTCTCTCTCTTCATTTTTCAAAGCAATGGGTTCTCTGCATTTGATATTTAATTGTTTGTATTTTTTTAAATTATCTATTTAACGTGATATTATTCACCAATTTTTAGATGGATAACATAAATTCTGCAACGACAAAGCGAGCTTGAACTAATGGTATTGTGTGTATTGCTTTAGTTGCCTTCATCAAATTTATGCGTGTATTCAAATTATTTGGTTCATTGTGATGGTTGTTTGGTGATTTTTTTCTTTTTATGTTTTTTGTGCATAAATTTCAATTTCAGTTTGGACTTTCCAGGTGATAAATGGTGAACTTCATAATTTCGGGTTTCATATTTTTATGTTGATAAATTATTGAATTTCATTATATTCTTTTTTAAAAAAACATAAGTGGAACTTTTGTCCCTACTAAATATGAGTATCTCAGTGTTTTCCTAATTCGTAAATAACTATTTCCTTACTCTTAATGTTTATACTTTTATAAATTCCTACCAAGCTTCTCACGAAAATTGCAATGTAAGCCCCTCCCCCCTCTTTTTTTTATTTATTTCTTTTTATTACTATTATCTTAATTATTATCTTAAATGTTTATATCTTAATTATTTATATCCATGACAATCATTTACCAATGGTTTTATTATCCAAATAAATTCAACCGAATGTACAAGTGAAGGTTTTTGAAAATGTCCAATTTGTCTTAGAGAGATATATTTTGTATGGGTTTTTATAGCTTATTTACGTTTAACTTGATCAAAATAATTATTATTCATGAACATGGCATGTTTAGAAAAACACACTAGATTTTGCATATTAAATTCGTAGATATGAGCGTCTCAGTGTTTTCTTAATTCGTAAATCAGTATTTTCCTAATTCGTAGATAATTGTTTCCTTACTCTTTAATGTTTGCATTTTTTATGTGTGTTTTTTTTTTATTTTTTTTTATTTCTTCTTATCTTGATTGTAACCGGTTAAGTGTTTAAATTAAATTTTGGATTTTTTTTATCCGATTTGCTACCAATGGTTTTATTATCCAAATAAATTCAACCGAATGTACAACTGATTTGGAAAAAAATATTTGATTTCCATATATGGTTGTTAATTTTTTTAAGGTTGTATGAAAATTCTCGAGAATGTACAATTGATTTAGTATGGCTTAGCATACACATATTTTGTAAAGTTTTAACCGACTCTTTTGTAAAGCATACATTTATTATCGACTAAGGTGTATGACAATATAATGTTTGTTTTGCTTATGTGGTTATAATTTGATTAGTGACAATAGTACTAGCAGGTGTGCATTGTTTGATGTTTAATTTAATTAATTTTTTTTAAGACTGTAAAGTATTAGTTGGTGTGCATTTATTTATTTTTTAGATTGTAGAGCACTGGTTGGTGTACATTGATTTATTTGATTTGTTTGAATTGCAGAGTATAGGCTGGTACGCATTGTTTGATGTTTAATGTTTAATTTTCAATTTAATTTGTTGAGATCGCATAGCACTTGTTGGTGTGTTTTATTTGGTGTTTAGTATTTTTTTTTTATAGATTATAGAGCGTTAATAACTGTATAATAGTTTTAATTTGTGTGTTTTGTTTAGTGTTTACAATTTTTTCTTAATTTGCTTGGCAGATATGCTTTCACTATTTTGATTTGCAATATGTTGTAATTTTTACTTCAATTCTATAGAGCGTGTGGTATAAACAAAATTGTTAAAAGTTCTTTAAGAAGAATAATATTTCTTTATATTATTTCAGTGTCTTTATCAAATTTCAACATGATACGTATAAATTACAACTGCATTTTCATTCCAACATAATTTATACCGTGCCTTCAGACACATGCATCTACTAGTACAAATATAAGTTACACAAAGATTTATATAAATAAATAAATAAATTGTAGCATAAGATAATTAAATGAAAATAGGAGGGAATGGGTTATATAATTATATTAATTACAAAAAGTAAACATATATATGAAAGTGTATATGCAGAAATATATATAAGCATATGGAGTAAATGATGTAAATAGAAGGTGCAAATCTGAGACAAAAAAAAGCTAGGTACGGTTCATGTTGGTATTTTTCTATAAAAATATAAGAAAAATATATAAAATGAATCAAATAGAAATGACAAAATAATTTTTTTTTATTAAAGAATGAAATACAGAATAAATTACACAATTAAAAATATAGAAATGAATTAGATTACATTATTAATAGAATGAATTATTAACATGAATAACTAAATATTAGAACTTATTGAGGTAAACTAAATTCTAAAAAATTTAAGAACAAATGATAAGAAAAGAAGTAAATCGAAACTTATGTGATACCACAATTTCCTTAAAATAGATTCACCGTCTCCTGATGGATGTTGGAGATATGCCAACGTCTGTCTCGCAAGATGCGACAGTCGAAACCAACTAATGTAGAAGCACCTTCTGAATAGTTTTGGCGAATTTGACAATGATTGCACTCTCTCTAACAAGAACCAAAGAATGGGCTAGCAAAAGAAGATAGGAAAAATTTTCTTTGGTGGAAAAAAAAAAAACATCTTTAACTTTTTATCTTAAAACACCATCTCCATGTTTCATAAAAAATCTCTCCAAAAATTATCTTACCAAGTTGGAGGGAAAATGCCTCTATTTATATAAGTAGGGGAATCCCTAGCCATGGATGTTGAAGGTAAGCCGGCGTCTGTCTTTTAGCATACGACGGTCGAAACCAGTTAATGTAGAAGCACCTTCTGAATAGTTTCAGCGAACTTAACAATGACTGCACTCTCTCTAACAAGAACCAAAGAAGGGGCTAGCAAAAGAAGATATGAAATTTTTTCTTTGGTTGAAAAAAAAAAAAACATCTCCAACTTTTTATCTCAAAACACCATTTCCATTTTTCATAAAAAATCTCTCCAAAAATTATCCTATCAAGTTGGAGGGGAAATGCCTCTATTTATACAAGTAGGGGAATCTCTAGCCATGAAGGCTATATATCAATAGGGCCATCAAATGTCATTAGCTAAGACCATCAACTCTAACCATTAGGGCTAGAGTTACAAAGGTTGAAAACTTATGGCCACTAATATGGTCATCAACTCCATCATCAAAAGATGAGAGTTACAAAAAAAAAATTACATTTCTCATGTGTTTAATATATACAAATAAATAGGTATACAATGATGTTTGAATAAACCAACTAGATGGGTTACAAAATAGATACTAATGTTGGGTCACAACCCGATCCAAGCTCAATTCTCAAACACATGCACAAGCTAAGCCCAACATAACATAACTTAGCCTAAGTTCAAGATTAAGTCCAAGTTCAAGTCCCAGACCAAACCCAGCACATGCACAAGCATAAGCCTAGGCCCAGTCTAAACCAAGATTAAGTCCAAATCTAAGCCCAACTTTGTTGATACCCACTTTATGAGATAATTCTCGTTCACAACTTAATGGTTTCGTCTCATTATTTTTGTGTTGCAATCTTTTCATTTAAGAGAATACAAAATCACTCAGACTTACCTCAACTGGCGATTGGGTCATACTTTAATTTCAAATTAAAGTTGCCGAAAACCCACTATCTCCAACAATCCCTTACATGAATAAAATTAGTTGAATAAAGAAAAACAAACAACACTAAACAACAAAAACTTGGAGAGGGAGTACATAGAATAACCCTACATCAGAAAAAGTAGCTGTTGGCTTTAAACCCTTCGTAGTGCTATCGGATTTATTGGTGACCAGTGAACGTGATGTCTTAAACTGTTCTGCCGTTTGTGTAAACCGAGACAATAGACCTCACATAGGAATTACTCCGACCATCATTCTGTTCTCACTGTTGTGTCCGATTTGGCCCTCGAACACTAGCCTAGTTTAATGAGTGTTTTTAAAGAATTTGGCCTCGTCAATTCTTAAAGAAGCGGCCCCACTTCGCACTCACATAGGTGACTTACATAAGGTATCTGGTTATACCACAATTGACGATTCACAACATTTAGGTCATTAAAAGTATCAGCTTAACCTTCCACCCCATAGGGTATCATTATATAGAAGAATGGATTGGAGGATTTACCTCCACAGTGACTCACCCGTTACACGTAATTAGGTTGTCCCTTTGAACTTAGATTTTGGGATCTCCAGTCAACTAGGTTGGGTTTTCCATTCCACTAACATTCACTAAAGGACTTAACCCCATTCTTTTTGATGACTGTTCTACTAACTTTCAATTTAACCCTTTGGTTAACGGATCTGTAATATCGTCCTTAGACTATATATAGTCTATAGTGACAAACACGAGAGTAGTCGTCACATGGAACTATGTCTTCGACGAAAATGTTTAGACCTTTTATCTGTGCTCTACCAATACTTGATTAGCTGTCGCAAAGTATACAAAATTGCTAACACAAGTTTTGATCAACATGGAATATCCTCAAAGAAAATGACAAAGCCATTCAGTTACTTTAGTAGCTTTATCTAAAGCAGTGAATCCACTAATAGATTCGTAGTCTTTGTATTAGATATCTAGTAGGTGCCTTTGTACCGTTCTAGTACAACTAGATATCAAGTGTGATGCAATCCATGATCCTGGTTTCATCGTAAGTACGTTAGTACCCGCACAAATGCCTTCTAAATATAGGCATTGGGATTACTCGTATATCTACTTAGCATACTAACTGAGTAGGCTATACCCGACCTTGTACAACTCATCAGATACTTCAAATTTCTAATGACCCGAGAATATTCCATTATTCTTGGTTAAACGGAGACTAAAGTCTACCGAAATCTTTAACACTGTTGTATTTGACTTATACTTCTCAAGACTCTTATCAATATAATGAGATTGAGAAAGTATACTACCAGTAGATGGTCAAGAAATCTCAATTCTTAGATATACATCTGCAAGGCCTATGTCAAACTTAGAGTTCAACATCCACTTAGTACTATTGAACATCTTCTCATAACTACCAACAATGAGCATGTTACCTACACACAAACACAAAATGACATTTACTATTGTTAGTGTCTGTGACATAAACACATTTGTCTATATCCATTGATTATAAAACCTACTTGACAACATAGTATAGTCAAATTCCTTATGCCATTATTTTGGTACTTATTTCAAATCATAAAATGATTCCAAGCTTTCAATCTTTCCTTGTCCTGGAACCGACAAACTCTTCGGGTTGTTCCATAAAGATTTATTCAACTAAATCTTCATATGAGAAAACTATCTGAACATCTATCTTGATATATCTCCAGGCTTCGCACAATTGTGATCATACTCACCACAACTGGAAATCACGTATCAAAATAGTCCATGCATTATCTTTGTTGGTATCCTTTGATAACAAGCTTATCTCATCGACTTTCATTCACGTGCATCCCAGGCTTACTACCTTTGCAAGATAAAGCTAAATTAATAATTTCTTTTTAGAGAAATCATAGTTTCAAAGAATCTTTTAACTTCACTAGCCACCATATAGGTTTAAGAAGATTTAGATAGAAAAACTTTAAAGTCCTTGCATGTTAATATTTTCTAGGCTCATCTCTTTTCTCATGAAAACCATTTCCTCAATTTCATAATAATATTCTTGTGTAAATCTGAATATCAGATTTGTCCACAAAAAATCAATATGCACTACTATATCACTACAGGAAAAACGAGTTTTAACGGCGTTTTTAAAACGCCGCTAAAAGCTTGACAAACGCCACAAAACATTATAGCGACGTTTAAATTTGTCGTCGTTGATACGGCCGCCGCAATAGCTTTGCAACATTTACAAAACGTTGCTAAAACTATTAGACGGCGTTTTTGAAAATGCCGCAAAAGCTTTGGCATCCGTCTCAACTTCCGTCCCGAACTAACGGATGAATGACGTCATTTAGTGGTGTTTTTTCCAAAAACGCCACTTTATATATATATATATATATATTAAAAATGAAATGAAATATCAATTCCCTCCCTGTGCTGCTGCTACTATAAGAATATGAAAAAAAAAAAAATAAATAACAAAGTTGGCATTCTCTATATAGTTGCTGTAAAATACATCCAGGTTTTCAAAAACAGAATCCCAAAACATTAAAACAAAATTCACTAGAACAATTACAACAAAAAAATACTCAAAACAATCATCAAACAGGCCTCTATCCCATGAAAATTGTGAAACTAAAAAGGATTATAGAACAAAAACAATCAATTAAATATTAGAACTTGCATGAACAATGGCTTTGATCAGCAAATTTTGATATGCCAATGATTGGTCTACTGTCTCATCTCTGTCGATCCATCCTCATCTTCCTCGTTCTCTTGAGAAATTTCCTCCAATGATTTTCCTTTCGACTTAGGCACCAAGAATGTAAACACCATACCCAAGAAATTGACTCCGCCAACAACCATGAGCGCATTCCTCACACCAATACCCGATGGATACCCTTTATCTGTCTTAGTTGGGTCCTGATTCTGAGCTGCATATAAGAACCCGAATGCCCCAACAATTGCCCCAACTTTCCCAGATCTGCTGATATGCCATGGCACGTAAATCGTAGCCTAGTAGGGAAAATCCAGCTTTGAAACTTGTAGACTCTTCAATAGCTTGAATAACTGCAGAAGACATCGCTGAATTTTGACCGGAAAGATAACAAGAAAATGTAGATATGCATCATCTATCTGCAGTGATCACTCTACAGTAGCTGTTCTCTTTTCTAGCAACTTCAAAAATGAAGAACATAATTTGGTCAGAGGAGCAATTCTCACTGCCATCAGTATCTCATCTTCTTCAACTTCTTCCCCAAGAATACTCATATCTAATGCTTCTCGTGCCTCCCCTGCTTGCTGCAGATGCCGAAGCCACCTTCCCAAACTTCCCCCACTGGCTACTTCCCCAAAGAATGTATCCATTGGGTCTCGACCAGTTAACAAGACGCACAATATAACCACAAAGCTGAATATGTCACTCTTATCAGTATACCTAATGAAATTTGAACCCAATATATAGCCACTTTCAGTACAAACATCAAATAAAGATTAAATACATGCCATACCATAGAACAAATCAACAAGCATAGGATAAACCATCCAAAGCACAAAACCCTTGTCCCATTAATTCATGTCTATTAGCCAGAACACACATAATTTGAAGAAAGCATTCAAGGCTCCACCACAAAATTCAATTAGCAAGCCATAACTCTCACTAAAATGAACAGTCATAAAGAAAATCTTCATTCACTGTCCAAATATTGTTTAACCAGAAACGAGCCTTTTGAGTTCAAGCAAGAAATTAACTGGACATTATATGGAAAAGCAAAAAATTCAAAGTGAGAAAGGTCAGTGAGTTCTGCCAACAAAGATAAACCACAGTAAAACTCAATATGGCATTTGGACACCAGATCGGTTGTTCTTCGATTTCTATTTCCGCAAAGCAACGAAATTAAGACCAAGTAGGATTATAATTACTAAATCCTAAATTACTATCCTCTCAGAATATATATATCAACTAGTTGTATATTTATTTATGTTTGAGTAAGTACTGCGATTCGAAACACTCTGAGTACCATAGCCAGATGTTGCTCTGTCCAAGTTGGGAATGAGCATAGCCAACCCACAATCTGCCACCCTAGGTTCAAACTTCAAGATCGAACATCACATTGGTTGGCTTCAAATTGTAGTGCAAAACACTAGGAGAACACTAAAATGAAGATACTGGAGCCCTTAATAATCCCAACTGCAATTCAAGCCGGACTTACCAATTAAGTCAAGAATCGGTTTTCCTCACTGTTCAATTGTCAATTAACAGATTCAGTGCAACTACAATTGGGTCCGTGCAACTAATAAGAAAAAGTAAATCTAAACAATACATTTGGGTGACTAAACATGGAACCCTCTAGTGTGTGCCTAGTGACTAGTAAGAAAATGTGAGAGAAATGCTGTGTACCATTTTTCTATAATAATAACTAGTAGTACTTAAACTCAGCAAAACATGGAACCCTTTACCTTGTGTTATGCTATTTTTGTTGAGTCTTTCATTGAAGTTGTCATATCTACTTCTTCTTTTTCTTCTTCTTTTCTTTCTTGGATATATGAACCTGCATTTGATAAGAACAAATAATATGAATAAAATGTTATATTGAAAATTTTATAATTAACTATTTACTCACTTCCTCGGACGAACGATGGCAATTAAACGATGAGGTCTATGTGGAGCTTACTTGTAATGAATTGGAGAAACTCCTTGAAAGAAAACAAGAGTTTTGTTAGAAACAACATTAGAGTCCACCCAACGACCCCAGGCTATGAGTGCTTGCTCCATTGCATACAGTCGGTTCATGTCATTTACTACTTGGTTTCCCAGTTGAATATAATCCCATCTACAAAACTCACAACAATTATGAATTATTAACTTGAAACTTGCAAATAATAATTCAAAGTTATTTGGAACTTTTCAAAAGGGGGAAAAAGAAGAAGAGAATAAGAGAGAAAATATGAGTAGTTTGTAGTTACTAACGGTTGGGTAACTCCTCTGTGGTACCACCAATAACAAGTGTTGAAGATGAGCATGTCTGTTCCTATCCATTTTCTCTCACCTTGAATTGAGTTGAGTTTCAAGATTTTTCCCGTATTCTCCCAAGATTTTTCCCGTATTCTCCCTTGGCATGTAGATTGCTTAGTTCCTAAATGTCCCTACAAAATTTATAAATTAGAGATTTTTTTTTACAGATTTCTATTATCTCTATCATATCTTTCCCCTTCTCTACTCTCTAGTCAGTATTAATATTTTAGAGAGGAAACCTATCGAATGGGTGCAAATAGTCTTAATGAAACTGATTCATCACATCTCAAAGATAATAGTAACATTCTTTTTCTTTTTTTAAAAAAATTTAGTAGCAGCTGAAGTAATTAGAGTAGGTAAAACATACCATGAAAGTGAAACAGAAATGTAGTGAAACTAAAAAGTTGATGAAATCCTTAAAAGGTATTAGGCTAGCTCTTATAGGTGTCAAAACTTAAAGCCAAGAGAAGCTTAAGAAGCAGAGTGAGAATATAATTTAGAAGTGGAACACACGTATGGGGGAACCCCCAGAAGAGGAGTTGTGAGTAAAAGATGGATACCATACCATAAACTCAATGGCAGTGATCCCATTACATTTATGATTAATGAGAATATAATTTGTGTTTATTGTGAAATGGTGTCAAATGAAACCTGTCAAGCTCACAAGACTAACCATCCTGTTTTTATGTGGCAAATGACTTAATCAAGTGGGCATATAGAGCATAAATATAATTCAACATAATCAGCTTATCATATAAATATGAGACAAATTGCAACATTCATTTAACCTCAAGTAACTAAAATTGACTAAAGAAATTCAAATTTGTGAGGTAAAGACAAAATTTCCTAAGAACCAAGTTTCATCTTGAATCTGATTTAAAGGGGGAAAATATCTAAATCACAAACCTGTGCCATAATGCAAGGAAGCATAATCCTCAATATTTGTTCTAGTACTTGAGTGCCGGTTGATTCAACGGCTTGCACGGGAATTGGTCGAAATGCAAAAGGAATCTCAATGTCAAAGCACTCCTGAAAAAAAGCATTTCATAATTCAACTCAGAACCAAAAAATTTAAGCTAAAAATAAAGTGCAACATTCCACTAAAATATGATTCTCGATGTCAAACATACTTCCCCTGAACAGAGTACATAATTTTGGGTAGTCTGGATTATTTGGAAATGTTATAAGTAAAAAGGTTACATGGCATTAATAAAACAGTACTATTTTATGATTCTCAATGTCAAATAAACTTCCCTTGAACATACTTTTTGCACCTATTCATTTTTCAATATGATTCACACAATTATCGGTTTTAAACTTCGCATAAATCTTATTCAATAATTGATGATAAATAATAACAACTACACAAAACGAGAAAACTGGTGTGACAAAACTCAAAATATGACCAAGCATTGGTTGCAGGAGTACATGTTATCCTTGCTGCAATAAATTCATCAAATTGTAAACTAGCTTGTAAGAAGTGAGGTCATGCATTGTCCAATTATTTAAAGCATAATTTACTATTTCAGATCAATAAGAACCTTTTTTGCCCCATTTTTGAAGAGGATATTTCAAACAAAACTATGTAATCAACAGACTTGAACATAGAAAAAAAAAAAAATTGATTCGAGCAATTATGGTGTTGCTCCCAACAGATCAGACTGAAGCAGATTAAACCCCACCACAAACAAAAATCTTATCAAAGTAGATCAAACATTACTGTCTTATACAATCTAATTGTACCATTTTGCAGCAAACAAAGAGAATTTGAATGAACTTCTTACCATCAATCTCCTCATTCTGTGCAACCACAATTGGTGAACCTTCAAGCTGCCATAAACAAAATACAAGGGAAAAAAACACAAAAACAAAAACAAAACAAAAAAACAAAGTAATCATTAGGAGAAAAGGACACATAACATTGAAGTTTGAACACAAAAAACAGAGCAAAATCATTAACCTTGCAGGACAAGAGCTTGATACAAAATATGATTTTCTTGAACACATATCGCCCAATTATGTGTCTTTGATAATTGTCTAGCCAAAGCATGTACGCAATAAGCTACATCCGCTCAAGGCCTCGTAGCTGAAATAGTAGCAAAAATAGCTGCAAGGGAAAACAAAAATTGTCCATCACAACCCATTTTAAGGCATATTAAAAATTGATAAACACAAAACGGAACAAATATGAACAAAGGAGCAAGCCTATCAAAAAAAAAAAAAAACATCTCCATCTCGATAGAAATTACCAACCTCTTATGTGTTTTTCTTTCGCTAGGCGCTCAACATGATTTGTGGACTTAACAATTGCAATATCCAACTCCTACAATTCCAAAACCCATTCAAGAAGGTCAAAAACCATCCATCATTGCAAGAACCATACTGAGGATCCCAATAGAAAATACCTTGTAATCACTATTAACTTTGGCCAAATTGATAGTGGTGGAATCCTTAATAGCTCCAAGTGCCTTCCTCAAAATGTGTTTTTCATTTTTTCCCCCAAACTAGTTTATGAAAAAAATTTAGAAAACAAATTCTGAAAACTCAACAGATTTATTGCATATGCAATTATTATTACAATTTGTATGATTGCACCTCTTGTTTCCCTTCAGTCCGGTTTTTTACTTTGGGGCTTTTCCATCTTTTTTGTCAGTCGCCTTGATGACTCTCGAAGATACACAAATATCAGCAATTACATTGCAAGCATTTGATAAACACATGGAGTAATGTAATTATAATGCTTCAAAAACCACGACATTTGAACAAGTCCAGTATGCATTAGAAGGTTAGTGACAAAACATGAAAATTAAGGTTGTTTCTAAAATTCACAAAGAATATTATCTGACTGTAAGGAAAAATTGGTTTTCCAAACAAGTGCCAAAAGGGCACAATAAAAAGACTAAAACAAGAACATGAAACACTTTTTATTGAATTCAAAACACTTTTAACTTATTTCAATACACTTTTCATTAAAATCAAAACACTTCTTAACCGCTTCACCTATTTTCAAGACACTTTTCACCCCAATCGCCATACTAAACAATGCCCCAGGGGAGCTCTTTAGCATTTTCCAATAAAAATTAAAGGATTTATTCATAATTCACTATACACAGAGTAGATTTGTTCCAAATTCCATAATATACTAGATAAACTAGCTCTTTTACCATGTGTTCAAATGCCCCTGAATACAAATCGCAAAAAAGAAACATCAGGATACATTTTGGAGGGTCAGTTGATCACCTGGGGGTACTGATATTTGATCACGTAACCAAACCCATGATTGGAGGTCCGTCATGGATAACCTCCTTGAAATTCCCGTGATGATGCAAAATTGTCGCCATGCTCGCTTTTTCTCCACTCGATGTAGCTCTCACCAGGACGGTGCAAGAGAATTTGGTACAAAAGTTGTGGACCAAGATCCTCCATTTGATCCAAATAATGCCATTATCACATCTCTGAAATAGACACCAAAGCAACCGGTAATGGCATCCAATTTAGATGTGACAGAAGTTTACGAATGTCAAGTATACTTGAACAACAATGCTACAGACACCACATTTCTCACTGCATTTCTCATCACCTCTCTCACAAGGCTGTGGGTCGATGAGAAATGTGGTGTATGTATCCTTTTCCATATTTAAATGACAACAGCTATTGGGGTAGTGTGGGTACTGATAAGTAAGGTATTTTTGGTACTCCCACATTTTGTGGCTTGTTGCCCTAATTTTCTATGTATTTAAAATTGAGAGGGTGGTTGAGAGAGGGTGTTGCCTCTGAACCTTGTAAATTCCCGTGTGCTTTTTCTATTTTTATTTTTTTCCCATCTTGGCCTTTTCCATAACAAAACATCGTTCGCACAAAGCCACACTCATCACATCACAGGGAAAGGACTATAACCAATAAAACAATATGAGATCTTAGGAAGCTAAAACAATAGCAAATAAATTTTGCAAATCGTTGCCTCGGTCATTCCTCGTTTGGGAGCTTCCTTACAGAGCATTTGAAGATCCCCAAGTCTTTGTATCGTATCTTGTTGTCTACAGGAAGCATGTTTCAATGCAGACATAAAAATATGTTATACCAATATACAAACATAGATTGAAAAAACTGAACATAATGAGATTGAAAAACAGAAAGATCAAAGTGAATGAGATTCTATTGAAAAGAGAGCAGACCAAAATTGCAAGTGAAAAGATTAAAAAGAGTACAATTCGACTGAAGAGAGGCCAGATCGAAGAGCAAGGAAGATAGTAAATCATGTGTTTGAGACCAAATCTGATGTAGAGAGAGAGAGAGAGAGAGAGGACGAGACCAGAAGGACGGTAGCGACGGGAGGACTAACCTTAGGAGGAGCTTCAACAGGTAGGGTGCATCCAACGCCATCGCGCTCGGAACCCAATATTCATGATCTCGTCTCCTCCTCTTGCTTCGACTCGACCAGTCTTGGTCCCGATCCCAATCCATGATCTCGATCCTTTTCACTCCTCGGTCTCGTAACCTCATGTTCGTGCAAATCAACCGGTTCATCTTCCTCTGCAAAATTATCAGAGTTAGAATCAAGAAAAACAAACAATCGTGAAGAAATTTCAACCAAATCGATTCAAGAATCGATGGATTTAGAAAACAATAGAGCGGGAATCGAAATCGAACCTGATGAATCTCTCAAGAAGCATGCGGAGAGACAGAAAACCTAGATCTAGGACGAAGAGAGAAAACAATAGAGAGAGAATGATAAAGACGGAAAGAGAAATGGAGACGGAGCACCGTTATAAAGTGAAACGCGTGCTTATTTGGAGACGGAGCACGGTTTTTAATTTCACTTTACGCTTTCCACAGCGTTTGTCAAAAAAACGTTGTCTCAAAAACGTGGTTATAGGCAAATTTTGTTGTAGTGTATTGTGCATAATCGTTGAATACAAAGTCAATGAATTTTTAGGGTTATCCTAACCCTCTTGGGTTTAGATATTGCCACATTTTGCATGACACCTCTACATTTGCTGTAACGACACTACCACGCATAATAATTAACACTTAATTAATTAAGGAGATTTGAAATTTAATTGCCAATTATTTTAAATTAATCTGGGATTTATGAAAATTATGGAGATTGATTCATATATGATTCTATTGAGGATTTATTTTGAAAATTGAAATTGAAAGCCTAAATGGCACAAGAGAGTATAATTGGTAAATTGAATTATTTTAGTTTCAAGTATCGGACGATATGAAAGTTTAATTAAATATTCGATTCAGATTTGTGAAATTGAGACTTGATTAATTAGGTCTGAATTGGAGTTCATTAAGTTATGAGAATTGAGAATTCAGATTATTATGAATTAAATTTATTTATGAAGTGTTCAATTGAATATGTAATTTATTGACAAAGACTTTGAGGTTTAATATGAAATTAGAAGCCTTAATGATTTAAGAAATCAAAATTGAGGATGTAAATAAGTTTAATTTAATATTTGGAGCCTTTTGGGAGTTTGATTAAAAATCTGATTCAGACTGATAAATTTAAATATAATTAATTGGGTTCTAATGAAAGTCAAATTAAATTAATTAATTATGAGAGATTTATGATTAGTTATGGTTAATTTAATTATATGTTAATCAAGACTTATTAAGAATAAGTGTTATTTAATTAAATTAATCTTAATCATAAATTGAATTATGGAAGGATCTAAAATTGTGGGTGTATGTGAAGTGAGGGTGTGCTGAGAAATCTATGTGGGTGTATTGAGAAATATGGTAGTGTATGTGTGTGCATGTTAAGTGTTGTGTTGGGAGCCTTAGACAATGTGCACGTGTGCATGTGGTGTATAGGTGTGTGTGTATATTGTTTCTTTTGTGCTGGAGCATTCTTGGAGTGGATTGAGGTCAAAACCCAGAGAGAGAGAGAGAGAGAGAGAGTTGCTAGAACAAAGAAACAAAAGAGGAGAAGAAAAAAAATTGAAAGAGGAGCTCTAGTTTTTGAAGAAGAAGAAGAACTAGCAAACTCAAGGTATGGAATTTATGTTAATTTGTGTAGAATCTTTACATTACACTTGAAATTAAAGGTGAAATTGGAATCAATAGCAAGAAGATGAAGAAAAATTGACTTAAGTGTAAGATTATGGAAATTAATTTGGAATTGGGTTCTAAACATAAAATGAGTTACATACATGTGGATGATTATGGAAAATAAATTTAGAAATTAATTATTTTGGGTATGATTTTTTAGTCTTGCATAAGTTTAAGTCTCATTGTTACATGCATGAGCAAATTAATACTCTAATTACAACATGCATCATGGATTATGAAAAATCTGAATTAATTCAATTTCATATTTTGAAGAGAAAAAGGGAAAAGCTTTAGAAAGATCAAGTTTATGGAAATTTGGAGTTAATCTTAAAGTTAGCCAAAGTTTTGATTTTAGTATGAAAATTAGGAATTTGTTTGATTTTGATTTTTAATCCATGCATGTAATTTAATTTAAAAGTGTTGTTCAATTCAAATATATTTTGGAACATCTATGATAATAAATTAAGTACTTGGTTTAAGATGGAGTTAATAAGTTTAAATTCTAAGAAAATGATTTTGCTATAAAGAAAATGAATTAAATCTAAGTTGGGCAAATTAGGGAATGAATTATAATTTTACTTTGAGAATAAAAAATTAGTTTGATTTTGATTTAATTTCATACATGCAAATATTTTTGAAAGGGCCTTATAGATTCAATTTTAAGTTTCATAAAAACAAAGAAAGAATTGAAAGATGATTTTTTAAACATGAAATCCAAGGTTTAAACTTGAATTAAAATCATGGAATTTTGAAGTATAAGTGGAATTAACTTTAAATATATGTAATTGAGAATGTTTTTGCACATTCGAGTGAGTCATGCATGAATTTGGAGCCTTAGTAATATGTTTTGAAGTTTAAACAACATTCTGGAAAACCCGAAATTTGTCACAATCGCTCGAGTGAAGAAGTTGTCGTTCGAGCGTAGAATGCAAGTAACCAGTATTTTTGCAGACCAAAGGGTCTGCTCGAGCGACCAATGTTGCGCTCGAGCGAAGAGTCCTATTTCAGAAAATTTTGAAAAGTAGTTTCATATTTTGATTTCCATTCTCTTTCACTTCCAAGCATTCTTAGGCTAGAATTATGACTAAACAAGATTAATAAACTACCAACAACATAAATTAATTGGTTAAAGGATAAGTCATTGACTTAGTAATAATTGATTAAGAAGCAAAGTAAGAAATTAGTTTATTTAGAAAAGAATAATTTAGTAATGAAAGAATATGTGAAATGAGAACCCGATTCATTTGAATAAGAAAGAATAAGCGTAGTAGAACTTCAGACTACTTAGACAAAAAAAAAAAACACAAGAAAAGTCAAGTTTGATCAAGGAATTAATGTTGTGTTTCAATGTGTATATGTTATGGGTTTGTGTAGGTCACGCGCTATCGTTTGCATGATCTATTTGATTTGTCTGCATTATCTAATTTGCTAGCGGAGCCATCTGTGAGTAGTAACTCTGTAAAGTTATGTTTAACTTTAATTATTTTCTGATGCTATGAAATGATCAATTTTCAGAAATGCGATGTTTTGTATGAATGAATGATTATCCAAATTTCTGAAATGTATTCGTGGCATCCTTAGCACAAGGCCCTTGCTCGGGGGTAATAATACCGTGGTCTACAAGTACAAGGCCCTCGCCCAGGGGTAACAATACCGTGCCTTTTTAAGCAAGGCTCTTGCCCGAGGGTAATAATAACATGGTCTCATGGCCCTTACCCGGGGGTAATAATACTGTGGCTCAAGTATATTATAAGTTCCCGGTACCAGAGGTTCTTTATGGAACTAACAAGCAAGATAACGCTAATGGATATACCATGTATGATTAAGCATGAATTCTGATTTTCGTATGAAGTTTGAATAAGAATATGACTATGAACCTGTTTCTGATTTGAAATCTGAATATGTATAAGACTTTGTTTCTGATGAGAATTTGTTTTCAATATAAATTTTAATTTCTAACTCTGTAATGGACATCATTCATTAAAACCCTTTACTTTGTTATTATTCACTGGACTCCAGCTCACTGTATTATTTATGTATGTAGGTGATTAGGTGCGTGACTAGGCTTAGAGGCGTCAGCCTGGAATGTGTTTTTGTCAGCCAACCTATGTGCCTTCCATGGAGGTTCCAGATATGTCAAGTGGTTTTAGCTATGTGATTAAAGTTTAAGTTTTATTTTCTTGATTGGTTAAATAAGTCTTTGTTTATTTTGTAAATAGGGCTCAGTCCCTTTTTGTTTAATCTATATATGTATGATGACGTAAGGATGATATGTGGATATGTATATAAAAAGTTTAAAAATTTTCTATTTCATATAAGTCTGCACAGCTCAATGGACGTTATATATTTGTTATTTGCTTTCACTAGCCCCTAATATTATGTTTTATGTTTATGAGGCCTTCGGTAATCTACGGATTACTGGCCGGTTACGATGCTAAACCTACAGGGGCGAGTTTGGGTTGTGACATTTGCCACCCTTTTGAATAACACTACCACATTTGTAGAATTATACGAAGGCTCCTGACCTCTCCAAAAATTCATACAGGGTCTTTAAACAATTCCTTGTGTCACAATGATTATGAAACTCTCAAAATTATATCACAGAAAACACATTCCCAAACTGTCATTAACCAAATCAGGTCTTTTCTGAATTCAAGGCACCAAACAAGTTTGGTCCAACAAGTTACTTTGAAATCAATAGCCTTACTATTAGGAAACGCAGATCCAATGTTCAATAGTCTACTATTCGGAACTTCATAACATGGCCAATAGTCTTATCATTAGGAATCATTAATTTCTCAGCATGTGGTCAGTAGACTTTTCACTTCTAGGAATCACAATATTTTGACATGTGATCAATAGTCATTCCACTACTAGGAATCACAACGTCTTGACATAGGGTCAATAGACTCTTTCATTACTAGGAATCATCATGTTTTGACATATGATCAGTAATCTGTTCACTACTAAGAACTACAATCTCATAACTGAGTAGCTAGTGGTCTAACACCCCCTAGGAACCACCAGTTTTCTATCTCTATGATCAGTGATCTTGCACTTAGTAGGAGCCACCAATTCAAAAATATATTTAGAATTATAAAAATGCAAAAAATACATTCACCTACCTTAACGGGTTGTCTCATCTTTGCTCTTAAGCAAAGTCACATAGCAATCATACATGCTATAATTGACACAAGGATAACATACTAATTGCCTCTGATTAATTCAAAAATGTTATCATGCTTATGATTTCCTGTAATCACAATTGATCTCTCTAGATCTTCCTTTAAGAACCTCGCAAGGCTTAAGGTTGTTAGGTAGAACAACATTTTCTATTGTTAGTCATTTATGAAAAATCACAACAGAATTTCACTATTCTATTTTTCCAGAAACTAAACTTAACACTAGAAATCCAAAGTTTGAAATTTAATTCAAAACTAATCTCACCACTTACTGTAGAATTGAACATGGTCAGGAAAGTTTCCAAGAAGACTAGAGGGATCACACTGGTCATACTTAAGACCTAGTTAACCTTAGACAAAACTTTGAAGAGCATATTGACTCCTAATCCATGAGGAAAAAATTTAGAATTAAGTTGTTCAGGGAATAAATTAGGTTAAAACAAACCAAGTTTACAAAACTCACAAGCAATTAAAACTTGCTATTAGAATTACACCACTCATAAAAGTTAATCGGTATTCCTAGAACTGAGCCCATTATTTCTGAATAAAAATCAGAAATATGTTAGCTAATGCTAAAATTTGGTTTATTTTCCCAAAACCAAAACACTTTGGAAATAATCAAATTATAACCAAAGACCTCCTTAAAATTTGGTTTTCTAATACTTTGGGAATAAAATGATTAAACCCAAAGACTTCCTCAAACTCCAAAGGTTTGAAACCAAATCTGTTTCCGTTGCCATTTCTGAATATAAATCAGAAATACTCTTACAAAGGCTAAACTTTGGTTTCTATTATAAAAAACCAAAACATTTTGGAAATAATAAAATTAATCCCAAAGATTTTCTCTAAATCCGAAGGTTTATAAACATCTTTCCTTTCCCTTTTCCTTTTAGTATGGTGAAACTATTACAAATTACAAATTAAAACTACTACAAATTAAAATGCAACTTTTACAATTACAAATTATCTAAATTTGCAAAAACGGAGTTCATGGTTGCATTTGGAATTGTCTGTTTAGCCAAGAACACGCTTCTCCACTTATAATGCTTATTTTTGTATAAAACACATTGCAAAACTATATTCTTGTTGTCGCTAAATCTCCATGCTCACTATTTATATACACACTTAGATACAAGACGAGTTAATGAACCAATAAATGAATATTACACAAGTAATTTCAGCTGTAACTCGCAATGTGTAATTCAAATACTATAGATGCATTGCAGTTACAAAAATGTCACGAGTTGCATGGTTATAAATCAATTATATATCTATATATAGGAATATTATGGTCATAATATTGACATTCCAACCATGTAACTATAACAATAAAGTTAAACTTTCACTTATTATTCCATGAATACAAAAATATTTTGCAGTAATTTCCTTGATTTACAAATCAAGACATGAAAGAACTCATAGTTGACACAACAAAAAAACATAGAATGAATAAGATTAATGCTATTACAATGCCTAGGTATACCACCATGCAATAATGCAATATCATCATTGGCAAGTACAATAATATGACTATTATACTAGAAAAATCGAAACTATTTTATTGAATTTTCTCCTAAAACAAACCTGTTTGGAGATATTTTATACCGTCGGAAACTTCTCAACTAGATGAATCTTCTAAAATTCTCAAAACATGAAATCCAACACTTTATTATTTTTTTTTCCAAAATTTAATTAATCGAATTAAATCAAAATAGTTACCAAACTTTCAAAGCAATATACGGAATAAATCCGAAATAAAACTCAACATTAAAGTGAATATTTCAATTCACAAATATGTCCAAAAAAAAAAAAAAAAAAAAAAAGAAAGTCCAATCTTATTCCTTGTTCCAAGCAAAGGTAATCCTGTTCAAATCACAAATTAATAGTCCAATATATATGTTCTAATTTGTTTTGTTCATTTGTATCCTCTTTTTGCGCTTAGGTAAACCTACACAAAAAGTAAGCTACAAAACAAAATAAAAACAAACAAATCAAATAAATTAGTACGAACTTTAAGAAATAAAAGTCTTATTTTATTTTTATAAAACTTCTATCAACTTAAGCTCTAACAATCAAATAACTCATACAATAATAACTAATTAACATAAAATAAATTGTATGAATAAATTACTAGAGATGAACAACTCAAAATAATCCAATAACTCTAGGCAATTAAATTAATTTTAATTCCAAGAGTAACTAGAATAAAACTATAAGAAAACTAAATTGTTTTTTTTATATTTTATTTATCAAAACCTATTTATATGAATTTGCTTTAAGATTGTTGGCATTTTTTTCATAAAAATACAAGGAAAATATATAAATTGAATTAAATAGAAATGACAATTTTTTTTTTTTTATTATTAAAGAATGAAATACAGAATAAACTACACAACTAAAAATACCGAAATGAATTAGATTACATTACTAATAGAACAAATTATTAACATGGATAACTAAAGATTAGAACTTATCGAGGTAAACTAAATTCTAAAAAATTTAAGAACAAATGATAAGAAAAGAAGCAAATCGAAATCTGTGGGATACCATAGTTTTCTTAAAACAGATTCACCGCCTCCCGATGGATGTTAGTGGGATGCCAGCGTCTGTCTCCCAAGATACGACAGTCGAAACCAGCTAATATAGAAACACCTTCTGAATAGCTCTGGCAAACTTGACAATGGCTGCATTCTCTCTAATAAGAACCAAAGAAGGGACTAGCAAAAGAATATAGGAAAAAAAACATCTCTAACTTTTTATCTCAAAACACCATCTCCATTTTCCATCAAAATTCTCTCCAAAAATTATTCTACCAAGTTGAAGGGGAAATGCCTCTGTTTATACAAGTAGAAGAATCCCTAGCCATGAAGGCTATACATCAATAGGGCCATCAAATGTCATTAACCAAGGCCATCCACTCTAGCCATTAGGGCTAGAGTTACAAGGGTTGAAAACCTATGACCATTAATATGGTCATCAACTCCATCATCAAAAGATAAGAGTTACAAAAAAAATTACATTTCTTATGTGCTTAACATATACAAATAAATATGTATATAATGATGTTTAAATAAACCAACTAGATGAGTCTCAAGATAAATACTAATGTTGGGTCATAACTTGATCCAAGCTCAATTTTCAAACACATGCACAAGTTAAGCCCAATATAGTATAACTTAGCCCAAGCTCAATATTAAGTCCAAGTCTAAGTCCAAACCAAAACCCAGCACATGCACAAGCACAAGGGTAGGCCTAGTCTAAACCAAGATTAAGTCCAAATCTAAGCCCAATTTTATTGATTTCCACTTTATGAGACAATTCTCATTCACAACTTAATGGTTTTGGCTCATTTTTTTTGTATTGCAATCTTTTCACTTAGGAGAATACAAAACCACTCAAGCTCACCTCAACCGGTGATTAGGTCTTGAAAACACATTATCTCCAGCAGTTCATTCAATTAAACTTACCACTCTAGAAGCATCTGGTCCATTTTCTTTTCAAGCACAAGCACATCGATGATATAACACTTCTTGCTTAGTGATTGCATATTCATTAACATGCCTTGGAGATCATGAACATGGTTCTTTGCACTATCCTTGAGGACCTGATAGAATAGTCTTGCACTAACTACTCTTTGACCATTTACCCATCATCGGAAAAATTATAAAATATGACAATCCATCTATAAGAAACAAATTTGAACGGTGAAGACCACAGATTGGACTAAGACCATCTCCAATGGTTCATCAAATCCATCTGAAATTAAAATTTGATTAAAAAAGTTACTTTTTCCTCCTTTAACAGTTCATCAAATCCAGGATTTCACTTTCTTTCATCAAACTGAGGACCAATATACCTTTCATCAAATCACTGTTCATTGTTGTTGGATTTTCACCATTAATTGTCCCCCCGGATGTCCTCGGATGACCATCTCAAGGCAAAAAATTGTAAAAATATTATGCACCTGCCGGTCGTTCGCTTGGTCGACCGGTGGTTTGATGAAACCACAAAACCCTTCGTTGGAGCACTTGATATCAAAGGGAGCTTTTACTTAAATTTGATGAAAAAATTGATGCACCATTGGAGATGCCCTAAGAGCCTTTGATTTAGACAATATCAAAATCTAAGAAATTTAGCCAAAACTACTCCATTGGACCCTTATTTGGTGAAAAGGACATCCCAATTTATTTTGCTTCATAAACCCCCTAAGAAGAAGATGCATAATTGAGTAAGGACAAAGTAAAATATTCTCTTTTTTTTTTTGGACAATATTGCCAAAGTAATATATTACTGTGAGACAGTAACATGTTATTGTCAAACAGAGTAACATGTTACTGTTTACATCAATTTTGATGGTAATAATTTTTTTTATAAAGAATTTCATAGTCAACATGGATCTTATTTGATAGATTTTGATGAATGGATTCTAAAAATACTAATTTTATTAAAAATCAATATTTAGATCAAAAGTTATGTTATGTTAAAGTTTAATATTTTGGTAATAGTGGCATATGTTGGACTTTTCAAGGTAAACTTTTGTACTTATCCGTAATGCATTAAAGTTTTATTATGAGGGGGCTTTAACCAAAATCCCCCTATCAAAATCCTTATGATACAAAGTAGAGTTAATAATAATAAAATTAATTGTCAAGACTTGAATCAAAGCATGAAGTCCATTTCAAACTCATTTTTTAAATTAAAAAAAAGAAGAAGAAGAAGGCAAACATCATGATATTTTGTAAAAAAGATGTTGGAACACTACCAAGATGATGCAAAATAAATCAATCTATATAATTTCTATAGCTAATTAGAAAATTTTAGTCCATGCAAAATAAGAGCAATTGATTTGAATGATAGAGTAGAACCTAAGTTTCAAGTTTTGTTCTCTGTATTAGGCAGTGAATTCTAGCATGTATATCATATGCACAAACAAAAAACACCATAAGAGTATTTTTGATTGAACGTTTGTTCACTAAATAACCTGAAAATTGGAAGAAGCCTAAGCATCAATGGACAAACTAAAATATAAAAGGCTATTTAGATGTCAATTGAGAGGCATAGAAATTAAGAACCCCAACAAAAATAATTTAGAATAACAGTCAAATCCCTCTGCCCCCATATACAGATAGATAGTAAGAAATCAACACTATTTTTTACACACCATATCAACTCACATTTGCAACACCACTACCAATTTCTCAATTTGACAATTATGTTTCTCAATTGGTCTCATCCTTTTTATCAACACAAATTTTCATACCACCTAGTTTTATAATGTTTTGGGGATATCTTATTCTTCCCAACTTTTCCCTTCCTGCATCAAGTTGATTCCACAACCTATATGTAACGCCCTCAAAAATAAACCCATAATAAACAATATTAACATGCATCAATATACAAAAATCAGAATATAATTCCATTCATCCGAGTCTTAAGAAATAAAACATCAAAACAAATGCCCTACGGGCTTACATCTTGCCAAGCCAATACTTGGACACAAATCCATGAGTTCCAACTCAAAAACAAATAAAGCCCTAGGCTTGAGTGTTTTACATATAAAAGCAAATAAACTAAAAACAAATCTTCAAGTCCAAATCCTCACAAGCTAAGTCCTTGGAGGTAGTGAACCGCCTGAACCTGAAAAAAAAGTTCCCATATAGGGTGAGCCACAGCCCAGTAGAGAAATACTAAACCAGGCATATGAATTAACTAAAGCATCAACATCCGTTACATGGTTAGCACAAGGTAATAAATTCCCAATTTTAAGACATAAATGCCTACATTGTCTATGACACATGGTCTATGACACAATTCACCTTCCATTTATACCAACATGGCTCAGAACCTGGCCAACAACTCAACAAAGATAACAATTCAGGTCAAACCTTTCTTACAACATAATAAACACACATGCTGGTGTTACATCAATCACAATCAACTTCACTTCCATACTTCCCAACTGATACACATGGTGGTGATGTATCATATCAACAACAAATAAATATAAGCATTCACATAAGTGATGCTACTGGAGTCCATCCCCTATCTCCTCCCAACAAAATCCGGTTTAGAGGTCCATCCCCTATCTTCCCCTAAACCGTGGAGTTCATCCCCTATCTCCTCCAAAACCAAATGCATATGCAACATAAGTAATATTTGCCATATACAACACATAATTAATACAAGCTATGTTCTCAGACACTTAATTTAACGATCAACATAAATGACTAAATTCCAGTTATACCTAAGCCACATGCAAGGTCTACAACAATCACTGGCTATCCTCCACCGATAGCCCAAAACAATTATTTCTAAGCAAGAAATAAATATCACAATATATATAATATCAATTTCACAGATGAGTGATTAAATATTCAACTACACCAACGATTCTCAATTTCCCCAAATCTCATGAATTTAACCAATACACAATTCCCCTTTAAATTAATTACATGAATTAATCTATGACACAACCCTAAGGTTTCTCCCAAAATTACCAAACTACTTCCCACATACCAAAACACCAACACTTAGGATTAAAACGTATACAAGGAGGAGGAAATCCCTACCTTAAAGCGAAGAATCCAAAAGAGGAAGACGAAGAAGATACTCTAACTCCAAAGTGCCCCAAATCAACAATTGCTCCGATTAAAAGAAAGCCCTCACTCTCCTCTATCTTATTTGTAAAGGAACTAGGGTAGAAAGACACCCTAGCTAGACCAAACCTAGGGGAAAAGGTGTTTAGAGAAGAAGAAAAGTCGGACTTTAGGGTTTGAGATCAAAAAGAATGAAAAATTGCCCTAAAAATCCCGCTTTTTAAATATCGATAGTCCGGCGTACAACACACCGCTCGGGCGTAGAGAACAAAAACAATGTCCGCCGGCGCAAATATGCCCGCCGAAAGAGAATTCTCACCGCAAGTTTTGCAGGAACCAAAAAAATGCTGGAAGTGTGTAAACTCCGCCGAAGGCAGAATCGCTCGCCGGAAAGGCTAAAAATTGAGCGACAAACATCATGACTCAGATTCAACCCACCTGTTCGAAACACGCCAAACACATCCTAAAACTCAATCAAATAGAATTAAAGGATGACAACAACAATCTGATAACAACGGAATCTACGGAACATAAGTCCGGATACACTAATCAAATGGGAAAAGACCAGGGTCGCTATACTATATATGAATATAGCAATCTATGATTCAAAGATTAAAACCTTGAGCATGTAAATTAACATTGATACAAATAGGATGTACAAAAAAGAAAACCTGAAGGAGGAGGTGGTGGTGAAGCTTGAGAAAGTTGAATCTGTTTGGTTTTTGAGTATAGGATAGACAATCCCACCAAGAGATAGAGTTAAAACCACACCAAATTTCAACAATACATATGATCTGAGCACTTAATCTCTCAATGAAATTATAGATTAAACGTTAATTTCCATGTTTCTCGAATTGGGATCGAAATTCTAAATAAAATTGTCATGGAAGTCCATATAGAACCATACGCAAAATTCATATTGTTTTGCTTAATCATGCTGTAATCAATTTTTTTAAAAACCCACAAGAAAAAAAACGCTAGAATAGATTAAATGACGTAATAATCTGTTACATTCTTACCAAGTTTATTAGGAAAATTTTGATCTTCATTTAGGCTAATTTAATATATATATATATATATATCTCAATTTTGAATCCTCAATAGACTCAATTGCGAAAAAACTTGGGTAAAAACAAAGGCAACAAAAGCTAAAAACTTCAGATTTTTTTTTATAAAAAAAATAGCATATTGGTTTTGTTTCTCTATTCTATATTGCTAGACAAAAATAAACACATTAATAGACATTAAAAGTACATAGGTATAAACAAATTAACCTTTGTATCAAGATCTGAAGAAGAATAAGCGGAAGAGGTGTTAGAATTAGTGAGCAACGTGCTGAAGGAAATTGATCCATTATGATCATGGATTCTCACCAACCCAACTCTTGTATTGAGTGGTTGCAACCAAAGAGATCACTCATCTTCTTGCAAATCAAATGATCGTCAATCAGCACAGGTCATGCATTCTCATAGATAATAATTTAAAGTGAAGCTAGAAAGGAAAGAAGCAAGTCCATATGCATTGACGAAGAGAGAAATCTAAGAAAAAAAATAGTCAATTCAAGTCGAAAGATAAGTGTTAGGTTTATATAATTAGCAATCTCATTTGACAAAAGTCTTTGCCAAATGGGAAGATTGTTAGGTTTTTATAATTGACAATTCTATTTGACAAAACTTTTTATAGTTGTAATTTTATTTGCTCTATTATTTTAATGAGGCTATGAGTGTTTAGATGCGAATCCAACCCGAATTGTGCCTATGCAGAGGAGTTTGTGATCTTTTCATGTTTGCCACTTCATTGACTAAGTATGGGGATTGAGTTGAAATGCAGTCGAAGTTGTTCGATCGCTCGAGATGTCATTTGTGAGCTCGAGCGAAGAAAAATATCATCCAGTACTTTTGTAGAGTGCTTGAATTTCTGGGAAGAAAGTTTTACCGCTCAAGCGTCTCGAGCGGTCAACCTATATGTTTCACACCGCCTTTAGTCACACTGCTCAAGCAATAAAATGTGAGCTCAATTGGTCTTCGCAATTTAGTTTACTATAAAGTGCGTAGTTTACTATTTTTAGGATTTAAGCCGTCCAGAATATTGGAGAGAAGGAAAAGAAAAGGTGTTTTCTAGTGAAGGCTGTTTTATATGAGTTTCCTTGGTATCGAAAGTGATCGATTGGTCAATGAATTTCAGATTGTCGAACATCAAGGGTTGTTATTATTGTTTCGTTTACAAAAGAGAGAATTGTTCTTTGGTGGATTCTGAAGAACTTGGGCCTGAAGTTTTGGTGGATTCCGGAGTGGCTCATTGTTGTGGATTTGACATCAGTGTTGTGGATTCAACGTTGGGCAAAACAATTCCAAAGTGAAGACGGTGGTGAAAGAGGCACATCGGGGTGGTTCAATTCGGGCGTGGATTCACTAGATAATTGAGGCTACACTTGTGTATTTTTTTTTGTCTTCTTAGTGATTTTTTTGTGACTTTGGCCTGTGATTTTTTTATCACAATTTGAGGCGCTCCAATTATGGTTTTTCTACGTTAAATCGTTGTGTCAATTTGTCTTTGATTGCTTGATTGAGATTATTATTTATTGTTTAAAAATTGAAACATAATCACAAATCAATATCTCGAGAATTTTTAGATTTTTCAATCTATTCAAGGGTTCAAATAGAAATATAAGGAAATTCGTTTTGGATAGAAGACTAGAAAATCTCAAGAAATGGCTAGTTCTGTAGCTCACAAAGGATTGCACCATCCCAAGGGCCAGGCACATGATGGTGGAAACATCCATTGAACATAACACTAGATGAATGCATGTATTAGGAGATGCAGTGAAGGAACGAAACAAAACTGACAAGCAAAAAGAATATTTTTTCTTTCTTTTGGCATAGAAAAAAAAAAAATCCAAAAGCTAAAAAGAAAAAAATTCGAGAAAACCTTAAAAGGGGGAGAATACCAAAGAGGCAAGAAAAATTAAAGAAAGAGCAAGCTCAGAGAAAAGGATGCTCTATAAAAAAATAATAATAATAAACAAACAACTAAAAAATAAAAACACAAACAAACAAGACCAAAAAATAGTGAAATCACAATCAATGTTAGTTAGGAACAAAAAATAGTCATGTGAAAGAAGCTAAAGGATAGGAAAAGAGAAAAAATAATCAGTGAAATCTAGAAATGTGATAATGGAATAAGAAAGTTGATCGTGATCCCAATAAAGAAAGAACCAAAGTTAAAGTGATACAAAAAGAAGTGGTATTTGAACATGTACGAATTATCAATAACAGACTATGTGATTATGACCGGTATTTGAATACTTACCACCTTGAAGACCCTATACGAATTATCAATAACAAACTATGTGATTATGAATGGTATTTGAACATGTACTGTCTATTGATTGTTCCACGTATTATGTTAAAGATTGACTGCTTCTATATTACTGTATTCTTATTAATTCGATGCTATGGGAACTGTTAACAGTAGACTGAGTGTTAAGATGTGATTAAACTCATTTTGGACTCAGATATTTGCTGGGAAAGAAAGCTTTAGAGAGAGAAAACTTGATTTTAGAGAGAGAAAAGGCTTGGAAGCTTGGAATTGCTTGCAAGATTAAAGGATTGTGAAGAACAACTCAAGTTTTTGCTAGAATTGGTGCAATTAAGGACTCTAGGTATGTAATTGAACCTTAATTTGTGAATTGGAGTCTTCAATGTGTGAGATTTCAAAGATTAGATGATTAAATGAAAGAAATGAGCTTAAGAAGAAGAATCTAAAGTCAATTCTTGCATGCATGCATAATTTTGTTGTATTCTATCATTTTGAATATGAGTTTTGTCATCCATGTTTAAATTAAGGATCATACCTTATATGCATTCATGAATTATGAAGTTTTGAAGATTAATTCCATGTTTTGAAAGTCTTGGAAGGGAATTGAAGTTGAATTGATGCATGTATAGAAGTTTTGATCTCAATTTTGGCAATTCATAACACTTTTGAGATCATGGTTTCAAGTTGAGCACATCCATATGTATTTCCATGTAATTTCAAGAGTTTGGTTCAAACATGCAAGATTATACACTTTGGAGTTAAGTTTTGAGAAAAGAGTTTGAAAATCTTGCATACGTGAGGGTTTTAATCTCTGTTTTGCCAAATTGATGAGATTTAAAGCAAATGGTTTTTAAGGGATCATGTATATATTTTTTCTAAAGTAATTTTGTGTTTTTGAACGAGCCAAACAGGATCCAAGGCTTTGAATTTGTGTTTGGAAGCCAAACTTTCTGTTTTGAAACTCAAAAATTTCATAGGTGGCTCAAGTGACCAAGTGGTGGCTTGAGCCAACATTGCGAGCTCTCAGTACTTTTTTACTCTACAAAAGTTGGCTCGAGCGATGTAGACACCTCATTTTTGACAGCCCTTAAGACTTGGGCGCCGCTAATTGCTTACTTGGTGATAAAAGTTGTACAGTGCAAAGGTTTGATTTCTTTGGCAAGGAGAGTGTCAAATCCTAACCTTACACCCCTTTTTGGACCAAAGCCTTTTGACCAAAAATGATTTTAGACCTTAAAACCCTCTCTTTCAAAATATTTTTGAAAATATTTCTACGATGTTCCGATGCTCGTATTTCGTTAAATGTTGCACTTTTCGGTAAATTGGTCAAGGACAAAGTGGAAATTCATTGAAGAGAGGTGAAATTTTTGAAAAATCTTCCAAAACACCTTATTTAGAGGTTTGGAGTTGAAGAAAATTGGAGGAGAGGGAAGGAACCTAGTTGGGGGAAGAAGTTGTGCATGAATCGTTAAGAGAGAGTCGAGCAGCCCTCGCTAAATCAGGCCTATCCGTTTGTACACTTGGATTTCAACTATGAGGCCACCACCGTTGGAAAGTGGACTTCCGGGGCTTCATTTTTCACTCACGAATCTCCTAAAGCTGAGTCCAGATGAGGGAGATATGGTTGGTTGAAGTTGGGCATCAATCTGGTTAGGACCGAAACTGAGCAGTCTTCATTAAAAGAGGCATGTCTTTTTACACACTTGGAATTTTGAGGTGAGGTTGCCACCATTGTAAAGAAGACTTCCGGGGCTTTAATTTAGGACAAGAATGACCTGCAAAGGAGTCCAGATGAAGGAGATATGCCTGTTTGAAGTCGGGCCCGAAAAGTAGATTTTTGTGGTTGGCCACAAATGTAGCCTGTCGGCCAGAAGTGAGGTTTGTTGGCCATAATTAGTGGCCTTCGGCCAATGGTGTCGCAAACTCAGATATTTTACAGATATTTCCCCTCCAGTTGTTTCACACTACTCTAGATATTTCTGAATTGATATTTTCGACCAAGGCTCTCTTTCTTCTATATATAGAGGCCATATCTCTCATATTGCAAGGTTGGAAAAGTTTGGGAGCCTCTCTATCTAAAATCTCTCTCTCTTTCTCTCTCTCTCTCTCTCTCTATAATTCTCTCTCTCTTGCCCTTTTGTGCATACAAGTAGAGATACACTTGTCCTTTGCCTAGACATCCTTAACAAAAGTTGCTTATCTTTGGGCTGAGATTCCTTGGGACCTTTTTTGAGCTATTGAAGGTGATTTTAGCTTGATTTGGTGCCTCATTTATGCCTAAAGTGTGTTGTGCTTCAAGAGGTATAAGACTCACCTTTAAAACTTGTTTTGCATAACTTGTTTTACCATCTTTTTACACTGTTTTTGGGGTGGTTTTGAACTGAAAAAAACTCTGTTTTTATGGTTTAAAAATGATGGTTTAAGGCCTTGTTGAGTTAGAGGGTGGTTCACCCTTCTCACTCCTTTGTTGTTAAAGCTTTTGTGCCATCTTTGCTTACATTCAAATCAAACTTTTTGGGCCTTTAAACCACTGAATCTCAAAGGTTTTTTAGTGGTAAAAACCAACTTTTGAAGTCCAAAATTGGAGGGGTTGGCCTCCGCTCCTTGTTGTCATGTTTGCATACCTAGTTGCCTCTCAAGTTAGCATGTTTTTGTAGCTTAACTTAGCTTATTTCTAGCATGTTTTTGCCTCTGATTTGGGCTACTTTAGCTCTGTTTTGGGCTGTTTGTGTTCTATGAGTAGTCTTTTGTATAGTTGTAGTGTAACCCCATGTTTTAGCTTATTATTTTGGCTACTTTTGTCTTCATTCCAACATGTTTTCCAACTGATTTTGGACTATAAAAACTCTGTGCTTTTGGGTTGAAGCTTAGGTCCTAAGGCCATTAAAGGTTGAGTGGTTGATAGCCTTTCTTTGTACCTTATTTTGGAGGCCTTTGCCCTTGTGTTTCTCACCCTTTTGCTATCTTTTTCCAAGCTTTTAAACACTGTTTTTCAGAGCTATTTTAGTGGATAAAAACATGTTTTGAAGTCCAAAATTGGAGGGGGTAGCCTCTCCTCCTTGTGTCTTGTTTGCAAGCCTAGATAACTTAACATGTGAGCATGATTTTCTAGTATTTTGTACCTTAATCTCAGCATGTTTTTGCTACTGTTTTGATTGGTTTTAAGTCTATTTTGAGCTGGTTTGGTCCTTTGAGGCTTGTATTGTGTGGTTGTAGTGCAATTTCCTTCACTAGCTTA
The DNA here is from genome assembly GCA_025200525.1 of Camellia lanceoleosa. NCBI lineage: Eukaryota > Viridiplantae > Streptophyta > Magnoliopsida > Ericales > Theaceae > Camellia > Camellia lanceoleosa. The sequence continues at coordinate 204,305,921 of CM045761.1, read as the reverse complement.
ATGTTTTAGGCTTTTAAGCATGAATTGCATGAGTTGCTTGCGTGTTTTAGTGTCTTTTTGCACTGCATTTCAGCACTGAAATCTCTGCAACCTCCCTCTATTCTTCACTCTTTCATTTGTTTTGAAAGTGGCTTTGAGCTCCTTGTTGGCTTGAGTGTGGAATTAAGACCCTCAAGCCTAATGGTTTAATTCCTTCGGAAGTTCATTACCAACAGCATGAGGCCTCTTTCATGCTCAAGGTACTTGTGGCTTAAGCCCTCCTTCCATTAGAGGACACTCACCTTTTGGACTAATCAATTAAAGAATGGATTGGTAAGTTAAAATGTGTAAACAAAATGAACAAAGTCAAAGAGGTAGGATTAAGCATCTTTGTGTTGCATTGCATTGCATGTGTTCGGATCAGACGTTAATTCAAACACGAGAAAAATGGGACGTTTCATACTCGAAGTGATGAAACGTGTCATTTTTCTTGGTCACTACCACCCTTGATCAAGCATTATAGGGTTGTGGTTTTATCGAATCTTGTTTTGCATTCATTAACTTGTGCAAGCTTGGCTCCTTAGTGTAGACACCCCATTTTTGACCGACTTTAAAACTTAGACGTCATCGATTGAGTGCTCGGTGATTGTGCATGTTGTGCTCGTTTCGAGGTTTCGGAGTTTTCGGCTAAGTGCCTTGCCTCCGGGCCTCGGAACTCTTTGTGTTTCGGCTCGGTTTGCGGACCAAGCCTTGTTTTCCTTGCCTGAGGGAAGGAGAGGTCTTGTAAACCCCTTCTTGTGGTCGTAGACCACTTTTCATGGTCATAGGCCACTTTTCCCGCTTGGAGACTAGTTTCTGATTTTTGGAGCCTTTGGCCACGCGCCTTGTCTCGGGACCGCTTAACGTTCTCCGTTTGGCATGGTTTTTGAACCACACCCTATTACCTCTGCCTAGAGGGACACTGTAGTTTGGGAGACCACTTTTGTGGTCGCAAACCACTTTTTGGTGCTTGTCAACTAGTTTTCGAGGTTCCTGGCTGCGCGCCTTGCTTCCTGAACTTTTGTCTTGCATCCGTTTTGGTTTTTTTTTTGTACAAACCTTATTTTCCTTGTTTGGAAGGTGGTACAAGGGTGGGAGACCAGTTTCTCTCCCCACAAACCACTTTTCTTCCTGACAGCTAGTTTTTTGGTCTGACAACTGGTCTCCTTGGTCTTTGGGCCATCTTTTCTGGTCGGCCACCACACCTTTGCATTGTTTTCATGCTGCTGACCATCTCCCACCATGGCTGACCAGTTGTTTTCTTGGTCTACTTAAAGTGGTCGGCCGACCACTTAAAGTAGCTAGCCGACCACTTCAAGCGGTCGGCTGCTTTTTGTCACTTTTTGGAGATATTTTAGGCCAGCTGGCACAGCTGGAGAGCACAAGAACCATCCTCCATACACGTGTATGGAGGGATGGCCTTGAGCCTTAGCTTTTTCAAGAAGCTTGTGCTTTTGCTCTCGATAAAAGGGAGGCTCCCCCTTCCTCCTCCAGGGTCAGAAAATTTCTGGTGAGAGATACATACACACTTGTATCTATATCTCTCTTTTGCTCTTGTTTTGTGCCTTAAAGTGTCATTTTGTCTCACTTTGTACACAAACACACACTCAAACACCATACTCTTGGAGCTGAGATCCCTCGAGGTTGTTTTTGGAGTTCTTGGACTGGTTTGAGCTTAAAAAAGCTGCTGGAGTTGCAGCTTTGAAGGTAGTCTTCAAGGGTGAGCTTTTAACCTTTTAAACCCCCATTCTTGTTTAAGCTTTTAGCTTTACTTGAATATTGTTTTAAGCTTAACTCTTAACTACAAAAAGTTCTGAATTTTGGTGCTTAAGATCTTTGTTTAAGGTCACTTTTGTGTTTGGGGTTGTTTACCCCCTCTTAGGCTTTGTTTGGCCTTGCTTTTGTGCCTTCTTTGTGAGCCTTTGGGACCACCTTGTTTTGACCTTCTCACCATTGAAATCCAGAGGAATTTCAGTGGTGGGGGTGGTGTTTTGAGGTCCCAAAAAGGAGAGGTTCATCTTCTCTCCTTGTGTCTTCAATACTTGCTTCATATGCCTCATGTGTGAGCATGTTTGTTAAGTTTATGTTGGCCATATCTTAGATTGTATTTGGGCTTATTTTGCTATGGCATACCACTATTTTTACTTGGTTTGATCACTCCATGCATGGTTTATACACTTGTAGTATAAATCTCATAAACTAGTCTTGTATGCTTCATGAAGTAGCATGTCATTCTAGCTTGTTTTGTTTCCATTTTAGCATGTTTTTGGTGATGTTTTGCCATGTCATATCTCTGTTAGGGTTTGGTTTGGTCACCTCTTGCATGCCTCATGCACTTGTAGTGCAATTCCATGAAATAGCCTAACATGGATCATGCTTTAACATGTCATTCTAGCATGCTTTTGGCTTAACTTCAAGAAGCTTTTGTCCATGTTTTAGCATGTTCTAGCTCTAATTTTGGTTGTTTTGGCCATGCATGACTTGCTTTGTATAGCCATGGTTTAATCTAGCTTGTTAGCTTTGTGCACCAAGTCCACTAGCATGCATTGCTTGGACTATTTGAATGATTTGGCATCATTTATTATGTGGTTTCAGTCCATGTTTCATGGTCATGCACTTGCATTTATCACTCATTCAATGCGTTGGAAGGTTTGCCCCTTTATGCTTTAACATGAATCATTGCGTATGCCTTCATGCCTTAGCTTGCGAGCCATCATTTCAATGTGTTTTTGGGGTTATCTTGCCATGATATAACTCTGATTTTTGTTGGTTAAGTCATCCCATGCTTGGTCTTAATAGGTGTAGTGTAATCCACCTTATTTGCCTTGTATGCATCATGCCTTATGCCCTTCATGCTAGCTTGTTTTGGCTTTCGTCCATGCATGTTTTAGTATCATTTTGACATGTTCTAGGACTGTTTTGGGTTGCCTTGGCCATATCCTTCATGCTTTGTATAGCTGTAGTGCAATTGGCCTTGCTAGCTTTGTGTTTTGTTGACTCATGCATGCTATCTTTGAGCTATTTAGATGGTTTGGCATCATTTAATACTTCATTTTAGAGCTTATAGCATTGCCACATTCCCACTTCTTTCATGCTTTGAATACCTTTAAGTGTTGTGCATTGTTGCCTTACTTATGGCCTAACATGTATGCCATCTTACCTAGGCCTTTGAGCCCCTAACTTAGCATGTTTTGGTCCATGTTTTGACCTACTTGAGCTCTATCTGTGGTTGGTTCATGCATATTTTCCATGTATTGCATGCTTCCTTTGTAGTCCTCTTTATTAGCTTTCATGCTTTAGGACCTTTGCATGCCATGCTTGCATTGTTTGAATGATTTGGCATCATTTCTTACCTTATTTCAGTGCACTTAGTGTTGTCACACTTCCACATTTGTCAATTTTTGAGCACCCTTGAGAGTTGTGCTCTTAGGCCTAATTGGTGAGCCAATTGGCATGCATGCTTGTATATGCTTTTTGTGCCTTTGTTTTAGCATTATGGCCACTGATTTGGGCATGGCTGAGGTCTACCTATTTTGGTTTAAGTCCATTGAGCATTGTATATGCCATGTTGTTTACATGCTTAGGTCACATTGCATCGAGTATGCTATATTGATCATTACATTTGTGTATGCCATGTTAATTGCATTGTGTATGCTAGTTGCCATTTGCATTGTGTATGCTAATTGTCATGAGCATTGTGTATACCATGTAGTTCATTCGCATTGTGTATGCTAGTATGTTAATTGCATGTTTGCATGCTTGTCCTTTTCATGTTTGCATGCTTAAGTTATATTGCATTGAGTTGCATGCTTGAGCCGCATTGTGTATGCCATGCTTGTGTTGCAATGTGTTTGGATAGGCTGTTAGTCCAAACACGGGAAATGAGGGGCGTTTCATACTTGAAGTGATGAAACGTGCCTCATTTCTCGATCGCCGACGCTCTTGATCATACATGATAGAGTTCCAGGTTTTATGTGTTTATGTGTGCATTCATTTTACATTGAATTGTGCAATTTGGCTTCCCGGCCATCATGCATTGAGATATGTGATTGGTGGCCCGAGGGTCGAGAACCACACCCCCTTGAGCTTATGAAATGATAGGGAGGGTGGTTGTGCACACATACCTTGCAAATACATTGCCATGCCCTTTCTTGCTCTCTGTTGCAGCAAAGTGGACAAATGCAGCAACAACTGGTCGGCCAGCCAGAAAAACTAGCTGGCCGACCACTTTTTTTGGTTTACAGTAACAAAAAGTGGGCAGCAGGTGGCTGGAGAGAGCAACAACTGGTCGGCCACCCTCCCACAGGTCCCCAAGATGTGTTAGAAGCTGCCTGGAGCTTGGTGCAAGTTTCTGAGAACAGTTACAAACAGAGACAAATCGGGGCATCGCGTTGGATTTCCGAACGAAGCGACCAAGCATGCATAAACTCCTCGCCTCGAGGCTCCTGCTTTATTGCTTTCTTTAGCTGCCATGCTTAGATAGCTAGCTTATGCTTTGTTTTGTACTTAGATAGTTAATCCGTTTAACTATTCAGTCTGTTTTGTAATAGTTAGTTAACTAGGATTAGTTAATTAGCTTCGTTGTGTGATAATTAGTTTAATTAGCTTAGATTAGCTAATTAGCTTCTTATTCGGTCCCTCCCTCGAGAGGGCACACCGTTGTAATAAGCGTGTGTGTGTGTGTGATGCATGTCTTCCAACCTCCATTTCTTTCTCCCTTTTACTTAACCGCTTACGATGGTTAGTTTTAGGGCATATTTCGTTTAGCATACCTTATGCTCGCATGCGTGCATCATTCATCTGTCTTGCATGCACTGGGCTCGGCGTATCATACTAACTGCATTGTATTTCAATTCCAAGTTGAATACATGTATTGAATTGTCGCATTTCACATGCCATCTTAGAATAGCCGAGCCTATTTTTAGTTGCATTCTCGCATGTGTCGCATTAGTCATCTTAACATGAATTAGGATCATGCATGATTTCTAACTAGTTCTTTGTTTTGGCTTGGAGTACACTATGAGTGTTTACGCTTTAGCATACTGCTTGTGTGTTAACGTTGCCATGAAAGCATGCTTACCATGAGACTAACTGCTTATTTGATATAACTGCCTGAATGCCTGTGGGTGAAGGTTGGATTACTTGAATTGGAACAATTCATTAAAATCCCTGATTTAGCCTACTTACGAGTAGCAAACTCCAAACCATTTTCAAACGAACATGCAATGTTTTGTTCCAAATTAGGCGATCTAGTCTATACTTGTATGCTGTGTGCATCACGTAGTAAGATTAGCTAATTAACCGGAATAAGAGCACATGTGTTTTCAAAAATAAAATATCATGCTTAGTACAGACCGATCTTTGATCAGGCGAGCGGGGGTGCTCATTGCATGACCTTCCCCTCTCGTACCCAAGTTCTTGAGCCGAGGCAACTTTGGTAATGACGGACACGTGGCCTTAGGCACGAGTCAGGGTTTCCTAAATTCTCCCAAAATAAAATATTTAGGTGGCGACTCTATATCTGGCAAAGCAGTCCATGTTTGGCACTTCTTTATAAAAATCAGTTTTCCAAAACGATTTGCCAGATTTGGACTCTTTGGTGATTTATCGGTCTCACATTGCACTTTGTGGATTAGATTTAGAATCGTGACATTTGAGTCCGAACTGTAGTAGCTCAGAGAACAAAACAAGATTCGCGCCCCCTCGCGAGCGCGGATATCGGGGAGTTCCCGGGAGCGCGTCCACACTTAGCCATCATGTATTAAAAATGCTTGGTTGATGGTTTGAGGGCCAAGAATTACACTACTTTGAACTTGTGTAATGATAAGGAGAGTAAAAATGCACACAAACCTTGAGAATACACTACTTTGCCTCTGTTTGCTCTCTGTTATAGCAAAAAAGAAAGTTCGAGACAGAGGTGGCCGACTAGGCAGAAGTAGTAGCCAACAGCCACTAGCAGTAGTTGACCGACCAGTTATAGTAGCCGATGGCCACTTTTTGTAGCCGATCGGCCACCAATGAATTTTTGCACAAGTGTGCTCCTAAGTTGGAGCAAAGGCATTCTGGGAGTTGGCACAATTTTCAAAGATCAAACGAATGCAAACAAAGGCATCCGATGGCAAGGCAGTGGCATTTTCGAGTGGAGCAACCGAGCATGCATACGTCTCTCGCCCTCGAGGCCATTTAATTGCTTTAGTTAGCTTAGAATAGCTAGTTAACTCAAATGTTGTGCTTAAGTAGTTAGTGTAACTAATTATTCAATTCCGATTTGTAATATTTAATTAACTTAGAATAAGTTAGCTAATTTGTTTCAATTGTTGTAATAATTAGCTTAGAATAGTTAATTAGTTTTGGTTTGTAATAGCTTAGCTTAATTAGTGTAGCTAGTTAGCTTAGCTTATTCATTCGGGCCCTTTTTCGCGAGGGCGTAATGTTGTAATAAGCGTGTGTGCGTGTGTGTATGTCTTCAAACCCCACGTCTTTCTCCTTTTTATTTATCTGCTTTCGATGGTTAGATTAAGGACATTTTCAATTAGCATACCTTATGCTTGCATGTTTGCATCATTCATTTGTATTGCATGCACCGAGGCTCGGTGCATCATTCAAACTGCATTGTTAATTCAATACTTCTTTGAATACGCGTTTCAAAGTATGCTATCAAAGTGTTGCAAATACCGTGATTAAGTAGCCAAGCCTATTTAGTCGCATTATTGCATGTGTTGCATTAGGCATCTTGTATAGTTAGGATCATGCATTTTTCTAACTAGTTTTTGTTTTGGCTTGGAGTACTCGGTAAGTTTTTACGGTTTAGCATACTTGCATGAGTGTGATTGCCATATTACCATGATTAGCATGCTTGCCATGAGGCTATGTGCTTAAATGCTAAACTGCATAAATGCCTGTGGATGGAGGCTTATTGTTTGAATTGGAACAGTTCAACGAATGTAAGTTTTAAGCCCACTTGAAGTGGCAAATCCGCATTTTTAAGCCCACTTGAGGGTGGCAAATTCAAACCATTTTCGAAAGTAAACATGAGTTGAATTCATTCTAATTCTTGCGATTTGAGTCTATACTTACTTGTGTGTGTCACATAGTAAAGTTAGTTAACAACCGGAATAAGAACACATGAGGTTTATAAAACATTATATGATGATTAGTAGAGGCCGATCTTTGATCGGGTGAGCGGGGGTGCTCATTTCAGGACCTTCCCCTCTCGTACCCAAGTTCCCGAGCCGAGGCAACTTTGGTGATGACAGGCACGTGGCCTTTGGCATGAATCAGGGTTTCCTAAATTTTTCCAAAATAAAATATTTAGGTGGCAACTTTGTAATCTGGCAAAGTAGTCCAATTTTGGCATTATTTGATTTAAAATCGATTTTTCAAAAAAGGTTTGCGGGATTGGACTCTTTGGTGTTTATCAGTTTCACATTGCACTTGTGAGACTAGATTCAGAATCGTGGGAGTCCCAATTGTGAGGCCTTTCATTTCAAACCCTTTCTGAAAGGCGGGGGCGCTGAAAAAAAGCGAGCCCATAAGCGAATGAGCACCGTTTATTTCTAACAAAAGCTATAATCATCATTTATTTCTGTTATCTTATTTTATCTTATCACACGACATGCAAGTCTTCAATCCAAATGAATGAGCACCTTTGCAATTTCTCCCAAGTTGCTTTGCAATTTACTCGAGTAGAAGAAAATGCTTTTCTCACTTGGGCCAAAGATTGCCAAGTCGCTGAAATTGAACAGGGAAAGTGACAAGAAATGAGAAAGAAAGGTTATTACGAGCCAATTTTCTAGCAAAGACATATATGTTTCTTTCACTTGACTCAAAGATTGCTCAAGCCACCGTAGTTGAATAGGGACTTGTGGCCAAGAAATGAGAAAGAAAAGTGATTTGGAAAAAGATAATGAGCGTCAATAAATAAAGTGCATGTGCAATTTACAAACTAATATTTAGAAAGTCATGATCAGTGTAATAATCTACTTTTGTCTATGAAAGAAATTGTGTGATTGAAATTGAATTTGTGTAGTGTGATGTTTATGTGTAAAATAAATTTGAATCATGACATGATAATCCTGTATAATTTCTGAGTAATATGAATTTATAATATTATTGTTTGGTTATTCCCACAACTTATCAGAAATGATGAATTTTCACCAAAAGAATCTCCAAAAACTAATAATTTCAAGGATTTGTTAGCTAGTATTTTAAGGGTATTGATTAACAAAACTTGAAATAGTTATACAATCTCTATAATATGAACTTATTAAGAAATTTAAAATAAATAAATGAATAAAACTAGCATTTCAAGCTTTTTAATGAGTGAAAATTCTAGGCTTGGCTTTGAAAATTTTCTTATTAGTAAAATCACTGCTGAAAGTTTTCTCTAATGTTTTGTTGCTTTGTGGCTATTTGTTGAGAAATGTTACAGTGTATATTACCACTTATTATCATTATTTTGTATTACCGCCAGCATGGAGACTTATATTTGATTTTTTTGTTTAGAGTTAATTATTAAGAAATTAATACAAGTAAATGATAGAAAAATGAGATTTCTAATGAAAAGAGTCTTGTAAAGCTTAAAACACTCATATTAATTTTTTAGATTTCTTATTTTTTAAATAGTTAAAAAATCTTCTATTGGCTATGTAATGACTTGGATTCTAATTCGTATTGGATTGGTGTAAATTAGTACCCGTCACCTTAAAGCTTGTATGGTTGTCAGACTCTTGACATTGATGGGTTGGCAAGTGAACTCTAAATATTATAATTGAGGATCCTTGGGGGATGTTTGGAACCTTGATTGAAGCCTTAACAAGGTATTTAGGCAAGATTGGATCAAAAGCCCCAAATTTGAGTTTTCGTTTTTGACCAACCTTCACTCTTTATCCCTTTTCTCCTTCCATACTTTGAATTTGAATGTGAGCTAGAACCATCAGAAATTTTATTTCCGGGGCTTCGATTTGGACATAAAAACGACCTAAAATGAAGTCTGAACAAGAGAGTTATACCTGTTTGAATTTTTAGTGCCTCTGCTTGTTTTCTCTGGGGTCGACACCCGAGTTTCAAAGGTCGACCCTTCCCTTGCTGTTTTGTCTTAGGTCACATTATGAAATAAAGGGTTGACACCTGAGTTCCAGGGGTCGACCCTTGGTTGTATAAAACATTAATCTTCCAGTTTTTCTTTTTAAGGGTCGATACCTTAATCCTAAGGGTCGACCCCTACGTGTTATTTCCAGAATTTTTGGGTCCGAATGGGCCTTACTTTTGGGGGTTTTGGACTTATTCTTTGCATTGACTTTAGGGCTACTTTTCTACTACTATAAATAGACCCAACTCTCTTCTCTCTCATGATTTCCTCCTCCTCTTTCCTCTCAAACCATGAGCCTCTCTCATTTCTCTCTAAACCCAACTTTTTCCCACTTAGATCGCTAGATCTACTCATCTAGAAGCATCTTCTCATCTAGGTCTCTTGGGGAAGGTTGTAGAGCGCGTTAAGGGCTTTCTTTTATCCAAGGACTTTGAGATTTCATTAACTTTGGGTTTCTCCGAGTCTTCTTTTCATTTCTTTGAGGTAGGGATACTTTTATCCTAGTATTTCTTTATTTTGAAGAAATTTCATGGTATTGTTGTGACTTATAAGCTAATTTGAGGATCGTGTTGAATTAAACCCATGTTTTACGTAAATAAATCATTTTGCTTGACTTTTACTTGAAATTTCTTAACTTTTTTTTTTTTTGAAAACATATATATAAATGTTGTTAGAACCTATATCTATGATGGAGGAGAAAAACCCCTAAATTTAGTAAAAATCCCAACTTTTCAATTTGAGTAGAAAACACTAAATTGAGTGGAATTTCCTTTGATTCATGGAATATTATGAACAATCAAGAGATGAAAGATGTGGATGTTGATATAGTAAAGGAATTGTGACTTGAATGTTATTATTCTTTGAATATTATGTGGTGTTTCGTCTATTGTGATGATGGATGTTTGTTGATGGAATTAAAATGTGATAAAATTGTTAATTGTGCATGAGTCCAGATAAGAGTCGGTTTTGAAAAATGTGGTGTTGTGTTGGTACTAGCGTGGGGAGTTTAAAAGGTGCCCAAATGCCTTGTCTAGGCTTATCACTGGACGTATGTGGGAAAAATATTTTTGGGTGTCTACACAGTCCTACTGTATAATAGCCGGTGAAACTGGAAAAATGGATGGTTTTCTTGGGTGCCTACTTTCTGCCGTATAATAGCCGGAAAATGTGGGGGATGATTTTTGAAACTAAAGCAACTTGTGTTGGACTTTTACATGGGACTCATGGTTTGTTTTCCATTGATGTGATTGTTTAATTGTTGTGTTGTAAAGGTGTGAAATGTAATGGTCCATACTTAATCGTTATGTATTTACATAATTAATGAAGATTATATATGTTCATAACTCCTTGTTATGTTTTGTCTCAAGGGTGCCATAAATTTATTCGAATGATTAAATACTTGGTTAATTATATTCCCACTAGGCATATAGCTCACCCCTATTCTATTTTTTAGGAAATAATGTTGTACAACTATAGTGGTGACATGAAGTAAGTGGTTTTGGGATTGATAGTTGAGAATATTTTGCTGTAAAGATTTAGAGTTTTGTAATAGGGCGGTTAGACTTATTTTGTTGTTGTCTTGTACACCCATGGGGTTCTTCTATTGTAATTGTCATCTTGTTTGTAGAACTTGGAGTTGGGTACAAGGTTTTAAGGACATGTAAATGGAGAAATTATAAATTTTAATTCTTAGTTCAGTGAAAAGGATGGTTTTGGGGTGTGCTGTTATATTGGTTGCGATGGATTTATGTATGAAATAGCAGGGCGTTACAGGCTAACTTTTATTGAATCATTTAAAAAAAAAAAAAAAATCTTATTATGCCTTGATTCACACATTTCAAAAGGAAAGTTAATTATTCCATTTAAAAATTAAAATTTTGAATTTTGAAAAAAAAGTCAACTAATCAGTTTTAAAATTTAAATTTTTTTACCACTAAAATATAGAAATCAATTCACATCTTTCATAGATTTTTTTCTCTTGATGTTTAATATTTTATATGCATCGGCATTCCAATCTATATATCTATATTATAGTAAAGAGACATTTCATTAATAAAGGCAGTGAAACTACCAAAGTTTCATCCGAAAATTTCAAATTTTAGTAATTAAATAAAAATATTAAAAAAAGTATTGGTTGTTCTATCCTAAAAAATTTCATAACCATTTAACCTATCTCACCAAAAGATTTTTATAAGATCATTTGTGATCCCTATAATTTTGTTCCCTTTTTTAAATATATTTTTAGACGTCCTTCAACCACCAAGCTATGTTTCAATAGCCTAAGGTAGGATTTTATATTCAATATCTAAAAAAAAGGTAGGATTTCGTACTTTATTTATTATTTATTTATTTTTTTAAAATAGTGTATATCAATATAACAAATGATTCAAAACTCTTTTCAAATATTGATGATGTGTTTGGTTCATGGTTCTTCTTCTTCTTCTTCTTCCTTTTTTTTTTAATTTTTTTTAATTTTTAAATCTTTTTAAATTCCTATTTAAATCTATAAATCAAACATAACATAAACTTGAATACATTACCTTTTCAACATTTTTTTTATATATATATTTTGAAAATTTTGAATTAATATTACTTTTTAAAGTTATGTATTACAAACACATGTCTCCCCATATAATAATGATTGAAATTTATTTTAATTGCTATATCAAATATTAGTGATAGAGTCAAAGAAATGGGTAGGTTTTATGGGAATTGGGGATGTTGTTGCGCGAGCTGCGCAGCAGCAACTGCTGTGCAGCAAAATGGGTCCATTTCGGAGCCTATTTTGATAATTCGAACCGTTCATATTTTAGAATATATTAAGTGGAACATGTCTGTAAAAAATCAAGTTAATCAGATATCGGTTACCCATTCATCGACTCACATTTGTATCTACAAAATAAAAAATAATTGTAATTTAAAATATTAAAATGAATATAAATGTGAGTGGATGAATGAGTAAACGCTATCTGATTAACTTGATTTTTTTATAAGTATATTTTACTTGATATATTCTAAAATATGAACGGTTTAGATTATCGAAATGAGACCCGAAATGAGCCCATTTTGCTGCGCAGCCCGTGCAACAGCATCCCCAATTTCGGTTTTATGCTATGTTTGGTTGGAGGATTTGGAAAAAGATTTGGAAAAGGAAAAAGAAAAGGCGTGTGAAATGTAAGTATATTTTATTCACATTTAATCAACATTTTTCCTTTCTTTTTCCAAATCCCTCAACCAAACAGAGTGTTAAAGTTTTAAAGTAAAAATTTTATGTTAAAATTTATTCAAATGTAATTCTCTTAATATTTATAAATATTTTTTTTATTGATTGATAAAAAGCATCGTAAACATTAAGATTATTTTATTTATGATATTGAGTTATTAAAATATAATGTATTATAGGCTTAAACCAAGAATTGTTGAAAATAAAAATCAACTTGAACTATATTTTCTAGGCTCAATTTTTAATATTTAATTCAATATTAAAACTCCCAAACTAGCTCATGCCGGTCATGACCGATAAAGACAATTTTTAATGATTAGGTAAATGTCACGTTAGAATAAATATTGAGTTGATTAGCTTCTAACTCACTTCTTATGTTTAGTCGAATACCACAAAGTCAATCCTAATCTATTTTAACGAAATAGTTATGATATAAGATAATTTACAAATTTGAGTAGACAAATTTTTAGACTTTACGAAATAAGAAAAAATTAGTATATTAACAAATGTAATTTATTACTATCATATGTTAAATTAAAATAACAAAATTTATAAAACGAAATATATTTATATTTTATCATAAATATAATTTTTGTAATTTTTGCTTTAATTTCTACCAATTAAATTATGACATGTAATTTTTTTATTAAGAACTTATAACACAACTAATGACATCAGGATAAAAACCTTCTCTTATGTGTAACTCTAATAAAAATGAATAAAATTTAATTGATTATAAATTATTTTTACTACATATTTTGAATAAATTTTATATTATTATTTTAATTTAAAAATTAATGTTTGATTATTTATTATACCCGTGCATAGTACGGGTAATATGTTAGTAAATTGGTAATATAAAAGAGTGGGCAAATTATACTAACAGTCCCTATAATTTGGGACTTATATCACTTTGGTTCCTAACTTTTCAATTATGACACATTTGATCTTGAATTTTGAATCTTATTTTAAATAAGGACAATTGAAGATATCATTGCTCAATTTCAACGGCAAAGTCATCAATTTGATAAAATATAAACTAATTTGGCAAAAATAAATGTCAACAAAATATTTTTGAATTTTTAAAAATTATTTCTACCTACCAAAGATAAAATTATATAAAATTGATAATTTTTTACGCATTTATTTATTTTACCAAATTAATTTTTATTATGGTGATGCTAAGGGCCTCGAATTGTCAAGGCTCGAATGCCTCGACAATTCCTCTCTCTTCCCTCTATTTTTTAATATTTTTTAATGTTTTTTTTTAATATTTTTTTTCTCTTCTATTTGTTGGTGTTTGTGTTGGTGTTGGTGTTGGTGTTGGTGTTGGTGTTGGTTTTTTTTTTTTTTTTTTTGAGATGGGTGGTTATGTGTGGGGGTGTGTCAAAAAACTAGACATCTTGTACCAATTCAGCCTAAGTTGGACTGTTTGAGTGATAAAATTGACTGATCAGTTAGGTTGTTGGTTAAAATTTGTTAATTCCATATAATTTTGTACGAGTTCCTGCTAATTAAAATAAAAATATAAGAGGGACTCATACAAAATTATATGAAATTAACAAATTTTAACTAGCAGCCTAATTGATCAGTCAATTTTATCATTCAACTAGTCCAACCTAACTCACTCACCTTATCAAACCACACAGGCTGAGTTAGTGCGGGATGTCTAGTTTGTTGGCACACCCCCATACAGCCTAACTGATCTGTCAATTTTATCACCAAACCAGTCCAACCTAACTCACTCACATTATCAAACCACATAGGTTGAGTTGGTGTGAGATGTCTAGTTTTTTAGCACACCCTTACACATAATAACCACCCTTGCAAAAAAAAAAAAAAAAAAAAAAAATTAAACCAACACAGCTTAGCAAATAGAAAAAAAAAAAAAAGGAAGTCGAGGAATTTGAGCCCCCCAAACATTTCCCTTTTTATTATGTGTTTTGATGATAATCATGTAATGAGTGGCAAGTTAGCCTATATAATAGGGGTGGTCACGATTCGGTTTTGGGCAGTTTGTGGATTGGTTTGGACCCGCCCGCATGCATGTGGTTTGGAAAAAATTCAACCCGTAACCACCTGCAGTGCGGGTTGCAGTTTGTGCGTATAGAGTTCGCAGATGTGTGGGCAGTTGCGGGCGGTTTGCGGATTGGACTTTTTTCTTTAAAAATTTATTTTGAAGCTTTTTTTTTTTCTTTTCCATTTTGTAAATATTTATTTTGGGCCCTTTTCCCCCGATTTTCTAAAATGCTCCAACATTAATGATTAATGAATTAAAACTTATAAAATTAAAAACACAACAAAATCAATTCCTAACACAAACAAATCATTCAAAATCCTAAACTTTTAAATCAAAGGGAAAACTTCACTTTACCCCTCTATGGTTTTGACCATGTGCGGATTACCCCACTGACGTTCGAATATCACCACATAACCCCCTTGTGCACAGTTAGGTTTTCCATCTATTGTAACAGGCTGTGCAGTACACTCGAGTGTGGTGCAATTGGGCATGAACTGATGATGTTCCCTTACAATTAAAAAACCAAAATGCCCCTAGAGTTACAAATAAAAGCTTACCCAAGAAGATTGCTTTTTATACTACCTTCTTGCTTTGTATGTTGAATTGTAGGTTAGTCTACCCAACAAAAATGTCATCTTCAAGTATTAGTCGTGGAGAAGGACAAATGTTAAGGTTTATGAGCAAGAAATGTCGTTGTGGGAAAAAAGTAGCCACTAGAATCGTAGAGTCGGAGAAGCCTTTAAATGGTAGGTTGTACTATGTTTGTGAAAAGGCGGGTTTAGGGGGTTGTGATTTCTGGGCTTGGTGCAACCCAGTTGGATATGCCCCACCTATGGAAGAGATGAGATTGATGATGAAAAGCCAAGAGTTGAGGAAGGTGTGCACTTTAATGGAAGACGGATGAAGTTGGAGATGAAGATGGAGGCACTGAACATGATGATGAAGACATCTATAGTGGTTTTGCTTGTGTGTTTCATTTCAACCATGCTAATGTTCAGTATGAAATAAATTTGTAAGATGCTTTATCTACTTGATGCATGTTTGAAAGCAATGAAATTATTTTTATGAAATTTGTGACTTTTGTATGTTTTTTTTTTACTACAACATGAAAATTCATGAAAATGCATTGAAAATTATTCCAACACAAACCCTGCTGAGTTTAATTGAAAAAAAAATCAAAAAATTCTGAATTTTTTTTACTGCATTCCAATGCAAAAAATACAACCATCATTAAAATGATTCCAACACAAACAAACTAACTGTGTACTTGAAGTAATGATAACCCTGCTGAGTTGATTTGCAAAACAAAAGGTCTCATTCCAAATCAATGCACTTGAAGCAATGGAACAAAAATGACAAGGGAAAAAAAAAAAACTGAGATTGACAATGCTATTCAATACCAATCCATTTACAGAAGTATGTTGCATTTGAATACTAGACTTAAAATACAAACATAACACTTAAATACATCAACAATTTCCATACAAAAACAAAAACCATTGTCAAAAACCATAACTCTAAGTGTGTGTCTATCCTTTCTTAGCTTAAATACCAACATAACACATCCCACAGTATTGTTTCGTCACAAAAACATAAATAATAATAGGTAACCCTATAGTCTACTTTGGCCCAGTTGCCAGTTCTTTGGGTTGTCTCCTTGCTTTGATTGTCTCTAGTACAGAAGTTATTGAAACAACATGCCCTTTGACATTAGCATTCACTCCAGTTCTTCCAACATTGATTGTAGATGCATTAATTAGTCCTCTACCCCTCCCACCAACTGTGATTTCAGGTCCTTTGCCAAGACCACTTGATGTCTTTCCACCATGGGTTAGTAGTTTTGTGGGCTGTAACAACATGGGGTATTAACAAACTCAAAAGTTACAAAATAAAAAAGTTAGTTATATAAACAAGTGAGTTATCTGAGTGGATGACCTAGTACTTCTCCTCTTCAGTCCAATAGAAACAGTAGTCATTGGTGGTTGAGATGCGGCTTAGCCTCCTTTTCTAATTTGGCTCTTACTGGACATTTGAGGCAAAAAAAATTCCAATTAGGAACAAATTGGGCAAACTAATGTTAGTTTCCTAATTGAAGTTACAAGTCAACATTAAAAGTTAACTATTAAAAGTTAATTACCTCATTTGATAGGATTTTTGTTGTTAGAGTAGGAGTAGGAGTTGATGCAAGTTAAGATGATTGCCCACTAGTAGCTTTTTGCTGCAACAAACAAATAACAACATGTGTACAATAAATGAATGCATAAGTATACACTAACCTTCACCATTTTGGACTTAGGATGCAGTCTGTTCTTGCATGACCTTTGATTGTGCCCCTTCTGTAAACACTTAACACATGTCACATTGATGTTCTTCCTTGATGCCTTGTGTAGATTTCTTGGCTCATCTACTTGTTTGTTTCTTAACTTCTTTAGTCTGCCTGCTAATTTCTTTGCTTCTGGTGGATTTACTTTCTGGCCACCTTCCTCATACTCATGCATGTCTGGAACTGGGTGTATCATGAATGCATAAGTATCCAAGTACCTAGACTTGCTGTAATACTCATGCACATAGGCTTGTGGCTGCTCATGATTGATTTGAATGGCACTGATGGCATGACTACAAGACAAACTAGACAAATCCCATCTCTTGCAACTGCATGTCCTAATACTTAGGTCCACTATGTACCTCATCTGAAAATGATCAACCTCAAATTCCAATTGTCCACACCAGATTGCAAAGCAGTTTCTTGATTCCACCTTCAACTTCTCAAGTTTGTCATGAATATTGGGACAAATTTGACCACTGTATTTTTCTATTCCAGCCTTTTTAACTTGAATCCTTTGCATCAATTTCTTTCTGATCCATTCAAACATGGATATTATTGGTAGCTCTCTTGCTTCTAGAATGTAAGAATTGAATGACTCACTCAAATTGTTCACAAGGATTTCACACTTGTTTATTGGAGAAAAATTTGACCTTGCCCACAAAGTAGGGTCAGTCTCCCTCAACCACTCTACAGCTGTCTTCCTATTTCCAGTCTTAGGATTAGCTTCTTCAATCTTCTTCATCCAATAATTGAATTCATGTACATTTCCAGTTGATGCAGCTTTCCAGAATAGGTCTTTCAACACACAACCACTGTATTTTGTCTTGAAGTTACTATACATATGTCTTAGGCAGTATCTATGATCTGCAATAGGGTATAGCTCTGCAAATGTTTCAACCAACCTCTTCTGTCTATCTGATATATATGTCCACCGCATTTTCTCAACACTTCCAATATCACTCATCAATTCCTCAAGAAACCAAGACCAAGAGGCTTTACATTCTATCTCAACCAAAGTCACTGCAATAGGATACATATTGTCATTTCCATCTCTCCCAATAACACTGAGTAGCTGCCCTCCAAAAATCCCTTTTAAATGACAACCGTCTAGTCCTATTATTGGTCTACACCCTGCTAGAAATCCATCTTTCAGTGCGCCAAGTTTGAAATACATCCTTTGAAATGTAGGCTCTGTCTTTTCAAGATTAGTTGTTATTAAAATGCGTGAGCTTGGATTTTTCCTAATAACTGTAGCTGCATAATCCTTAATCCTGTGATATTGCTCTGCCAAATCTCCTGCAATTATCTCCCTTGCCTTTCTCTTTGCCCTATATATTTGAAACCTACTTGCATCCACCATTATCTATCTTCTACCTTTTTTTTTTAAAAGAGGCTATGTTAATGGAGGGGTCATCTCTCACGTCATCTACAAACTTCTTCCTCAAATACTTAGAGTTGGCTTGTTTGTTGTTGTAATGCCTCCCACATGTGTGTTTTCCCTCTAGAGTTTTGATCTGAAAGGTTGTGGTTCCCTCTAATGGAGATACATGTATCCTCTAAGTACAGGTATGCCTACAAACAGCAGTGATCCTAGCACTCTCATTTCTGATGTACCTTATATCATAACCATTTACCACATTAAACTCCCTTAAATACTCTCTAAAAACTTGGGGATTGGGAAATTTCATTCTGACTATAAGTTTGGGATCCTTCATCATCTCTTCTTTGTATTCAGGGTATCTAGCATCATCTACCTTATTTGATGACCCTTTCAGACTAATTAATTCATCATCAACATCAAGATCTGAATACCAACCAACATCATTTGGTAGATTGACTTCAGGTGGTGGTCTTTCAATTCTTCTGTGTGAGGTTTCATAAAAAATGTCATCATTTGGACGCTCTAGGTCTTCATACAACCAACTTTGGTCATCACTTTCCTTTGAATTATCCTCAGAAGTTTCAGTATCACCATATTCTTCACTAACTATATAGGCTAAGTCCTCATAATCATCACTATAAGTTCTCTCTTCATTAGCCAAAAATTCAGTCTCACTCTGTGCACTATCACTCTCATCAGTCTCATTACCTTCTACAAACTCAATGTTAGTAATATGCTGCAACCCCTCCTTATGTTATGTATCATTACCCTCATGCTCCCTTCCTATTTGACTCTCCCTAGCCTGATTCTGACTTGATTTCTCACTACCCTTACATTCCTTACCCACATCCTTACCCTCAGCTACCTCTACACTATCCTTTGAGTCATTCCCAATGTCATCAACTATGATGTCAATATCAGACAAGTTTATATCAATAATGTCTGTGTCACTGCCACCTATGGCATTACCACCTTGTTCTACATTATTGGGATCTGACAACAACTCGCCATTGGATGACAAAACCATAATAGGATCTACACCCTTCTCTACATAAACTACTACATAATCCAAACCCTTATAAGCCTCAAGTATTTTCATCACATTAGCATCACTGTAAATTGTTTTCAACCCAACATCTAAACTATAACCAGGCTATGTATAGTACATATCTATGTTTGCTCCTTTTCCACCAACTAGGTCATAATAAAGGTCTTTTAACTCAAACATGGACATTTTGTCAGGGTCACAGTTAATTATTTCATTCACCTTACCACCTTCATAAACAACATCTGGATGAAAGACAAAATGGTCCCCATGGTGCATTTAAACAGTTATGAAATTGTCTGATATTTTCAGCATTCACTCCTAAAGTAGAAAAGACTTTCATCAATACATTTTGGGACCACAACTATGATAACCCTACTCTATTTTATGTTAATTGATCTTAATTATGCTTATAATTATGAGCTTGATATGATTTTGAGTGCTAATTATATGATTATATGTGTTTTCCAATTTATATCTATTCATCATAGGAAAATCTATTTGATTCTTTGCTATAAAAATTCAATCAAAAGCCATAGAGGCGACGAAAACTGAAATTGACTGTATTTTTGTGATTAGCATGATTTTTAGAGCCTACGGTGAGATTTAATTAAAAATTGATTCGGATCAAAATAATTAGATTCAATATGATTGAATTAAAGCACAATTACTTAGCCTTAATCAATTTGATTAGGCAAGCCTATAAATAGGCCTATATACACTTAAGTTTATTCTTTAAGCTCATTTTCTTCCAACTTGGCTGAGATTTCACTCTAGAGAGAGAGAGTGAGCCAATTGTAGAGAGAGAGAGACAACACAATTTGAAGGATTTAGCTCAAGCTTGGAGAATTGACGAGAATTAACTTAAGGCTTAACTATGTTTGGGAAATTGGAGCCTTTAGGTGAGTAATCAACCCTTAACTCATGAGTTTAAACTTGTAATTATGTGAATTCCAAGAGAGTTGATGATTAAGAACAAAATTTGAGTAGTGTTTGATAAAATTGAAGTTAATATCTCCATGCATGTAAGGAATTACCATGAATGTGCATAATCATGAAGAATTGAGCACCAAAATTCACATGCATGCATAATCTAAATGAGCTACATGATTTTGAGCATCATTTATGCCATTTGAAGTAGGATTGGAGTTAATAATTGGCATGCTGTAGACACCCCATTTTTGACCGTCCTCAAGACTTGGACGTCACCGCTTGAGCACTCGGTGATTATCCATGTTTGTGTTTGTTTGGAGTTCCCGGAGTTCTAGGCTACGCGCCTTGCCTCAGGATCTCCGAACTCGACTGTCTTGTGTCTGGTTTTGCACCAAACACTTGTGTTTTGCCTCAGAGGGGCAGGGAATGCCTTGTGAGGCCTCCCCACACACCACCGGCACTAGCTAGAGGCCACCGGCTGGTTTTTCTTGCCACCGGCAATATATATTGCCGGTCGGCACTCTTTCTTGCCGGCCGGCACTCAATTTTGTCAAAATGACATTTTTTCCAGGCCGGCTACTGTTCAGCTACTTTTTCAGATATTTTAAGGCAGCTGTATTGCATTTGCTTCCCCTCCATACACGTGTATGGAGGGATGCCCCTCTTGTTTGCTTACCAGTTAAGCATTACAAGATTGCCTCCTCTATAAGAGGAGGCCTTCTCTCCCTTGTTCTAGGGTTAGAGAGTTGAAAAAGAGGTTGAAGAAGCTCTGGTTTTAGGGTTCCAAATTAGTGTATCTAACTTGTATCTATACTTCTCCCTCTCTTGCCATTCTAGGTGTTTTAGTCCATACTATTGCACACAAGCACCTAGTCTTTCACCTTTCCTTGGTTTCTGAGGTTCCAAGAAGTTGTTCTTGGTGTTCTTGACTGGATTTGAGCCCAAGGAAGCAACAACATCAACACTTGTGAAGTTGGTCAACAAGGGTAAGAAACTAGCCCTTTATTCCCCATTTTTGCATCCTATTTTTACCTATCTTAAAGCTGTTTTTAAGCTTAGTGTTTAATACAAAAAAGTTCTATTTTTAAGCCCTCTTAATTGTTTGTTAAGGGTGTTTTGTGCTTTGGGGAAGTTTGGCCCCTCTTAGGCTTTGAAAGGCCTCATTTTGTGCCATTTTGTGCAAGTTTCGAGACTTTAGTGTTTGGGCCTCTTCACCACTGGAATCTTGAGGGATTTCAGTGGTGTAGATGGTGCCTTGAAGTCTCCAAAAGGGGAGGGCCACCCCCTCTCCTTATTGTCCTTGAAAGGGACCATTTTTGGTCTCTTAAGGAGCCTTATGTTCAAGTATGCGTTGATCATTTCTAGGCTTCATTTTATGTTTATTATGCCATGATATAACATTGCTAAGAGTTGGTTTTGGTCCCTTATGCATGCTTAGCATAGTTGCCATGTAATGCCTTGTGATCCCTTAACATGTCTTAGGTTGTGTGCCTTTGTTTCTAGCATGTTTTAGGCTTACATTTGTGAAGCTTGTATGCTTATTTTGCCATGAATGAGGTCTATCCATAGTTATTTTGGTCGACCCTAGCTTGCATTGTATAGCCTCTTTGCATGTTTGGCTTGTTGGCCTTAAGTGCATAAATGTGTAGCATGCCTTGTTTGCATTATTTTCAATGGTTTGGAACCATTTAGCATGCAATTTCAGTCCCTTAGACATGCTTGTTTGATTGCCTTGCATGCCTCTTTGAAGCTTTGAATGCATATGTTGTATGCCTCATGCCTTGACCTTTGTGTATGCCTTGCTCTAGAGCCACTTAGAGGCCATCTAGGAGGTCCTATTTGTATGGTCTAAGGCTGCCTTAGACCTGTTTTGAGCCTTCTTGGCCTTGGGAGGCTTGGTTGGCTTAGCCATGGTTTAGGTCTCCTTTGGCTTGCCTTGGATGCTTGGGCCATTTGTTGCATGCTTAGTCTATTTTGTTGCTTGGTTTGGCACCATGTTTTGCATAATTTTCAGAGCTTTCTATGTATGCTAATTGTCCATGTTTAGCTTCCTTTAAGTGTGCTTAAAGCTTACTCACTTGATGCTTAAGTTGGTACCTTAACATGTGCATGTGTGCATGCGTGATTAGCCTTCATTTTTGGGCACTTTGGCCACTGATTTTAGGCCTATTTAGAGTTGCCTAAGTCATGTTTAAGACCATCATTTGCTTGCTTGCATGCTTACCTCATGTTTGCTTGTATGCTTTGCATAAGTACATTGCATTGTTCATATTGCATGATAGCTAACATGACTAGGTTGCATTGCATCAACATGCATTCCTTGTCCCTTGATTTGGTGATAGGGATTGGGATTTTGGTTTGTTTGGTTTGCATGCATTTGAGATTGAAAGTGCACATTTGATCCTTTGGGCCATCATGCACGGGAATGCGTGATTGGTGGCCTGAGAATCGAGGCACATGCCCCTTTGAGTCACAAACATGATAAGGAGTGTGTTTGGTGCATATATTGCTTGAATAACATTGCCATGCAAGATTTTGCCCTCTGCTGCTGTGAGTTGCAGGTTCTGCAGACATTCAGTGCTGATCGGCAACATTTAGTGCCGGCCGGCATTAAATTATCAGCCGATGAGTTCATTTTGTGCCGGTGGTGTTTCCCCTCAGCCGGTGGTATCCCCCAGGGCCTTGGGAAGTAGTTCTGAGATTTTGGCAGTTTTCAGAAAGGCAGAGCAGGGAAAACAGAGGCAGTCTAGGCATGGCAGTGCAATTCCGAGCAAGACCCGTCTTTGCATTTGGCTCTCCTCAGGCGTTCTTGTTTTCTTAGTTTAGTTAGTTTGTCAACTAATTAGGCTATTTGTAATATTTAATTAGCTTGCGTAGTTAATTATTTGTATTATTCTTTCGGTCCCTCCGAGCGAGGGCATATCTGTAATAAGTGTGGGTGAGTGGTGTGTATGTCTTCCAATCCCCACTTCTTTCTCCCTTTTACTTACCTGCTTTTAATGGTTAGTATTAGGGCACGTTTATTTTAGCATACCTTATGCTATGCATGCGTGCATCCATGCATTTGTTGACATGCATCGGGCTCGATACATCATACAAACTGCATTGTATTTTCAATTCCAAATTGAATACGTGCATCGAACAAAGTGCATTTCACACGCCATCTTTAGGGTTAGCCGAGCCTACTCTAAATTGCATCTTCGCCTGTGTTGCATTAGCCATTTAACATGAACTAGGTCATGCATGTTTGCTAACTAGTTTCTTGTTTTGGCACGGAGTACGATGTAAGTATTTATGCTTTAGCATATCGCATGCGTGTGAATGTTAACATAACAGTATGCTTACCATGTGGCTAAGTGCTTATATGAGATAAACTGTTTGAATGCCTGTGGGTGGAGGTTGGATTGCTTGAGTTGGAATAACTCATTGAAATCCGTATTTTAGCCTACTTGCGAGTAGCAATTTCAAACCGTTTTTCAAAACGAACGGATATGCAATGCTTGTTTTCAAATTAGGCAATCTAGTCTATACTTGTTTGCTGTGCGCATAACATAGTAATTCTAGGCTAATAACCGGAACAAGAACACATAATGTTTTCAAAATCGGATATCACGGTTAGTAGAGGCCGGTCTTCGGACCGGGCGAAAGGGGGTGCTCATAGCTGACCTTCCCCAATCGTACCCAAGCTCCCGAGCCAAGACAACTTTGGTGATGATGGACACGTAGCCTTCGGCACCGAGTCAGGGTTTCCTAAATTTCCCATTTAAAAATATTTAGGTGGCGACTCTGTATCTGGCAAAGCAGTCCATGTTTGGCACTAATTTTCAAAAATCTGTTTTCTCAAACGATTTGCCAGATTTGGACTCTTTGGTTCAAGATTAAGAACCGCAACAAACAAAAAGGGAGTCCGAACTGTAGCGAGGTCCCCCGCGGGCTTGTTACACATGCATGAATGATTCATGAAGATATGAAGTTTGTATGAAGTTTGAATGCATAAACTTTGACTATACCAAGAAGAATGTGGAATGATTTGAGAATTAGATCACGATTTTGGACAATTAGTTTCAAATTACCTATGTTCCTATGTCATGTAATGGTTTTCCATGTTTTTGTACCAAAAATATGAGTTTTGAGCCTTTAGAATCAAGTTTTGAACTTCATACACAGTTCTGGAAATCCCAGAATTTGACATGTCCGCTCGAGCGAGGAAAGCGTCGCTCGAGCGTAAAATGTTAGCTCCCAGAAGTTTTGTAGACGTTGGTGTCCGCTCAAGCGAGAAGAATTATGCTCGAACGCCCACTCACATGTTTTGACTCTTGGCTCGAGCGACCAAAGTCACGCTTGAGCGCAAAAATGAGGCAACTAGTACTTTTATAGACTAAAGGGGTCCGTCCAAGTGAGAAAAGCTGCGCTCGAGCGGAGAGCCCTGTTTCAGAAATTTTGAAAAGCTGTTTTATGTTTCGTTTTCCGTTCGCTTTCATTTCTAAGCATTCTTAGGCATGCATCGAACATCCTAAATGAATTAAAGGACATGAAAGAAGCCTACGAACAATAAGCAAATTAAAGAATGGATTGAATGGTATGATGATCCAATGTGTTATGAATTATGTAGGGTCAAGTGCAAGGACGAATCAAGCACCTGAACACTGTGAGTAATATCTTAGCAAGGATATTTTTGTATATGCATTATTTTCTAAACGATGCCTATCTGGTAAGGTTCTAAACCTTTGAAGTGATATTATAAATGAGTATTCTAATCACTCAATTCGAAATGAAATATGCGAAGTGATCAACATATGGGTATGAAATGGGTGTAAGGCCGTTCAGTATATTCAGTAGGGACGTGGATTGGGCCTAAGGCCATTCTGTATAATTATTAAATGGGCCGAAGGCCGTTCGACACAAGGAAAAGATATGGACCTAAGGTCGTTTTGGATACAAGAATGGACATGATTGTAGATTCAAATGTGTGCACACAATAAATGTGTATATGAATTGGACCTAAGGTCGTTCTGTGAGTATTGGACCTAAGGTCGTTTAGTGTGTGATGGACCCAAAGTCATTCTATACGTAAATTGGACCTAAGGTAGTTCTGTATGTAAGTTGGACCTGAGGTCGTTTTGCCTATGATGGACCCAAGGCCATTCTGTATGCTACATGAAGCCAAGGTCATTTTGTGTTTGGGATATGATGGAAAGGACCCGAGGTCGTTCTACTTTAACATCGACTACCAAGCGTAATAGTGAACTATGATTATAAGAATCTTGTTCATGAACTCCTTTGCTTTGGTATTATTCACTGGGCGTTAGCTCATTGTTTATATTTATGTATGTAGGTGAGCAGCAGGACATCCAGCCCTAGCCCCAACCCCAGTGAGCATTGAGAAACCAAGTTTTGAGAGGTCAACCAAGGTCACCTCACGTAAGAGGCTTTATTTTTGTTTTACTTGTCCTTTTGATCTTCTGCCTTTGATCCTTTAAGGTCACGTATGACCAATTCTGTACAACCTTGGTTTTGTAAATACTGACTACTGAATGATCCTAGACGTGTGTAATACATATATAATATGAATGTTGCATGGTGTGAGTTATTGTAGGAATATGAGAATGTTTGGTTAAGCCACGTATGCACAGCTCATTGGACAATCTTTGTAAATTTTGCTTTCACAATTTGGCCTCCTATTATTAAATGTGATTCGATTTCTGATTAAGGCCGTAGGTAATCACATGATTATTGGCCGGTTATGACTCTAATCCATAGGGACGGGTTTGGGTCATGACAGAGAGGTATCAGAGCATGAGTAATAACTCACACACTTGTCCAAATGAGCAATAGAGTGTCTAGGAAAGAATTAAGTTGCATTCATCTAATAAGTATATGTGTGAAATGCATTGAGAACTTGCTAAGTGAGTTGAAGTATGCAACTATATGATATATATAACTGTTGTTTAGTTCTATGAATGCACTCTTTTGTACATGAATATTTTGTATATCTTTTGTATGAATTATAATGCAAGTCTCATTAGATAATGAGGAGAACAAGAGCCAATGAGCTAGAAGAATCCTCCACCACTTGGCTGGACCGAATGGAGAGAATGATGTAACAACAACAGTGGCAACAACAATGGCAACACCCGTAACCTCTATCTCTGGAGCAACCTATATCGGATATGCAAAATGACGACCGAACAATAGCCCTTACTAAAAAATTCAAGAAAATGAAACCACCACTGTTCCACGGGGGTGTTGACCTATTGAAGACTGAAGCTTGGGTCCTTGGTATTGAAAATTTATTCAAGGTATTTCCATGCTTGGAGACACAGAAAGTACAACTGGCCACTTTTACATTGGAAGATGAAGCAAGAAGGTGGTGGATGCTAATTCGTGATGATAACAAAGGCATTGATTGGGCACAGTTTCTTGCACTCTTTTATGAGAAATAATTTCCACAATGTGTTCGCGATAGAAAGATGTTAGAATTTGAAAGACTGAGACAAGGCAGTCTGACCGTAGTTGAGTATGAAGCCAAATTCACTGAATTGACAAGATTCGCCCCACATATGGTTGACACCGACTATAAAAAGGCGAGAAAGTTTGAAAATGGTCTTCGCTATGACATACTAGAAAGGGTGAATGTGCTAAAATTGCCCAATTATGTTGATGTATTAGACCGAGCTTTAATGTCAGAAGCTAACATGGCCAATCGAGGTAAACCCCCAGCCGACTGGAAGGCCAAAAGGCTAGGCTTTTTCTCAGGAAAGAAATCATCAAAGAAGCAAGACACTGGGTCCTCAAGCACTTTGGGCTCCACCAGAAATACGACACCAACATGTACTCAATGTGGTAAGCAGCATCGGGGGTTTGTTACTGTATTTTTGGGGCATGTTACAGATGTGGTGAAATGCGGCATATGACAATAGATTGCACCCAAACTGAACAGCAAAAAGGTCGGAGACCAACCATTAGTTCATCCGGATCCATCCCAAAATTAGGTAATATTACGGGGCCTGCTATTACCAGAGACATAATGAGACAAGGGAGAGTCTTTGCACTTGTCCCAGGTGACACACAGAATACTAAAGCCGTCGTCTGAGGTACTATCTCTATATGTAATCAGTATGCTTTTGTGTTAATTGACTCTGGATCAACACACTCCTTTGTGACTTATGCATTTGCATCTAGAATGAGTAGACCTCTAGAATCATTGCCATATTTGTTGTATGTATTTGCTCCATCCGGGAAATCTATGTTGTGTGCATTTGTATGTCGATTTTGTGATATGCGTATTGGGAATGCTACCTTGTACGTAGATTTGTTACCCTTGAACTTTAGACATTTTGATGTAATTCTGGGTATGGACTGGTTATCTAAATACTGCGCCACCATCGATTGTGTAATGAAACAAGTTATATTTAAACCACTAGGATATGAAGAAATTGTGTTTGTGGGTAATGGGGTAGTGCCTCCACCGTATTTGATATCTGTGATGAAAACATGTAAATTGATTAGGAAAGAGTGCCAGGGTTACTTGTGTAGTATATTATCTAAACAATCTGCGAATGTTAAATTGAATAATATTTCTGTGGTCCGAGAATTTCCAGATGTATTCCCTGATGAACTGCCAGGGGGATTGGTGGACAGAGAGATAGAGTTTACCATTGACGTTGTCCCAGGCACCCAGCCTATCTCAAAAACTCCCTATAGAATGTCCACTGTTGAAATGAAGGAACTGAAAGACCAGTTGCAAGACTTACTAGACAAAGGGTTTATACGACCAAGCACTTCGCCATGGGCACTCCCATGTTGTTTGTAAAGAAGAAAGATGGAACCTTACGTTTGTGCATTGACTACTGGGGACTAAACAAGGTAACGGTCAAAAATAAATATCCATTACCCTGAATTGACAATTTATTTGATTAGTTACAGGGTTCATAAGTCTTTTCAAAAATTGATTTGAGATTTGGCTACCACCAATTGAAGGTGAAGGCATAAGATGTTGAGAAAAATGTATTTAGAACGAGGTATGGTCACTACAAATTTTTTGTTATGCCGTTTGGAGTGACTAATGCACCTACAGCATTTATGGACCTTATGAACTAGATTTTCAAAACTTATCTTAATGAATTTGTTGTGGTTTTTATCGATGATATTTTGATATATTCAAAGAATAGATTTGAACTCGAACAACATCTGAGAACTGTCTTGTAAACACTTAGAAAAAAGAAATTATTTGTTAAACTTACGAAATGTGAATTTTAGTTGGATGAGGTTGTTTTCTTAGGGTATGTTATCAATAAAGAGGGGTTTCAGTAGACCCATAGAAGATAGAGGCAATTGTAAACTGGCCTACACCAACAAATGTAACAGAAGTCCACAGTTTCATGGGCTTAGCTAGGTACTACAAAAGGTTTCTCAAGAATTTTTCAAAAATAGCTGTGCCTCTTACCCAACTAACACGCAAAAGGAAACCATTTTAATGGAACGATGAAAGAGAATTTGCCTTCCAAGAACTAAAAACAAGATTGACTACTGCACCAGTGTTAACATTGCCCACAGGTACCGAGAACTTTGAGATTTATAGTGATGCATCTTATAAAGGTCTAGGTTATGTATTAATGCAGAAAGGACATGTAATTGCTTATGCCTCCCGACAATTGAGACCGCATGAGAAGACCTACCCAACACATGACCTAGAATTGGCCACAGTTGTATTTGCTTTAAAAATTTGGTGGCATTACTTGTATGGGGTAAAATGCGAGGTTTACACAGATCACAAAAGTTTGAAGCATTTCTTTACTCAAAAGGAGTTGAATATGTGAAAAAAGAGATGGCTTGAGCTACTAAAAGACTATGACCTTCAGATTCAGTATCATCCTGGGAAAGCCAATACAGTGGTGTAGACACCCCATTTTTGACTGCTCTTAAGGCTTGGGCGCCTCAAGTTGATCACTCGATGATGAAAGTTGCGCTGTACAAACGTTCGATTTCTTCAGCAAATAGAGCTCTAAATCCCAACCTTACATCCCATTTTGGACCAAAATTGTTTTTGACCAAAACTATTTTAGACCTTAAAACCCTCTCTTTCAAAATATTTTTGCCAAAAGTTTCTATGATGTTCCGAGGCTCGCATTTCGTTAAAATTGTATTTTTCGATAAACCAAGCAATGACAAAGTGGAGATAAATGGAAGAGAGGTGAACTTTTTGAAAAATCTTTAAAAACATCTTATTTAGAGGTTTGGAGTTGAAGAAAATTGGAGGAGAGGGAAGAAACCTAGTTGGGGGAAGAATTAGGCATCAATCCATTAGGACAAAATTGAGCAGGCTTCACTAAAATAGGCATATCTCTTTGCACACTTAGAATTTATAGGTGAGGCGACCACCATTGGAAACTAGACTTCCGAGGATTCAATTTAGACTCAATAATGACTTGAAAAGGAGTCTGAATGAAGGAGATATGCTCGTTTGAAATCGGGTCTGAAAACAGATTTTTGTGGTCGGCCACTTTTGTGGCCTGCCGGCTAGTAGTGAAATTTTTGGCCTTTTTTTGAGTAGATTGACCAACTTGTGGGAGGGTGCCGTCCACTTATGTGTTTTTCCGTCTATCATTAGTGGCCTACCAGCACCAAAGTGTCAAAAAGTAGATTTTTTTTTTTGCAGATATTTTCCTCCAACTGTTTCTGCAATGCTCCACCTGTCTCTATATAGATATTTTGACCTGAAGCTCATATATTCCTATATATAGAGGACCTTCTCTCATATTTCAAGGTTAAAAGAATTTTGGGAACAAAAAATCCTCTCTCTCTCTCTACAATTATCTCTTTCTCTTGCAAGTTTGTGCATAATAGTTTATATGCACTACACTTTTGCCTATACCTTCTTGATCAAAGTTGATCATCTTTGAGCTGAGGTTCTTTGAGGTCTTTTTGGAGCTCTTGAAGTTGGTTTTGGCTTGAATTGTTGCCTAGAATTGATTTTTGCTTCAAGAGGTATAATACTTACCTTTTTAACTTGTTTTGCATACTTGTTGTTCTATCTTTTTTCCACTAATTTTGGGCTGTTTTGGGCTATAAAAAAACTCTATTTTTGTGGGCTGAAATTGTTGGTTTAGGCCATTTAAGGTTAGGGGTGGTTCACCCTTCTTTATTCCTTGCATGTAAGGCTTTTCCACCTTTGTTTTGCCACCTTCAAACCATCATTTTTTGGGCTTTTGAACACTGAATTTCAGAGTAATTTTAGTAGTAAAAATCATATTTTGAAGTCCAAATTTGGAGGGGTTAGCCTCCCCTCCTTGTGTCTTGTTTGCTAGCCTAGTTAGCTCTATATGTTAGCTTAATTTTCTAGCCTTTTGTAGCTTAATTCTAGCATGTTTTAGGCTCTATTTTGGTCTGTTTTAACTCTGTTTTAGGCTGGTTGTTGCATTTGAGTCTTGTTTTGCATGTTTGTATTGTAAGTATCCTCACAAGCTAGGTGTTTTAGGCCTTTAGACACCACTTGTTTGAGTTGATAGTATGTTTTAGCGCTTTTCTTACTTAATTTTAGCAAGCATAATCTCTGCAACCTCCCTCATTTCTTCACATTTTATTTTCTTTGAGGGTTGTTTCAAACTTAGGATAGTTTAAGCTTGAGATTGAGGTTCATTGCTTAATGGTTTAATCCTCTTTTGGGGGTTCATTACCAACGGCATGACATCTCTCTCTTGCCTTAAACTACCCCTTGTTTCAAACTTCCTTCTCTTTAGAAGACTTTTCACCAATGGACTTAATTGGTTAAAGAATGGGCTAGTAAGTTAAAATATGTAAACAAGTTGAAACTAAAATTGCGTAAGATAAGAAATTGATTGTGTTTTGGTGTGTTCAATCGGACGTTAATTGAACACAAGGAAAATTGGGGCATTTCATACTCAAAGTGATGAAATGTGCCAAGTTTCCTAGGTCTCCATTGCCCTTGATCATGCATGATAGGGTGATGGTCTTTTTGGTCTTATTTGTACATTTATTAACTTGTACATCTTGGTTCCTTAGCCATCATGCAATGAAATTGATTGATTGATGGTTTGAAGACCAAGTGTATCACTCATTTGAGATGTTTTGATCATAAGAAGGGATACATAGTACAAACAACCTGTGAGAATACCCTCTCTTTATGTTGTTTGCTCTCTGTTACAGCAAAAAAAATATGGTGTGTCATCAGTGGTTGGCTGTAGACACCCCATTTTTGACCGTTCTCAAGACTTGGACGTTACCGTTTGAACACTCGGTGATCATCCATGTTCGTGTTCGTCTTGAGTTCTCGGAGGTTTTGGTCGCACGCCTTGCCTCAAGACTTCTCGACTTGTTTGCTTTGTGCTTGGTTGTGCACCAAACACTTGTGTTTTTGCTTCTGAGGGTAGGGAATGGCTTGTTGGCCATCCCCACACCTCACCGGCTTTGGCTTGAGGCCACCGGCCCTGTTTTCTTGCTACCGGCCAAATGTGTTGGTTGGTCGGCAATGTATTTGGTCGATCGACCCTTTTTGTTGGTCAATCGGCCATTTCTGCTGGTCGACCCGTTTCCATCTGCTTTTGGCAGATATTTTATGCCAGCTGTAATATCAGGCATCCACAATACACCCCCTCCATACACGTGTATGAAGGGATTTCATCCTTGTCTAGCTTCCTTTAGAAGCTTTGCAAATTGATTTTTCTATAAAAGGAGGGTCTCCCCTCCCTTTCCAGAGGTTGAACAACTCTGATATAGGGCATATATATCTATATCTCTCTATCTCCCTCTCTTTCTATATTTGTGTGTATAATAGTGTTCTAAAGGGGTTTTTGTTCTTAGTTTTGCACTAAGACACCTAGTGTTACACTATACTTTGGTTGCTAAGGTTTTAAGAGTTTGATTTCAGATTTTTAAGTTGGTTTTTGATCAAAAAGAGGTGCTAAAGTTGGTATTTTTGAAGTGTTCTTCAAGGGTGAGCACTTACCCTTTTATTCTCCATTTTTGCTTAAAGTTTTAGACCTATTTGCATATTGTTTTGAGCTTAGTGTATAACTGGTAAAAGTTTTGTATTTTCATGCTTAAGATGTTTGTTTAAGGTTGCTTTTGGGTTGGGGGTTGTCTACCCCCCCTTAGGCCTTGTTTGGCCTCTTTTTGTGCCTTTCTCTTTGGGCTTTGTAACCCTTTTGTTTTGGCCTTCTCACCACTGAAATCCAGAGGATTTTCAGTGGTGGAGAAGTGGTTTTGAGGTCATGTATAGGGGAGGGACCCCCCCTTCTCCCTTTGTGTCTCCTTTGCCTGCATTTA
Organism: Camellia lanceoleosa; assembly: GCA_025200525.1. Classification (NCBI taxonomy): domain Eukaryota; kingdom Viridiplantae; phylum Streptophyta; class Magnoliopsida; order Ericales; family Theaceae; genus Camellia; species Camellia lanceoleosa. The sequence continues at coordinate 204,273,599 of CM045761.1, read as the reverse complement.
GGGCTCATAAAGGTAGCATGATTGCTTAGCTTTATTTGGCTCCATTTCAGAGGCCTTTTGGTGTTATTTGGTCATATTATACCCCTGTTTTTGGTCAGATTGTTAGCCCATTGCATGCATTGTCACGCCCTCAAACCTGCACCTAAAAGTTTGGGCATGACCTGTTTGGATAGCGAACCTTTAACCTGTTGTATACAACATACGGGGCCTTGTCGGAAGCATTAATAGGAAAATAATGACACAAAACAAATTCCATTGAGCTACTTCTACATGCCAGGATCTTATATAACACATGCATCATATATATCATAGAAGCTAGACAAAGTTCTAAATTATACTCCGGATCATCAGTTATACACATACATATACATATACAGTCCCAGCTCGATAAGTGGGCGTACACAAAAATCATGAAATTCTATACATCAACCTGAATTGGGTAACCATAAATAAGCTAGCATCTTAACAAACTTTACAAAAATAAATGGCTTCAAGTAGTGCCTGGACCCATGAAAGTTGACAAAAGAGAACGGGTATCGTGGCTAGGACTGACCACTCTGTTGGTTACCTACAGAAACAGACATAACACAGAATGAGTCAAGCTCAGTGAATAGTAATACATAAATAAGACAGTGCATGACTTGAAGTATAATACAATAGAGCATAAATGGTGCATATATAGGTAGTCTGAATCCGTATTAATTTCATGATGGCCTTAGCCCATTTTGAAATATCGTGGTTTGTAACATGATTTCTTGAAACATGACGGCTGTGAGCCCTTATACGTGGTGGCACAAGGCCCTTATACATGGTGGCACAAGGCCCTTATACATGGTGGCGTTAAGCCCTTGAGCAGTGGCACGAGGCCCTTGAATAAGTAGGCATTAAGCCCTTGAATCATGTGTGATGAACTCAAAAGGTGTCTCACACGGACTGTAGAGGTGGCTCACATTGTAGCACTTAGTTCCGTGTAGCACTTTGTTTCATATTACAATAACAGAGTAACTTGGTTTCAGAGTCTTCTTGAATGAACATTTTTCACACTTCTTTCTTACTTACATACTTGGAACATAGCATAGTTGTATATCATGCATAAACATAACACTTATGTCAAACGTTAGCTACTTTTGAAGCATATAGCGGTATTACTACTCACAGTGTCGTGATGATGTGCTTGTTCCGCCCGTAGTGTGCCCTTAGCTTCAATTTCAATTCCTCCTTGCTCCTATCCCCTTTCCTCTTTTCTCCCAAGAAAATGTTATGGGAAAAATTGCTAAGTCTTACTCAAAGAGAGCTTTATAAGCATACATATATGTATAGGTTGACTAAGGACAAAAATTTAATCGTTTAAACATCCGAAATTGAAATTCCCCAAACATGCTTAATATTATATAAAAATTATGCTGATCACATATATGAGCTCAATTTCAGATAATTAAACTCCTAAGGCTTCCAATTTCTACTTCTAACTTAGAGATGTGATAGATACCTTCTTTTGGTCAACAGATAGACTTCATAACAAGTATTTAAAAACGCAAAACAGGGTCTGAAAACATGGCTTCTTCTTAGGTGTGCAACCCACAAAAGGTGTAAGTGGGTTGCACACCATGTGCCACTCACACAAAAGGTGTAAGTGTAAGTGGAAGGTATAAATGAAATGTATAAGTTGCACACCATGTGCCACTTACACAAAAGGTGTAAGTGCAAGGTAAAAAAGGTGTAAGTGTAAGGTGTAAGTGAACACAAAAAGGTATAAGGTGTAAGTTGCACACTATAGCATTACCCCTGAAAACATATCAAAGAACAAGTATGAGGGTCGGGTCATTACACTCTCCCCCCCTTAAAAAGTTTGGTCCCCCAAACTTGTGTTACCTTAGGGTAGAAACAAATGTGGATACTGACGTTGCATTTCCTCATCTCTTTCCCAAGTTGCATCGGTTCCATAATGTTCTTGCCATTCTACCTTTACCATTGGAATTTCTTGGTGTCGCAATTGTTTCACTTGCCGGTCTAAAACACGGATTGGTTTTTCTTCATACATTAACCTGTCATCCAACTCAATTTCATGGTAGTCAATGACGTGTGATGGATCCAAAAGATATCCGCTAAGCATAAAACAATGGAATACGTTATGGACTTGACTCATATTTGGCGGAAGAGCAACCCGGTAAGCTACTGGACCTACTTTTTCCAGAATTTGGAAGGGACCAATATAACGGGGCGTCAATTCACCCATTCTTCCGAACCTTGGGTGGCCTTTCATTGGAGTGACCTTTACAAAAACATGATCATCCACTTTAAATTCTAAGTCCCTCCGTCGGTTGTCTGCATAACTCTTCTGTCTACTTTGAGCAGTTTTTAGTCTTTCTTGAATAACTTTAATCTTTTCAGTAGTTAACTGAACAATTTCAGGCCCGTGTAAGGATCTCTCTCCCACCTCAGTCCAACACACGGGAGAACGACATGGTGTGCCATATAGAGCTTCATAGGGTGCCATTTCGATACTTGAATGGTAGCTATTGTTGTATGCGAATTCTATCAATGGTAGATGAGTTTTCCAGCTTTCTTGAAAATCTAACACGCACATCCGGAGCATGTCTTCTAGAGTTTGTATCGTTCTCTCGGATTGACAGTCAGTCTGAGGGTGGAAAGCTGTACTGAACTTTAACTCCGTACACATAGCTTTTTGTAAACTCTGCCAGAATCTGGAAACAAACTTCGGATCCCTATCTGATACAATTGAAACCGGTACACCATGTAGCTTTACAATTTCATTCACATATATTTATGCCAACTTGTCAGCATTATACTGAGTCTTCACAGGTAAGAAATGAGTAGACTTAGTTAACCGATCCACAATAACCCATATTGAATTCATGCCTCAAGGAGTCCGTGGTAACCCCACAACGAAGTCCATGGTCAAATGTTCCCATTTCCATTCTGGGATTGGAAAGGGCTGTAGCAAACCTGCTGGCCTCTGATGCTCCGCCTTTACCTGCTGGCATTGCAAACATTTAGAGACGAACTCCGCAATCTCTTTCTTCATACCCAGCCACCAAAAATTTTGTTTCAAATCTCGGTACATTTTGGTACTCCCTGGGTGTATTGAAAATCTTGAAGTATGTGCTTCTTCCATCAACTTTTGTTTAAGGTTCAACACATTGGGGATACATATTCGGTTTTGAAACTTGAGTACCATATTTACCAGACTAAACCCTGGCCTTGGTTTAGTGCCCAATTCATTACGTATCTTCCTTAAAGTATCATCTTCCATTTGATGCAATTTAATTTCCTCAATCAAGGTTGGTTGGGCCCTTACTGCTGCCATTAAAATTTCTTGTCTCTGTAATACAAGGTCCTCTTCCATTTTAGCCATTTCATCTACTAATTCTTCTTGCCCTGTAACCAAAGTAGCTAAAGTTCCCATGCTTTTCCGACTAAGTGCATCCGCAACTGTATTGGCTTTGCCAGGGTGGTAAAGGATCTGCAAATCATAATCTTTAATAAGTTCAAACCACCGTCGCTGTCGCATATTCAGCTCCTTCTGAGTAAAAAGGTACTTGAGACTTTTATGATCGGTGTACACTTCACAGGTAGTGCCATACAGATAGTGTCTCCATATCTTCAATGCAAAGACTACTGCTGCCAACTCGAGATCATGCGTGGGATAACTTTTCTCATGGGGTTTCAGTTGACGAGAAGCATGAGCTATAACTCTTCCCTTTTGCATAAGTACACAGCCAAGTCCTTTGTACGAAGCATCACTATAAATTACAAACCCTTCAGTACCGGATGGTAAGGCTAGTACTGGTGCTGTAGTCAACTTTGTCTTTAATTATTGGAAAGTAGATTCTTGCTCTTCTGACCATTCAAATGCAACTCCTTTTCGAGTTAGTTGGGTAAGCGGCACAGCTATTTTAGAAAAATCTTGAACAAACCGTCTGTAGTAACCAGCTAACCCCATAAAGCTACGCACTTCAGTTACATTAGTGGGTGTTGGCCAGTTCACAATCGCCTCAATTTTATGTGGATCAACAGAAACTCCTTCTTTTGTGATAACATGCCCCAAAAATGCCACTTCTCGTAGCCAAAATTCACATTTCTTCAGTTTTGCATACAATTTCTTTTCCCGGAGGGTTTGAAGGGTCAACCAGAGATGATTCTCGTGAGCTTCTGCATTCTCTAAATAAATTAAAATATCATCAATAAAAACCACCACAAATTCATCCAAATAGGGCTTAAAGGCACGGTTCATCAAATCTATGAAGGCTGCTGGGGCGTTCGTCACTCCAAAGGGCATAACCAGAAATTCGTAATGACCGTACCGGGTTCGAAAAGCTGTTTTCTCAACATCAGCAGCTTTAACCTTTAATTGATGATATCCGGATCTTAAATCAATCTTCGAAAAGACCTAAGCCCCTTGTAGTTGATCAAATAAATCATCAATCCTTGGCAACGGGTACTTATTCTTGATTGTTACTTTGTTAAGTTCCTTGTAATCGATACAAAGCTGAAGTGTTCCATCCTTCTTTTTCACAAACAGCACCGGAGCACCCCACGGAGACACACTTGGACGAATGAATCCCTTGTCTAGTAAATCTTGCAACTGGATTTTTAATTCCTTCATCTCAGCTGGTGACTTTCTATAAGGAGTCTTAGATATGGGTTGAGTTCCCGGTGTTATTTCAATTGTAAATTCAATTTCGCGGTCTACTAACTGCCCTGGTAACTCTTCTGGAAAAACGTCCGGAAATTCACGAACCATTAGAATTACATCAATACCTTCATTCGTCATTTGCTCTTTCAAAACACTACACAAATACCCTTGGCACCCTTTTTGGATTAACCTACAAGCCTTTGCTGCAGAGATCAGATATGGCGGGGAAGTCACTTCCTGCCCTTGAATAATAGACTCGGATTGTCCTGGAGGGTGGAAACGGATTTGTTTCGTCATGCAGTCTATAGTTGCACCATTTTCACTCAACCAATCCATTCCCAAAATAATATCAAAATATGTCATGTCGAGTGGTAGCAGGTTAGCATGTACCCGAATGTCCCCAAGGCATAGTTCACAAGCAACATACATGGAGGTACAAATTATAGAATCCCCCAAAGGTGAGGACACATATAGTATATAAGATAAAGTCTCTTCAAGTTTATCTAGATGAGTAGCAAATAGTTTTGACACAAAAGAATGCGTGGAACCGGAATCAAATAACACACAAGGAGAGTGACCATGAACCATAAATGTACCTGACACCACCGTTGTTGCATTTTGTACGTCTCCCGGGACCAAAGCAAACACCCTGCCTTGTCTTGCGCTATCTTTGTTATTAGTAGATTTGACCGGTGCCTTAGTGTTGGTGGTTGGTGCCAACCCCGCTGAACTAGTAACAGTCCTGTTGTCGTTTTGTTGTTGCTTCCTCTGAGGGCAATCTCTTATCACATGACCTGTTTTTCCACAGTAAAAGCAGGCTCCAGATCCCCAATAGCACGTCCCACGATGCCTCTTCCCACACTCTGAGCATACAGGAATTGATCCTTGACTGGGGGTAGAAGTAGTCGAAGTCGAAGTCCCTGAATTTTGTTTCTTGTTTGGTGGAGTAATTGACCCCTTTGCCTCTTTCCTTTCCATTCAGAGATTCGGTTCTGATTAGCGAGGTTTCCTTCTGCTATGATCGCCCTTTCCAAGACATCGACATAAGTGGGTAGTTTCAACATATTAACCCTGTCCAGAATAGCACCCCGTAGTCCCCCTTCAAATTTTCGTGCCTTCTTATAGTCTGTGTCTACCATATGAGGCACGAATCGGGCTAATTCTGCAAATTGGGCCTCATATTCAGCAACGGTCTTATTCCCTTGGCGGAGAGTTTCAAATTCAGTTACCTTTCTATCTCGTACACTCTGTGGAAAATATTTATCATAAAACAATTCCAGGAACCTATCCCATGTCAGCCCTTGGTGCATCGTTCTTGTTAGCATCCACCACCTCCGTGCCTCGTCCTCAAGAGTAAAGGTAGCCAGTTGCACCTTTTGGGCTTCAGTGCAAGGGAAAACTTCAAATAACTTCTCTATTCCCAATACCCATGCCTCTGCTTTCATTGGCTCTATTCCTCCTTTAAACGATGGTGGCTTCATCTTTTTAAATTCCTTGGTGAGGGTAATGGTCCGGTCTTCAACATGAAAGTCTTGCACTACAGGTGGAGGTACCGGCGGTGGTGGCGGTTGTTGTTGAGGTTGTTGCTGTTGTTGCCGTAGGGTTTCTGCCATTTCCATAATCATTCTCTCCATTCTAAAATTACTTATTTGTGCATTTATTTCGCTTCTTAATTGCAGGATACGAAATTTGTGTTTACACCCTTGAAGGACCAAAAATGTTCAAATTTGAGTATAAAAATTTGAGGCCAAAAATGGAATAAACAAAACTATTCAGGACCTATAGGTAAAAAAGTCTCCATTAAGGACCTGTTGGGTAATAACCCTTGAAAGTAGGACTAGCCCATAAAAATCTCTAATTTTTATCATTCAACATAAATAGACCTATAGCACTCGCAAAAAAACCACTGATCCAATCTTGCCTGTCTATGACCCAACATACAACAACCGTGTAAAAGCCTAATGAATATGGGCTAATTTCGTTGTCGACAACAACAAGGCTTTCAGCCCATGTGTAAGGGTTGGTTTTTCTAAGGGACTCTACCTAGGGGTGAAAAAATGGCCAGCGGCCCAAAGTCCTCCTATGGCCCAAGATGGGCCTGGCCAGTTTAGGCCCTCTTGGGCCTAGGCCCGAGCCCAACCTGAGCCCTTGGGCTAGGGCCTGGGCCATTGTTTTGAAGCCCGGCCCGGCCCGTGGCTCTGCCCATTGGCCCGCTTAAGGCCCACTTAGGACCCGGCCCGCCTGACCCGCCTAAGGCCCAGTGTATTTTTTAGTGAAAAACAATAAACTTTTGGTTAAAAAAAATGGCCAGGCCCGCCCAAGACCCAAATACCCGTGGACCTAGGCTTAGCTTTTTGGCCCATGAGTCGGCCCGGCCCAGCCCAATTTTTTGACAGGAGCCTGCAAAGCCCGACGTGGATCGGGCCCGGCCGGGCCAGATTTACACCCCTAACTCTACCCATAATTCTTGCGCAAAAGAAAAAGGTTCAACTCCTAATTTTTATGTATTGACTATCAAATAAAGATAAATAAATTTTTGTTAACTAATATCCCAAATGCACTTACTTAGCACTAATTTTGAAAGTACTTCTCAACATTGTTAAAAAATAAAATAAAACAATTGAGCAATCTATATGTTGTTTTGTTTTGAAGATGAAAATCAAGATTCATCCCATGTTAAAGTAGTTTTAAAAAATTATACATACTTTTTATTTTATGCAAAATGTGTAGTTTTTTTTTTTTAAAAAAAATATTTAACATTTATCTTATGTTAACAAAATGGGAGCTTTATTCATAAATCTCATTTCTAAGACTTTTATACCATAAAACGCAAATCATTTTTGATTATTCCATTAGGTCCCATTCAATGTAGTAAGGCCAAAATATCCTCCTTCCATTTCTCCCGTGCATACTCTATTCTAAAAACTCAACCGTTCCTATTCCATCTCTTCACTCCACAACACATTCTTTCTCCAAAAAAAAAAACTCATCGCTGGCACCAAAAAATTCCGAAACCGTAGCCCTAGATTTCACATCGCCTCATCACTGTCCTCCACTACCACTAATCATCGCCGGCCACTGCTATTCCACATCAACGCACTACTGCAAAGGTTTACATCGAAAGGATTGGGGTTTGTTCTTCCTATGTTCTCACCAACAGTCGATTTACATATCCCACCCACAATGAGGACCAAAGGTAAGCACCATCTTTCCACCCTCTGTTTTTCAAACAATGATAATATAATCTAATCACAAATGTATACGTTTACATTGCCCTTGTTATTATTGTTGTTTTTGGATTTCATTTTGTAATGAACCCCTTATTTTCACACTCTGTTTTTTTCCCTCTGTCAATGTTGGTATTACTGATTATTGATGTCCATAGAACCCCTAATTTCCCCCCAAATTGAAATATGATAGAATATGATGTAAACATCATATTGACAACTGTACAACATTTACAGGGTGATCAACTATGATGTGAATATGGTGTAAATATTGACATTGATGTAAATATCTACTTCGATGTCAATATTCACATTATGAATATAATGTAGATATTCAATTTCTAACATCAATGGAATATGATGTAAATATTTACAGAGTTGTTGGTTTTGTTGCGTGTTGATGGTTATAAAGCAATTAGAGCTCCTAATCTTGGATGGTTGTCAACCATCTTTTAGTTCAATGTGTATTTCATTATACATAATCTGTACAATATTTAAAGGGTGATCAAATATGATGTAAATATGGTGTAAATATTCACATTGATGTAAATATCTACTTCAATGTCAATATTCACATTATTATGAATATAATGTAGATATTCAACTTCTAACATCAATAGAATATGATATAAATATTTATAGGGTTGTTGGAATTGTTGCGTGTTGATGGTTATAAAGCAATTAGAGCACCTAATCTTGAATGGTTGTCAACCCTCTTTTTGTTCAATATGTGTTCTATTATACATAATCTGTACAATATTTACAGAGTGATCAAATATAATGTGAATATGGTGTAAATATTCACATTGATGTAAATATCTAATTCAATGTCAATATTCACATTATGAATATAATGTAGATATTCAACTTCTAATGTAATCATCAATGTATATATTTACATTCCTTTCCACTCCTCTGTTTTTCAGTCAATGATAACATAATATAATCACAAATGTATATATTTACATTATTATTGTTGTTTTTGGATTTGATTTTGGAATGAACTTCCTATTTTCACTCTTTGTCCATATTGCTGATTTTCATTTTTTTTGATAAATATTACGTTCATTTGTTATTAATGTTGTTTGTGGTTGCGATTTGCTAATGAACTCTCTAGTTTTTTTCCCTTCTATCAATATTGGTACTGTTGATTGTTGATGTCCATAGAACCCCAATCTTCACCCAAAAATATGATGGAATATGATATAAATATTCACATTGTGACATCAATGGCAATATTCACATTATGGTTGTCAATCCTCTTTTGGGTCAATGCGAATTCCATTATACATAGTGTCAATATTTACATCAGATTGTTAAATATGGGTAATGACTTGTTTGTCTTAAATTGTCATGTGTTATTGTTTTGTAATACACTCCTTATCTCCTCCTTTGTGTCAATGTCAGACTTGTTGGTGTTGTTTGTTGTTGATGGTCATGAAATAATTACAGTTCAAACTTCGGATGGCTGCCAACCCTGATTTGGTTACATGTGAATTCTTGTAGGCATACTGTAAATAATATCATATTGTTTCACTTGTTATTAATTAACATCAATGTCAATATGCACATTCTGAACATAATATCAATATGCACATTATGAACATAATGTCAATATTCACCTTCTGACATTAATGGAATGTGATGTAAATATTTACGGAGCTGTTGGTATTATTGCTTGTTGATGGTTATGAAAAATTAGAGCCCCTTATCTTTGATGGTTGCCAACCCTCTTTTGGTTTAATGTGAATCCCATTATACATAATGCCAATATTTGCATCAGATTGTCAAATATTGGTAATGACTTATTTGTCTTAAATTGTCATGTGTTGTTATTTTGTAAAACACTCATTATCTTTTCCCTTGTGTCAATGTCAAACTTGTTGGTGTTGTTGGTTGTTGATGGTCATGAAATAATTATAGACCAAACTTTGGATGGTTGTCAAACCTATTTTGGTTACATCTGAATTCTTGTAGGCATGTTGTAAATAATAATATCTTATTGTTTCACTTGTTATTGAGTGACATCAATGTCAATATACACATTCTGAACATAATATTAATATTTACATTGTAACATTTTGAACATAATGCCAATAATTAAATTATAAACATCATGTTAATATTCACATTGTAACATTCGGAACATAATTTTAATATTCACATTCTGAACATAATGTTAATATTCACATTGTAACATTCACATTGAATATTCACACGATATATTTGGCTGTGAACATTCACAGTCAATTATATAATGTAATGATGTAAAGATTAACATCATGTATACATCGTGTTAGTTTAATATTTATAATATGTTATTATTCCATATTTCATCTGTTATTTTCCTCCAATTTTTTGGTTGTTATCCTTGTTGGAATTATTGATTATGATCAAATGATTTAAACTCCCAAAATCTTGTTCATTTTTCAAACACATGAACTAATGACATGATATATGATCCATGTGATTGTTCACACCATTTATTTGATTTTTATTGTTTTTATCCTATATTGTACAGTGTTCATGTGAATATTGACATCATGATTTTGCTCAATGCAACCATGGTCACATCATTCAACTATTCACAGCACATATAGTTTGCACTTGTTATGATTTACCATTTGTGACCATTAACAGTAAATTTGTTTCTAATTGAACAAACAGATGTTGCTCATAGATTTCATGGCAAAAGAAAAAGAGAATAGTTCAACGTCAAAGACAAACTTGAAAAAATAGCCAACCCCCCGAAAATGAACATGAAAAAGGTCAGCTACCGATCTAACATCATTGGGTTAGTGAAACTGATGACGAGCACCAAGTTGTCGGATCCTCAGCTGGATTGTTTGAAGGAAACGCCATTTTGGCAGTTGTTTGATGTGTTGAGGATTGGTAAAGTTGACCTCAACAAATGCATGAAGTTCAACGATGTCATCGCATGCGTGCTAGAGACGTACAATGCATCAAAAGACACATTTTACATCGACGAGAAAAATATGAATATCAATTTCACATCATTTGCGATTTTGTAAATATTAGAATACATTAGACAAAAGAATCATAATTAGTTATTTTGATTGTGCTTAATAAGATACAATGACATGTTGTCATACTATTTGCTACTAGAAAATCAATGTTAAGATTCATATTGGTTTATGTTGTCTTATAATTATGTACACATAACCATCGTCTTAATGTAACTAAATTAATTTATTTGGTGTTTTATTCGTAATATTAACATTCACATCAATAATCTAATTGTGCATAAATGTACACTTCATGTTTGTGTACACACAGAAATGATGGTTTGTGGTTAATGCAATGCTGATGTAGTCATATTTTTAGAGATTAAAATATTGAAGTAAACCTTTACATTGTTGTCAGCTGTTTTACAATTATGTTGTCACGACCCGCTCGCCGTACCCAAGGATTAAGTATCGTGATGGCTACTAACTGAGGTTACCTTCGGCCAATTCTTGAACAAATTAATAAACGTGAGCGGAAATAATATTTAAGTGAGGGTACCAAAATAATCATCGGAGTTTCTATTTTTATTACAAAATTTATTGACCAAAAAGGCCGATATTTACATAGAAAAAATATCATAAAAGTGCTTTGTGGGTCTATTCCGCAGCCCCGCGTCTAAGATTTTCCAAAGGCTATTTCTGAATTGTATTGTTTTCTTAAAAATTGGTAAACAACTATAAGCACATGGCAGAGTGAGAAATATTATCCCAAGAGTGTAAGGGATACAAAATAACCATGGATAGTTATGTAACTAAAATATTTAAGATAATTTAGTCTGAACAAATAATAATTTAAGTAGCAAAATTGAGATTATGTAAATAAATAACCATATCCACGTTACTGAACAGAACAGAACAGATCTATAGACTCAAGAGGTGGCTCGTACGAACTTTAAAAGTGGCTCCCACAATAGTGTAGTACTTAGCTCCGTACAGCACTTTGCTCCATACCAGAAATGAAAGGGTCAATGGATCCATGACAACAGAGGCCTACAAAGTGACCAAACAGAGGCCAATAGTTATTTAAGTCCCCCAAGGCGTGAGACTCCCATGGTGGTACTTACAAAACATAATTGTATACAAGGTCATAGTCAAATATTCTTCAAAATATAAACAAACATATTCTTGGGTTTTATTTTAACAAATAGAATTCAGAAATTAATCCACATAACTGAAATATTTATAAAACATAACTTATAAAATATAATACTTGTATAAAATAAATTATGGTAAATCAAAACATACGTAAAATATATTATGATAATTCAATGTATAAGATAACTCACTTTAATATAAATTCCTCCTTCTTATTCTTCTTCTGCTATGGCTTTTTTACCTCTGCCTAGTTTACTTTCTCACTCTTCTTTTTTCTTGCTCCTAGGTTATGAGCTCAATTCATTATTTATCCCAAGCTTCTTGCCGTAGCTACTATAATTATCCTACTGATAGACCTCCCACGTTGCAGGGTGGTTACCACGTTGCTTGCCTAAGGCAATGCCACCTTTCTTCCCTATATAGATTCATTGATTAATGGATAACCCAAAAGGGACAGCTCATGCAACCCTTTAGGCCTTATTACCTTATGGCCCGTGAGTTGACATAATTACATAGGTCATCTTTTTTTTTTTTTTTATTGTTTTGATTAAACACTATGATCCCTAATTAAATTACATTTGGATATATATATATATATATATATAATTATAAAATTAAATATTCTTTTCCAAGTATCAATTTAACTATTTTATACTAATTCAGATTAAAATATTAAAAAATAGGGATGTTACACTGTACACATAATCATTGGCTTAATATGATATGTGGGCAATGCAATTTTGATTTAAACTTTAATATCATCATTCCACATTAGTAATTAATATTCTGAAATCATAGTGCATTTATCTATATTCCAGAATTCATGTGAACCTTCACATTCATATGTTTTAGTGTGAATATTCACATCATGTTTGTATTCAAAATGAAAGTTGAGACTTCTGATTGTGTAATTTGATGCAATACTGATGTGAACCTTAACATCACATTGTCACAGTGGTAATGAACACAGCGAAAACATATTCATCATTCAATATTATATGGGTATGTGACTAATATTAACATCAATTGATAATACAATTACAAATTTTCAATTCAAATTAATGTGAATATTAACACTAATTAATAATATGAACATTTACATCATTTTTATATCAGACACATTACCAATCTCAAAAAATCATTGCTACATTGAAATCCAATAGCAAAAAATCAAAATCAATTACAATAACAGAATCATATTCACTAGCCCAAGCAAATATCACTGGAGATGTGAATATTCACAGAATATTCACGTGAATGTGTTTAATATTCACATGATAAATTTTCAATTCAAATTAATGTGAATATTAACATTGATTAATAATATGAACATTTACATCATTTTTATATCAGACACATTACCAATCTCAAAAAATCATTACTACATTGAAATCCAATAACAAAAAATCAAAATTAATGACAATAACAGAATCATGTTCACTAATCCAAGCAAATATCACTGGAGATGTTTCCAATGAGAACAACTTTTTCTGCTGAATTTCTCATTTGACCATATAATCAAACACTTGATGGGCGATAATTTTAACAATTGCGAAAAAGAATAACATCATCTGCAAGAAGAACAGTATGAAATGTGAACATTCACACTAATTGACAGAAAAACCAAAAATAGAGCACAAACTCCTCTATCTCCTCTTTCCCTTTGATTCAATCCAATCGAATGTGAGTTTCAATCAATCGACTGAACAAGTTTGTAAGCCATCTCATCTATTCCTTCGATTCAAATCCTCCTCTTTTCCTTTGATTTTCAACTGAAATAGTAACTATATCAGAAAAAAACAAGAGCACAAACTCTGAGTCATTATCTTCTTTCCTACAGGAATGAAACTCTATCGCTACGAAACATTACCACAAACTTTGTATCGTCGTCTTCTCTTCTACAGGAACGAAACCCTACCACAACAAAAACAGAGAGAAATATGTATATCATTCTTGTATATAATATATATCAATAATAGATATAAGGGTATAATAGTCTAACAAAAAATATAAATCATGAAAAAAAAAAAACTTTATGGAATAAAAGCATAAACACATAGGACTAACTAGGTTATAACTTTCCTTTGTGGACTTATTGTGATAGAACACCTCTAAATTGGATTTATCAATAAAAAAAACCCCAATCCTAATAAGATCAACAATAATCTTTTACAATAAATAGTTAAAATAGCATTGAAATATCATAAATTATATAAAATGACTTTAATCCAAACTTTAAACATAAACAATTGACCAAACAGACTGCTATGCTATTAAACCCTTGACTGAACTCTGTCGTCCATTGGTGATGGCCAGACAATTGTATAATTTTCCATATAATGAGTCCCACTTTTCTGGGAAGGCGCCCTCCTTCTCCGTCCCTTTTCCGTTGTCGATTTTTCTGGAAGTTGGATTTGATCATTTGCCTATCTTGTTTCGGTGTGTGGGTGTCCCTGTGTGCATGATTTAGTACTGATCTTCGATCTTCAGACTAGTGACGGAATTAATAAATTAAATTAGAAGGGACATTTATTAATTACAATATTAAAATTTTTTATAAAAATATTTCACATAAATTTTTACTATTAACTTCAAGAAAAAAAAAATTAGTGTGTTTGATTTAAGTTTTCTAAAAACTAAGTTTTTTATTTTTCGTATTTTTTTTGGTTTTAGTGAATATTTTTTAAATTTTAAACAAATTTTTTTATTTTTTAGATACACATTACTTAAATATGTATCCAAATAGTAAAATATTTGTGAAAAAATATTTTAAAAAATTAATAAATACACAAAAATACTAAAAATGTATTGAATTTTCATATTATTTTTTATATTTTTTGGTATTTAGTGTATTTTTTAAAGATTTTTTTCACAAATGTTATACTTTTAGGTATATTTATGTTAAATGTGTCTAAAATTTTTTTTTAAAAAATTGCTTAAAATATTAAAAAAAATTATTGAAAACCTTAACATAAGGAAAAAAATATAAAGTTTTTTGAAAATTGTTTTCTAAAAACTAGAACCAAATAAGATAAATATTATTTGTAATTAGTGTATTATGGACAATATTAAAAAAATTCATGAATATAAAGTTTTAAAATAAATTATATAATGATAAAATAATTGTTTATACAAAATATCCGTAAAAATTCAATATAACAGTTATACCACGTCATCATTAACATGTGATATCACCAAACAATAGTAAAGAAACACATGGAGAATGAACACTACATGTCAAATGTAACTAACAACTCGATAACTTTCATATTTTCATTGAGATTAATTATATTTACATATCAATAGTGATAGATATCACCATTATATTAAAATTTTTATATATAATAATATCGTAATCACTTTATTTTCAATCAAAATAATCATTATTATTCTTATTATTTTAAAAATGTCATTGAGATTTAAAATAATATTTTTAGAAATTTTTTATTTAAAATATTTTCTTTATATTTGTTTTATAAAAAGAAAATTTTAAAACCCAAAGAGGGCACGTGACCCTGGCCCTAGCTAACTCCGCCCCTGCTTCAGACCAACCATGGTGATCATTATGGGTATGTTAATGACCACAATTAATTTACTGGTTCTAACTCTGATTTTTTCCTCTTCCCCTTTCACAACCACCGATTTAACATCTGGGTTTATGATTTCACCATCATCAATTATATAGAGCACTAATTAACCACCGATTGTTGCGAGCAGTTGCAAGTGCGTTAATCTATGCGAACAAGATGAGCTTTTTCGTGTTAGAGAAAATTGATGATTTTTCATAAGTAAATTAATTAATGGGAATAAAAATTAATGCGAATAAAAATTAATGTGAAAAAATTAAATCAAAGGCAACACAAGAATTTTTACATGGTTCTCTCAATGTGAGGTACGTTTACGGGGTCGAAATCCGATTCCACTATCAACCAAATAAGTTCCAAACGATTACAAACGAGACACTAATGGTCTCACAAAACTACCCTTAAGTGAATTTTAAATAATCATAAATAAACAAGAGGAAAGATCTCACTAAATAGATGAACCAAAATCTTCAGAACCAGAGTTGTAGAAGATTAAAAAATAATCAACCCAAATTCACTTCACAACCGAGGCAACATAACCATCAACAAATCAAGTAGCCTTGATAAATCTTCACACTTTGGCACTGATACCGAAGCAAGAGAATTGATATATAGCAGCCTCACCTTTCTCTTCTTCTTGGAAAAACAATATCAATCATTATGTATTGTGAATCTAGGGTTTTTTAATCAAATGCTAATTGTTACCCAAATTGGATTGGGTCTCCACAAATATAATATATAAAAATATATTATACTAAATCAAGCCAAATTAAAATTCTTTTAACAAATCAATTGGGTCCCACACTTCAATAAGGAGGTATATTCAACATTTCGAAGCTTTTACAGACAATATAAAGAACGTGTGGACTGAATGGGAGCTATATGGACTGAATTAGACCTCGAGGTCTAATTCTACTCAACCTCATCTTGCAAATACTACTGATACTGTTAGGCAAACGCCGAACTTACATCGCCAGAACTTGGATCAGAGTCACTCTCTGGTCTGCCAGTGGCTCTCGGTGTCATCTCCAACAGTGGTCGACAAAATCCAATCATGGTCAAAAGCTAAAAACTTTAGGAAAAGAAAATTTTAAATAGCATATTGGTTTTGTTTCTTTATTCTATATTGTTAGACAAAAATAAACACATTAATAGACATTAAAAGTACATAGGTATAAGCAAATTAACCTCTTTATCAAGATCTGAAAGCGGAAGAGGTGGAAGAACCAGTAAGCAATGTGCTGAAGGAAATTGATCCATTACGATCATGGATTCTCAGCGACTCAACTCTTGTATTGAGTGGATGCAACCAAAGAGATCACTCATCTTCCTGCAAATCAAACGATCGTCAATCAGCACAGGTCATGCATTCTCATAGACATGAATTTAAAGTGAAGCTAGAAAGGAAATAAGCAAGTCCATATGCATTGACGGAGAGAGAAATCCAAGAAAAAATATAGTCAATTCAAGTCAAAAGATAAGCTATTCAGAGGTTTAAATGGAAATATAAGGAAATCCCTTTTGAATAGAAGGCCAGAAGATCTCAAGAAATGGCTAGTTCTGTAGCTCACAAAGGGTTTCACCATCCCAAGGGCCAGGCACATGATGGTGGAAACATCCATTGAACACAGCACTAAGTAAATGCATGTATTAGGAGATGCAATGAATGAACCAAACACAATCGGCAAGCAAAAAGAATTTTTTTCCTTCTTTTGGCATAGAAAAAAAAAAAAAACAAAACAAAAGCTAAAATAAAAAAATCCAAGAAAACCTTAAAAGGGGGAGAATACCAAAGAGGCAAAATTAAAGAAAGAGCAAGATCAGAGAAAAGGATGCTCTATAAAATAAATAAATAAATAAATAAATAAACAGACAATTAAAAATAAAAACACGAACAAACAAGACCAAAAAACGATGAAATCATAATCAATGTCAGTTAGAACAAAAAATAGTGGTGTGAAAAGAAGCTGGAGGACAAGGAAAGAGAAAAAAAAAATAATAGCATAAGAAAATTGATGGTGATCCCAATAAAGAAAGAACCAAAGCTAAAACATACAAAAATAAATAAGAAAGGAAAATTTAAATAGGTAAAAAATAAAAAAGTCATATATAACAACATAATTTTATCATTTTCGTTTTTGAAAAAAAAATAAATGATATATTTTCAAAATCATAGATAAAATTTAATTTATGGAGCCTCAAGTCAAACAAAGTTGATCACCAAGAAAAACGGAAAAAGAACAATCAGGAAGCCAAAAATAAATAAGAGATAAACTTGAAAATACCTTAAACATAGAAGAGCAGCAAGCAAAATTTATAGAAGGAACATGGTTACATTTGAAATCGTTACACTTACAAACCAGGCCATTATGAACCCTTTTTTTTGGGTGAATGGCCATTATGAGCCCAAACTATGAGTAATCAAACAAAAACTCAATCACAAGCAACACAAACTCAAAGTCAACAAGTTTGTAAAACCTATAAAACCATAACTATACCTACAATAAAAATTAAAAAATAAAAAGAGAGAGAATAGCATACACACAAATTAGAACAAAGAGCCAGCTTTGGGAAAAAGCCACAAAGTAGTTGCTTTGGCCCCCAAAAATATCCTTAAAAAAAAAAGGCCCCAAAATTATAGTAAGTATTATATACATATAGAAAAAAGAAAAAAAAAAGAAGCCTTACTTGAGTTAGAATGATCTAAAATTTTTTATAAGAGGAGGTTCAATCTGAATAAAAAAACTCCAAAATTTTGAGGCCTCAATTTATATTTTAAAGGATAAATTACAAACACATCTCCTGAGATTTACTTAAATTACAAATGACCCCTTGTGATTTTAGAAATTACATTATGCCCCTGTGGCTTGCTTTTCGTGCTCCTTTAGGACACGATAGCCCACCAGTTCGGACTCCCGTGATTCTGAATCTAATCTCACAATTGCAATGTGAAATAGATAAACACAAAAGAATCTAAATCCGGCAAATTTTTTTTTGAAAAATCGATTTTGAATCAAAATGTCAAAAAATGGACTGTTTTGCCAAATTATAGAGTCACCACCTAAATATTTTTGAGAAATTTAGGAAACCTGTGACTCGTGCCAAAGGTTATGTATCTGTCATCACCAAAGTGTCTCGGCTCGAGAAGTTAGGTACAAGAGGGAAAGGTCATGGATTGAGCACCCCACTCGCCTGATCAAAGATCGGCCTCTACTAATCATGATGTGATTTTTATTTATATTATATGCTATTGTTCCGATTATTATACTATTATTACTATGTGTTGCATACAAGTATAGACTAATTTGCAAAAATTAAAACATTTAATTTCATGTATGTTTGGAAATTGTTTTGAATACGCGCTACTCGAAAAAAGTGAATTTGTATGTACATTAATCAATGTATTCTAATTCAAACAATTATCCTTTATCCACAAGTATTCAAACAAATATAGCACTTAAGCACTTGGCCTCATGGTAATCATGCTCGACATGGCAACAAGCACACTTATGCAATATGCTAAAGTAATAAAGCTTACCCCAATTCCTGAGGCGAGCAAAAAGAGAGAAAATAGTTAGAAAAATGCATTATCCTAATGATGCAAATGGCTAATGCAACACATACACAATGCCACTACTAGGCTCGACTACTAACATGGCATGTGAGTCAATTCAAGACATATGACAAAGCACGTATCCAAGCAAGGAATTTGAAATTGACATTTGATTAGTATGATGAGCCGAACCTCATACGTGCAAAACAAATGGATGTAAAGCATGGAAAATACTAAACAAAATATGATGTAATATGCTAGCCATCATAAGCAGGTAAGAAAAAAGGAGAAAGACGTAGGGTTGGAAGACATACACATTATTACATTGTTGCCCTCACGCAGAAGAGTTCAAATAAATGAATTATCTAAGCTACTTAACTAATTATTACAAACCAAATGAAACAAATTAACTACACTAACTAATTAGTACAAATTGGCCCTCGCACAAGAGGGTCCGAATAAATGAATTAGTTAAGCTACTTAATTAATTATTACAATGCCGAATTTAACTAACTATTCTAGTTAAATAAATAGTTATAACACACTCTCATTAATTAATACAAATTAACTAATTAGCTAACGGGTCCCGAGGAGCAAGGAAATGGCTTATGCATACACATGAATTTCTTCCCCGAGAATCCTTCTGCTTTGTTTTGCACCTCAACCTCTGCTCTGCTATGTGAAGAAAGTAGTAATGCCTGACTAAAAAAGGTGGCCAGCAGGCCAAAAGTGGTGGCTGGCCACTAATGTTGGGTTTTTCCCGCTGCAACAGAAAACAAACAGAGCATTCTCAAGGGATATTTGTTCACATTGTCTCTCCTTATCATCAAATAGGTCAAATGAGGGATAGGCTTGATTCGCAAGCCATCAATCGACGCAATTTATTGCGTGATGACTTATGAAATAAGGGATACAGTTCAATAAATGACAATGAAAAACTCATGAACCTCCTCCTTATCATGAGATTGATTAAAGGAAACGGTTGACATTAACTCTTGAACTGTTTAAATCACTAACAAGTATGAAACGACTCAACACTCAATGGGTTCAATTAATATCCGATTGATCTCCAAACCATTTTATTATCTTGTTCCATTTTAGTCCAAGTTTTATTGCCTCTTTTAATTACCTTTCCCTTTATTAGTCATTTTAGTCCAAGAATGAGTATTAAGTCTACTAATGGAGAGGAGTGTCAAACAAAGGATTGTTTTGGGCATGAGAGAGATGTCATGTCGTTGGTAATGAACCCTCAAAGAGATAAACCATTAGGCACAACGAGCTCTATCTCAAGCTTAAATAAACAATCGGTTTGAAACGACTCTCAAAGAAAAAGAAAAGCTAAGAAATGAGGGAGGTTGCAGAGATGATTAGAGATGAACACAAGTATGGAAAACTTAAAATAAATGCTATTAACTCAAATAGGTTGGTAGCTAAGGCTTAAACCACCAAACTTATGAGAATCATTACACTACAAGCATGCTATGCAAAGCATAAATAAAACTAACATATAAAAACAGTCCTAAATTAAGCTAAAACAATGCTGGAATTGAGGTGAAAACAGCTAAATGAGTAAGCTAAAATAATGAAAAATTTAAGCTAGTATACAAGCCAAAAGATGGGTGGCTAACATCTCCATTTTTTGGGATTTTTTTTTTTTTTTTTTTTGAACACATCCATTTTTGGGACTTCAAAACCACTTTTTTTAGCTTTTGAAAACCTTTGGAAATCAATCGTAGAAAGTTGAAAAAAAGTTGATGAAGAGATGGGAAACACAAAGGCAAAAGCTTAGGAGACAAGGTTCAAAGAAGGTGATTAACCCCTCCACTTTTGGTAGCTTTAAATCACAAGTTTTAACTCATAAAAACAATGTAAAAATAGTCCAAAAACAATAAGAAAAGATAGGAAAGAAGTAGTGTAGAGATACCCAAAACTATAGCTCTTGAAGCAAGGTAACTCTTTTGTTAACAAACCCACAAGTTCTCACTCTCAAGAGCTGGGATTTGAGCTCAAGAACCTCAGCAAGAAGAGCTAAATTTTTGGTCTAGGAAGTGTAGAGAGAGAGAGTGTGTGTGTGTGTGTGTGATATGTAAGTTTTAGAGCCTTTGGAATTTTTTGTAACCTAATTTCAAGAGGGAAGGTCATCTATATATAGAAAAACATGAGCCTCTGCTGGAAATATCTGTATATAGATAGCTGGTGCAGTGCATGCATTTGTGGAAACAACTGGCAACAAATATCTGCAAAAATCTGATTTTTTACCCAAGTGTCTGGCAGGTCACTAAAAGTGGGTGGCCGTCTACTATTAGTGGTCGACAGGCCACTAGTGGTTTTTTGGCCTCTGGGGACACTTAGTTGGCCAGCTAAGAACTTGTAAAAAGTGGCCGGCGGTCCACAAAAATCTACTTTTAGGCACGACTTCAAACGGGCATACCTCTTTTCATCTGGACTCAGTTTTAGGTCATTCTTAAGTTTAAATTGAAGCCACGGAAGTCTACTTTTCAATAGAAGTGGCATCACATCTAAATTCTAAGTGTGCAAAGAGATATACCTATTTTAGTGAAAGCTGCGCATTTCTATCCTAACGGATTGATGCCTAACTTCTTTCCTAACTAGTTTTCTTTCCTCTCCTCCAATTTTCTTCAACTCCAAACCTATAAATAAGAGGTTTTAAATATTTTTCAAAGAGTTCACATCTCTTTCATTTATTTCCACTTTATCCTTACTCGGATTATCGAAAAGTGCAATATTTTAAATGAAATGCGAGACTCGGAACATCGTAAAAACATTTGAAAAAATATTTTGAAAACGAGGGTTTTATGGTCTAAAATAGTTTTGGTCTAAAATAGGGTGTAAGGTTGGGATTTAGAAGGTCTTCTTATTGAAGAAATCGAATGTTTGTACAACATAACTTTCATCATCGAGTGATCAACCTGAGACGCCCAAGTCTTAAGAGCGGTAAAAAATGAGGTGTCTACAGCCCCCTAAAGTTTCTAATTTCATAATAAAAATGTCCTTTTATTAATAAATTATCAAATTAATTAACATTTTTTTAATAATGTTAAAATTTTATTTCAATAAATAATTCAGATAATTTTGTTATTGTATAGGTGAACAGTTAGAAATTTCACTTTTTCAATTAATTCTATTAAATAAAAAATTCTGATAGGGAGGTATTTGTAATTTTCCAAATTATAGGGGGACAATTCATATTTTAAGTAAATCTCAAGGGATGTATTGTAATTTACCCTATTTTAAATATATTTGAGATATGATTACAAATATAATAAAACCAAAGTTTTTAACTTTCCAATGGGTTTTTGTCCGCAACAAGAACTAAAAATATCCATCTAAATTTTTAAAAAACTAATTGAAGAACTATCATATTTCTTAGCTTTTTATGTATTGAACTATGACGGAAAGTCTTAAATTTATGATATAAAATTAGGTTTCAAGATACACACTTTGCAATAGAAATGAGTTCTTATTTTTGTTTGATTAAATATTTATTTGATCATTTATTATATATATTGTCTATTACAATTACATGATTTTTTTTTTATTTTTTATGTTTCCTTTCAAATTATTATTATTTTTTAGATAGTCTTTTATTGATTATTTGATTTGTAATGATAGAGAATTAAGTTAGCATGATGTTAATCACTTTTGATAAACTATATCAAACATGTCACTATTCCTAGAAAGTATAATTTTAGACACCAAAAAAATAAAATAAAATAAAATAAAATACAAAGAATAGAAGACTTTACTTTCTATTTGCTACTCCAACTTATATTTTAGTCTTTTTTTATTATTGTAAACTTTGTTATGTATTTAAGTAAATTTTAGTAGTCTTTTTGTGAGCATTATTAAATGTAAAAATTTAAAACAAAATTTGATACATAATCTTTTGATTGAATTTTTTTTTTTAAATGTATATGAAGGTCTCATATTTAGAATTTACTTTGGTCCCGAAAAAGTCAGAGCTGGCCCTAAATCAAAGAGATTTGTCCACTAAACTCAAAAACAGTAAAATAAAATTACCCAGGACAAGGAAAAGAAGGAAAACAAAGCAGCACTACTAAAAACAGGGTCTTTTGAGTCGGTTTTTTTGAGTCGGCAAATTTTACCGTCGCAAAAGATAGTCTTTTTGAGACGGCACAGAGTTACCGACGCAAATACCAAACCTTTAGAGTCGGCACCGTTGGCCGACACAAAAAATTAATATTTGATAGCATTATTTGAGTCGGTTGAATTTACCGACTCAAAAGATAGACTTTTTGCGTCGGCATATACCTTTTGAGTCGGCAAATTTGTGCCGACGCAAAAAATTATATCTTTTTGTGTCGGCAGATGTATCAGCAAAAAAAAATATTTTATAACCAAGATATATATATTTACTTGATTATATTTAATAAATATATTATATTTAATACTCATTTCGATATTAAAAATAATAGTTAAATTAAAAGAGAATTAGTAATATAAAACTAAAAGTGATTCTAATTATTTTATTTTATTTTTATTTGGATAATAAAAATATGTAGAAATAAAATTATACAAAATTTATTTAAAAGATTAAATATAAATATGTTGTGATTGGATTAAGAAGAAAATACATAAATTAATTATGTAGAGTATTAGTATTTCTTTAATATTATTATTTTTAATTATTCATAAATAGTGTATATAGGCATAAAAAATTTAAATTAAATATGAATATTTTGATAATAAATAATTTAATGTTAAATAAAAAATTAAATATAAATTAATATTAAGACATCAATCAGATCGATAAAAAATAAAAATAAAAATAAAAAAATAAATTTAATTTGTGCGATACATGTAATTAAGCACATTCTGCTTTATTTATTTGTATATCAAGATAATTTGTTCGAATATCATAATAATGAAATTATAATTATATGTATATATATTTATAGATATACTTTTATATTAATATTGAGTGTATATACTATAAATAATAAATATCTCAATTAATATCTAAAAGAGGTAGAGTGGTGAAGTGGATTTAGTGCGGTGAGTTTGGGTCCGGTCAAAGCTTCCAAATGGAGTGGGTTCAAAACTTGGGAGGTGTCTCAATAAGAAAATTATGGGTTAAATTTCTTAAAACATTGAACCACTTTTTGAGTCGGCAAGCTACCGTCTCAAAAAAATAAAACTTTTTGCGTCGGCATATTGCCGACTCAAAAACATTTGCAACCTCACCATTTTAGACCCTTGAGTTGCCGTCGAAACGCCGTCGCAAAAACATTTTTGCGTCGGCAAATGTGCTATTTGCGACGGCACTCTGCCGACTCAAAAGCCCTGTTTTCTAGTAGTGCAGGTTTTTTTTTTTTTTTTTTTTATTAAGAAAAAGGGAAAATATATACCCAAAAAAAAAAATGAAGATAAGCAACATGTAAGAAGCATGGAAGAGAAGGCGTTTCTTACAACAACAGAACAAAATCAGACTTTTCAAAGCCAAAAGAATCACGTAATCACATTAATAGAAGAGAAAACATAGCATAATTTTAAAGAGATTAAAAAAAAATATACCCAATTACGGTATAAAGAGATCACATAATGAAAAATCAAATTAAATAAAATATGCCAAAATCAAACGAATAGATAGACAGAAGTAGGAATTGCTGAGAAACTTTTCATGTTAGTAATTAAGGAGGAAGACTTGGCTGACTTGCACAGGTCGGACTTATTCGTGCCTGCTTAACATTCTAGGAAGCCCCTCTCCTCCTTCCTTCCTTCCTTCCTTCCTCCATGCTTGGGCTTTGCTTAAAGTTCTACCCATTCTCTCTCTTCTACTTCGGTTCATGTCCATTTGCTTCAATCTCCAACCGTGATGATGATATTCACAGGTACGTACGTTAGTAATGACATCCAGTTTTCTTGGGTTTAGACTGTTGTTCGATTGAAATGTCACAAATCTGTTTCTGTTTATTATTATTTTAATTATCTCTGGCTCAAAATCTTTTAAAAAAGAAAATCATATTAAAATAGTTTACCGATCGATTGACAGTTGCAAGTGCGTTGGTGTATGTGAAGAAGAGGAGCATTTATGAATTCATTCCAGAGAGTGTGAAGAAGGTGTGGACTGAATGGGAGCTGCGAGGGCTGATTCTACTCAGCCTCACCTTGCAGATACTACTGATACTGCTAGGCAAACGCCGAAAGTATATCGCCAGGACTTGGATCAGATTCATCCTCTGGTCTGCCTACTTAACCGCTGATTGGGTGGCAACCGTCGCGCTCGGTGTTATCTCCTCCATCGCCAGTCACCACAACCACAACAGCAATTACTTCAATACTCATCCTGACTGCCGCGGCTGCAATAATGCTTCAAATCCAGCAGCAGTTGACAGAGAGCTGATGTCCTTCTGGGCACCCTTTCTTCTCCTCCACCTCGGCGGTCCCGACACCATCACCGCCTA
Source organism: Camellia lanceoleosa (assembly GCA_025200525.1). NCBI lineage: Eukaryota > Viridiplantae > Streptophyta > Magnoliopsida > Ericales > Theaceae > Camellia > Camellia lanceoleosa. The sequence goes on along the minus strand of CM045761.1, from coordinate 204,248,011 downwards.
CTCCATGGAGGATAACGAGCTCTGGTTGAGGCACTTGCTCGGACTGGCGGTTCAGACCGGAGTCGCAGTTTACATCTTCCTCACGTCCTTGCCCGGAGATTCATGGCTTCCGTTAATGAGCTTACCTATGTTTGTGGCCGGTCTAATTAAGTACGGAGAACGGACTTGGGCACTAAGGGCGGCAAACACCGAGAGACTCCGAGAATCGCTGCTCACTCGCCCGGATCCCGGCCCCAATTATGCAAAATTCATGGAGGAATTCACTCTGAAGAAAGCTGAGGGGTTCCATGTGAAAGCAGCTGAGGTTATGGAAGAAGCCACTCATCATTCCTCCAGTACTAATACAGGCCGTGGTGAATCAGTAGTGGTGCTTAAAGCATATGATCTGTTCCAGACATTTAGACGCCTCTTTGTAGATCTCATCCTCAGCTTTCAGGACAGAGACAGCAGCTTATCTTTCTTCCTCGAAAGCAATTGGAAAACTGCTTTCAATGTGATTGAGGTCGAGCTTGGATTCGCCTTCGATGTTTTTTACACCAAGGCAGCTGTGGTTTACACTCCCCGAGGTGGCCTGCTTCGCTTGACAAGTTTCTCTTCCACTTTTGTTGTGTTGGTTTCGTTTGTCTTCCTATGCAACACGCGCAAGGACCATTACCACCTGATCGATCTCATTATCACTTACCTACTGCTGGTTGTGGCAATTCTTCTGGAAATGTATGCTGTCTTTGTTATGATCCGCTCGAATTGGACAGATCATTGGCTGAGTAAAAACAAGAGAACTCGGGACTTTCTCCGGCTGCCTTGTCTGCAAAAACCCGAGAAACAGTGGTGGTCTAATTCCATGGCACAGTACAATTTACTAAGCGTTTGCCTCCGGGATAAGCCAGCAATGTGCCCCAAGATCCAAAGGCTACTTCGGATTGATGAATTTCGAGAGAAACACCGGTACAAGACCTATAACAATGTGTCCCCGAAGCTGAAAGAACTTATCTTCAATCATTTTAAGAAGTTTATGAGAAAAGAGGATCCGTCGGCTTTATGTAAACACAAAGGTAGTTTTGTTCTCAAGGAATACGAGGATTGTACCGAAATTGAGTGGAGTACCAAGGTAGATTTTGACGAAAGCATCCTTATCTGGCACATTGCTACGGATTTGTGCTATTACAGGGAAATGGAGGATGGTCATGGTGGAGGTGGCGAAGACAATACAGAAAATAATAAAGAGGAGAGCAAACAAATTTCTGACTACATGTTATACCTACTGGTAATGTGTCCAGCTTTGTTACCAATAGGAATTGGGATGATCAGGTTTCAAGACACTTGTGCCGAAGCCAGGGAATTCTTTGAAGAAAGAAGTCACATATCTATAATTGGTAATGAATTAGAATTTAAAGCCAATGCTTGCAAGAAGTTGCTTTATGTGAACACTGAAGTTTTGCCGATTAAAGTGAAGGGGGACAGGAGCAAATCTGTGTTGTTCGACGCATGCAGGCTTGCAAAGTCTTTGCGAGACAAAAAGGGGGGGAAATGGGAAATTGTGAGTCATGTTTGGGTGGAGATGCTAGCTTATGCCGCTACTCGCTGCAGGGGGCATCAACATGCTCAGCAGCTCCGAAAAGGAGGAGAACTTCTCACTCATGTCTGGCTTCTCATGGCACATATGGGTATCACTGAACAGTTCCAAATAAAAGGCCATGCCAGAGCTAAGTTGATTGTGAAGTAGGAAACATGGCACATTATATAGTAGTGTAGGTTACATTAGTATGAATGTAATTCATACATTTTTTAAATTATGAATCTTTTTTTTTTTTTTTTTTTGCTGGTAATGAATTTAAATTTAATCTATCAACTTGATTCTGAAACCATTTATCAAATTTAGAAGCATATAGTAAAGAAGTTAACTATCGCTCTGTCTTCAGTCAATTAACCTTCTACTTGTAGGAATTGTTGGATGGTCTTTGTTAAGTTGTACACAATTATTATACTGGTACAAAGATAACCATAATGAACCAACAAATAACAAAAGCAAGGTGTCCATATGGAATGAAGTACTCATATAATAATTATGACCATCAAAACTCAATATTTCAATCTTCCCAGACTTCTGGTAGCACTGCCGAGGTTGTAAACAGATAAAAATCAAGTCCACTAATAAGTTGTTTAAGCTTTTCTAAAAAAGTTAACAAATTTTCACTTGTTTAAATTGGACTAAATTAGCTTTATTCTTTATAAAACATATAATTGAATCGAGCCAAGTTGAAAACATAATAAACTGTAAAAAGTATTGAAGGTTGACCTATTTATATAATGAATTGATCTCAAACGATCTTTTTATAAACCAAATTCACATAAAGTTCGAGTAACATAGTTCGTTTTTTTGGTCTCTAGCTCATCTAATCCAGCTTTCCAAAGATGTCCACACATTCCAATTTACTATGTCATCGTTTGCCTCGTGTTTTTTTGTAGACTAAAATCAATTCAAAAATGACTGACTCACCACCTACCACTCAGAAAAGTCCAAGACAAGACAACACTCCTGTCTATTATGTGAAACTTTTCTATAGTTTTTCAACCCTCACACTCACATATTGGTCTTTGCAAATCTGTTGATTCTTTCAAATCTGTTGAATCTTCTGCAATATTGTATCATTAAGGTTGCCTACTTAGCAAATGATCAAAATATCACAATTAATATGTGTGTTATGTATATATTAGTGGTAGATAAATTAGGAACAAATTTGCCACCATATTGCACTTAATTCCGAATATGTTTCATTCACTTTGATATTTTAATTTAATAAATTTTAATAGAAAGGAAGGAGTACAACAGTAAATCAAAAAAAAGCAGCTCTTATTATTATGATTATTATTTTGGGGGGGCTGCTGGTTTGAATGAAAGCAGAAACACAAACAAGAACTAATGAAACACAACAAAAAGCAAATTAAGACACTGGGAGAAAAGGATGGCAAGGCTAACTTCTCCCCAAGCTAATTCTAACTGATATATCAGAGCAGATGATGATTCTTCAGGTAGTAAGTCTGCAAACTTGTTTCGGACAGATTGTAAAAATGCAACATCATCTTACGTTCTATCAGTCTTTTTATTCTTCTTCCCACTGCAACCAAAACAAAATAATTTTAGACAGTTCAAGCAACAGCCAATATGACTATGCTTGCCCAATGTTAAATTAGTCTAGCAAGTTTATTTTAACAATCAATCAACAAGCAAAACAAAAAAGCCAAAAAAATTAAACAGAAAAGCAATAACTCACCTCGGCAGGCAAAGAAGTGAAACTCCAATGATCATTAACAGTAAGGTATGTATGATCATGTTTTTGCTGTCGAACATTAGCTACGAATTTTTCTGGCATTTTTGTCAAGACCAGTTCTTCAAGGGAGTTCAGCAGAATTGGAGGCAGGATACTCAGCTTATAACAGCATCTGATATTCAATTCTTTGAGATTCGGCATTGCCCCTTCCTCCACATCCCATTCCACCAAGTCATTCAGCATCCAGAGTTTCAAGCCCTTAAGCTTACAGAATCCTCCGACAGGGCAAACAATTTTCGTCCCGAGATACGAATTAGCTAAAAGCCTGAGAACAGTTAGGCTCTGCAACTGCCCCAGAGTTGGCATGGGATCTTCAGTAAGGCGTGAGATTGACAATGTTAGAACTTTGAGTCCCGATGGAAAATCATGTATATCAGGTAGCTTCTGTAAACTACCTAGCAAATTCAGGTGGGCAAGCTTATCTAGGGCCGACAATGATTTCAAATGTAGTTTGGAAGGACGTCCCCTTTCGTCTTTGGATCGCAACCTTAGAGATTGAAGGCTGGTCAGTTCTGAAATCCAATCAGCTAAGTCTAAGCTGGATTCCAAAATCAGATTGAACGTAATGCCTAATTCTCTTAGATCATGTAATTTGCTTAACCCATTCTTAATCGAACTCTTGTCATCTACAAACAATCCCCATAAAGTCAGGAGCCCCGGCAAGAGACGAAGCGGTTTTTCAGGCATGTCGAGACGGATTTCATTAAGATTGAGATGTCGGAGATGCTTCAATTTCCAGATGGAGTTGGGTAGGCTATTGATATTTGTGTGCTTGAGATCCAATGTCTCGAGGTTGGGCAGGTCGCCAACAGATTTAGGGAGGTTGTCCAAGAAAGTCCATCTCAACCCCAAGTACCTCAAATTAAAAAGAACTCCGAGCTTATCTGGTAAACTCGGTTTATAGACGCCTTCTAGGTCGAGCACCCTGAGCAACCCAAAGCCTATGCTACCAATGATTTTTTTGACAAAATTGGCGACTTCCCTTGCAGGGATGTCCTTCTTTTGAATGTTGAACGATATGTAAGACCTCAGATATTGAAGTTGTGAGAAATTGAGAGAGCAATTCTTGATATCTTGGTACTCGACAATCCGGCGAAGTACAAATTGGCCTTCTGCTTCCTTATTGTAATCAAAATTGCTGCGATGGACATGGAAAAGGTTGATTTCTTGGGTTTTACCGAGCAAGTAATCGTGCAGGGCGCTCGGTAACCGACATCTTCTGGGGCTCCCATCGGACCTAAATTTCGATATCTGAATCAAGTTTCGGTTAACCAGATCCTCAAAGTATTCTCCTGCTACATCCTCTGAGGCCATTGGTGGGGATCGCTTCACAAATCCCTCGGCAAGCCACAACCGAACCAACCTCCTAACCGGGATGTCGAATTCTTTAGGAAAAAGCGCCAGATAGATCAGGCAGAGTTTTCTGTCTGCAGGTAGGTCATGGTAACAGAACGATTGGATGTTGAACAAATGCGCATGACATTGCCTACAGATATATTTTAACACTTGTGATAATTCAACGTCACTGCTTTTGGTAGATAACAAACCTGCAAGGAGGACAATCCTCAAGGGCATACCTTGACATATTTCAAGAATCTTCATCATGTTTTGATCCTGGGAAGCATATTTAGTGAATCTTTCTCGGGGCTGTGCCTTGTTCAAGAACATTTTCCAGCTTTCTTGACGATTTAGCCCCTTCATACGATGCAGATCCACAGACGACGAACAATTACCCACTTGTTCATGACAAGTAGTCAGGATGATCTTGCTGTAACCATTTCTTGTTTTCAGAAACACATCCTTTAGTTCATCCCAGACACCACCATCGGCATGGACATTGTCTACGACAACCAGATACCTATTCTCCGACGACAGCATATCTACCAGGACTTGCTCGGGATTTAGAGGCACCCCCCCTTCGCATTTGTCCTTGGAACTCTCGAGCTGTTTTAACAAGCTGAGCAAGAGATCCTCCTTCTTGTAATCTTTGGAGAAAAAAACCCAAGCGCGGCCGCTATTGAAATACCTCTTGACACCTTTGCTTTTGTAAATTGCTTGTGCCAGCGTAGTCTTCCCCGATCCCACCGCACCAACAATTGAAAGAATAGCATTGCAGCCACCTTTGTCGTCAGAGGTTTTAAGCCGTTTCACCAACGCATTTACATCGTCTTGAATCCCAACAATTCCTGATTCTTCTTCTTCGTAAGAAAAAGAAAACGTAAGTGTACGCTGCTGCCTCAGACTCGGAGTTTTTACAGCAACATTATTCCTGACAGGGCATGGGTATTCTACTACTTGATCATCATCTTCTTCTTCTTTGTCTGCTTGATGATGGTCGTCATCGTCGATGATGATTTTATTAACAGAATGACCAAAATTGTTTTGCTGATGGTGTGAATGTGACGACTCGTTGATGTTTTCAAAACCGTTCTCGTCGGAGACAAGGTATTTCAAACTCGCCGTCGGAATCAGAAGGCTGAGTTTTTTGAGACGGTTGATTTCAGTTTCGATTGCAGACCCAATACGATCGATCTTTCGGTGGAGCTTTCGGCAAGACTTGCGGTTGTTGAAGAAGAAAAGGAAATAACACCTCTGGCGTTCAAGGGAAAGTGCAATTTTTTCGATGTCATCTTCAACTTGGTAAACAATGCGGAGGTAGTCATGATTGGTCCAGTCCTTCTTCACCTTCATCGAATTGTCGATGAAGAAGCCTCCCATCTTCTTGAGTTTGATTTTGATCTCCTTCATCGGCTTTTTCACTTTGTCGAACACCACTGTTTCTTCGATCTCCATGTCCGTCAGTTTTTGTTTTACCACAGACACTACTGCTTCGACCGCATCCATCAGAATCAGATTATCTCGATCGAATGCACAAACACACAAAATACGATGACTAACTTCTCTTCTCTTCTATTCTGTTCTGGGTATCAAAGATCAGATCAGGATTGAGTATTGTACCCACCCAAAAATAAAATATACTGATACGACAATTTTAAATTATACTTACCATTTACAGTCAAGATATGATACTTGCACATAAATTGGGTTTCACTTGACTCAAAGATTGGTCAAGCCACCATAGTTGAATGGGACTTGTGGCCAAGAAATGAGAAACAAAAGTCATTTGGAAAAAAATAATGAGCGTCAATAAATAAAGTGCATGGTAATTTACAAACCAATATTCAGAAAGTCATGATCAGTGTAGTAATTTACTTTTATTTATGAAGAAGTTTATGGGTTCTAGTAGTCACTCAAAAAAATTAAAGTTTTAGGGAGTAAAATTTAAGGATATAATTATTTTTTTAAGGATTAAATATTTTTATTACGAAAAATATCGTTATTACAGTTTTAGTAAAGAAAATTGGATATTAGTGATGAATTATTATCCTTTTGAGATCAATTTTTTTGTCTCAAAAAATAAACTATTTTGAGTTCAAATTATTTTGTTCTTAAAAGTCTATTTATTAGTAACGTTTTCAAAATTTTGTCACTAAAGTCTTGTTTTTTACTTTTCGAGACGACCATTTAGCGACTATCTTCTTGACGATTAAAATTGGTTCATAAATATTTTTTTCAACAAAATTTTTCCTTTTAGAGACTAAAACATATGATCACTAAAACTTTTATATGTTGTAGTGGGTGATTTTTTTATTTTTTGTTTTTTCCGCGGTTGACAACTCTCCTACTTGGACAATAACCATTCCAATGATCTGATGTTACATTAAAAAAAAAAAAAAAATTGTATCATCTCATATAAAAAGGTAATTCAATTAAAATTCTGAGAATGATTTTTTTGCATTATATATAAACTTTTTCATATGGTAAAAGCCACACAATCTTGCCCACCATAAATTAAACTTTATAAATATTTTTCTTGTACATTAAAATACCCTTCTCTATTGAGTTTAATAACTAAAATATTATTTTTTTAGTCAATTTTATTTAAAAAAATAAATAAATGATTTAGACTCAAAATAAATCAAAAGATTAGTGTTTAAATCGATAAAATAAAAAATTCAGAGTTTATTTTATTACAAGAATCAAATCCTAAGATTTTTTTTTTTTGTAACTTTCCCTAGAGTTATTTTGCATTGATCATGAATTGATTATGAGACTATTCTTTCTTTGTGCACCAAATTTGCTGGTTCCATGCCAGCTTTTGAAGTCTTCTTGAAATGGTGACATGGTTGATTAATTTCCAAAGACAAAAGCTATAATCATCATTTATTTCTATCATCTTATTTTATCTTATCACACGACTTGCAGGTCTTCAATACAAATGAATGAGCACCTTCGCAATTTCGCCCAAGTTGCTTTGCAATTTACTCGAGTAGAAGCAAATACTTTTCTCACTTGGGCCAAAGATTGCCGAGTGGCTGAAATTGAAGAGGGAGGGAAGGTGACAAGAAATGGGAAAGAAAGGTTATTACGAGCCAATTTTCTAGCAAAGACAGATATATGTTTATTTCACGTGACTCAAAGATTGCTCGAGCCACCATAGTTGAATGGGGACTTGTGGCCTAGAAATGAGAAAGAAAAGTGATTTGGAAAAAGATAATGAGCCTCAATAAATAAATCAGCAATGCTAGGTATCATGAAAAATCTTTCATGAAAATAATTATGAAAGTTTTGTGATCCTTAGATTACACTTAAAATAAAGCACCACACACTAATCAAGATAATCCAATGATCATAACTCTTTCATGATCATTTTCATGAAAAAATTTTCATGATCCCTAACTTTTCTCTAAATAAAGTGCAAGTGTAATTTACAAACCAATATCTAGAAAGTCATGATCAGTGTAATAATCTATTTTTGTCTATGAATAAATCTATGGACCCAGATGTATGGATCTTGAATTTATCTCAAAAGGAATTGTATGATTGAGATTGAATTTGTGTAGTGTGAGATTCATGTATAAAATAAATCAGAACCATAAGATAATAATTCTGAATAATTTCTGAGTAGTTAAATCTGAGTTTATAATATTATTGTTTGTTTATTCCCACACATTGTCGGAAATGATGAATTTTCATCAAAAGAATCTCCAAACTAATAATTTCAAGGATTTGTTAGCTACTATTTTAAGGAACCATGAAATAGTTATACAATCTCTATGATATGAACTTATTAAGAAATGATTTAAAAAAAAAAATAAAACTAGTATTTCAAGCTTTTTAATGAGTGAAAATTCTAGGCTTGGCTTTGAAAATTTTCTCATTGGTAAAATCACTGCTAAAAGTTTTCTCTACTAATCTTTTGTTGCTTTGTGGCTATTTGTTGAGAAAGGTTATACATTACCACTTATTATCATTATTTTGTATTACCGCCTGCATGGAGACATATTTGATTTCTTTGTTTAGAGTTAATTATTAAGAAATCAATAAGTAAATGATATTGTACTATGGGGACATAATTTTTGAATGATAATACGTGGCCGAGCCGAGGTGTCACGTGTCCTGGTCATGATGCCAAGATGATCTCGGTTAGGCCAAGGTTATGTGCGAGAATACCAGAATCCGAGATAAGCAGATAAGGGGCAAGATTCCTAGAATGGGAGAGACTTCAGTTTGGGTAAAGATAAGACTCTTAGAGAGTTTATCCCAATCCTACTGAGAGTCAAAGATTAGCAGTAATCCTAAGTCCATTGAAGCTAGGCTTCTATTGGGACTAGGTTTGTGTTGGCTATAAAAGAGAGGCACCCTCATGGGTCTAAGATATACGTTTATGCTCTGAATAGTGAGTTAAGCACTTTTGCTATCTTTGAGAGATAACTGACTTGATCGTCGGAGTGCCCCCGGGTGGACGAACCACCGCCGGAATCTTTTCTTTTTGTGACAGGTCGTTCGGGCTTAATCTATTCTGTCAGTGTTCTCCAGCTAAGTGCTTAATTAGCAGTGTGGTTAGAAATTGACACACACACGTACCATATCTATGGAGTCTTGTGAAACTCAAAATTTTCATATTAATTTTCTATATTTCTTATTTTTTAAATAGTTAAAAAAATTTATATTGGCTAACTTTTATTGAATCATTTAAAAAAAAACAATCTTATCAAGCCTTAATTTACATATTTTAAAAGGAAAGTTAATTAATCCATTTAAAAATTTAAATTTAGAAATTTGAAAAAAGAAGAAGTTAACCAATCAATTTTAAAATTTAAATTTTTTTAGCATTAAAATATAGAAATCAATTCACATCTTTCATAAATTTTTTCTTTTGATGTTTAATATTTTATATACATCGACATTCTAATCTATATATCTATATTATAGTAAAGATGCATTTCATTAATAAAGGTAGTAAAACTTCCAAAGTTTCATCCAGGAATTTCAAATTTTAGTAATTAAATAAAAATATTTAAAAAAAATTAGAGTTAATTAGCTAAAAGTCCTATTTATAAATGTTATGGTAACTTATGTTCTATCTAAGATTTTTTTAATCAATAAGTCCAATTCAGTAAAACTAATAATATAATCAGTTTTTTCCAATTTTTAAAACTAAGAACATTACCAATTTTGTATAGTAATATTCCAGATAATTGTTTCACTAACTGATGAAAAAAACAGGGCATGAGATTAAACGTTTTTGTCTTTCTATTTATTGGTTTGATTCAACTATCCAATAAAATCGAGAACATTATCAGTTTTTTCATTTTTAATTTTTTTTTTTAAGTTTTACATCATTGTTCCATCATCATGCTCCTTTATAGGTACAAAATTTTTAGTTTTGCACAAAAAAATAATTCACTTTTTTCATTTTTTTTTTTGCACATAATTTTATTTTAGTTTTTCAATTTGAAAATTAATATTTTAAAGTTTTGAAAATCAAAATAAATGTCAAATCATTATATTCTTTTATAGATAATCATAAATGATGAACAATCATTATTTGAAGGGAAATTTCGACTATTAAAAATTTAATGAGATTTGAAGGTCTAAAAAATCTTAATTAAGACTTAATGGACTATAAGTTCATAAATTAGAACTTGTGGGTAAATGCCCCAAAAAATTATTGGTGTTTGTTCTATCATAAAAAAATTCATAACCAATTAACCTATCTCACCAAAAGATTTTTATAAGATCATTGATCCGTGATCTCTATAATTTTGTTCCCTTTTTTTAATACATTTTTAGACATGTAATTTTGTTTCCTTAAACCCCCAAGATAGTGTATATCAATACAATAAATTATTCAAAACTCTTTTCAAACATTAATGATGTGTTTGGTTCACTATTTTAGATATGGTTTTGGATATCCCTATCTTCTTCTTCTTCTTCTTTTGTTTTGTTTTTGTTTTGTTTTTTTTTTTATCATTTTAAATTCCTACTGAACTATATAAATCAAACATAAAGTTGGGTATATTATTTTTTCAAATCTCTTTATATATTTTTTTGAAAATTTTGAATTAATAGTACTTTTTTAAATTGTGTACTATAAACTCTTATCACACATGTCTCTTCATATAATAATGATTGAAATTTGTTTAAGTTGCTATCTCGAAGATTAGTGATAGAGTCAAAGAAATATGTAAGTTTTAAAGAAAAAATTGTATGTTAGAATTTGGGAGTTTTCTTAAGTGTGCAAGTGCACACTATGTGCCACTTACACAAAAAGTGTAAGTGTAAGGTGTAAGTATAAGTATAAGGTGTAAGTGTAAGGTGTAAGTGGGTTGCATATGGTGTGCAACCTCAAAAAAGGTGTAAGTGTAAGGTTTAATTTTTCACAAAAGGTGTAAGTGTAAGGTGTAAGTGTAAAGTATAAGGTGTAAGGTGTAAGTTGCACACCATAACCAAACCCATTTGTAAATATTCTTAAATATTTTGTTATAAATATTTTTTATTGATTGATAAAAAGTACTGTAAATATTAAGATTTTTTTTTTATGATGTTGAGTTATTAAAATATAATGCATTATAGGCTTAAACCAAAAATTATTGAAAAAAAAATCAACTTGAACTATATTTTCTAGGCTCAATTTTTAATATTTAGTCTTCGTTTGGGAAGAGTTAAAATAGTTTGGCTTTTTGACTATTTTAGCCTGACTTTTTTAGCTTCATTTGGTTTTTGTTTTTTGCTTCTTTGACTTTTGTGAGAGAAAAAATATAATGATTATGGTTTGGATGTGACATTTTGTCTTATTGACTTATGTAGCCAATTTTGTCTTTTATAATTTTTTTAGCCAAAAAGCCAAAACCAAACATAGCTTTAATCCAATATTGGAACTCTCAAACTAGTTTATACCGGTCACGAATTGATAAAGACAATTTTTAATGATCAAGACAATTTTTAATGATTAGATAAAAGTCACGTTAGCATAAATATTGAGTTGACTAGCTTCTAGCTCACTTCTAATGTTTAGTTGATTACCCCAAATTCAATCATAATCAATTTTTACGAAAGAGTTATGACATAAGATAATTTATAATTTTGAGTAGACAAATTTTTAGACTTTACACAGTAAGAAAAAATTAGTATATTAACAAATGTAATTCATTACTATCATATGTTAAATTAAAATTACGAAATTTATAAGACAAAATGTATTTATATTTTATCATAAATTGTAATTTTTTCTTTAATTTTTACCAATTAAATTATGACATATTTTTTTTATAAAGAACTTATAATACAATTAATGATATCAGAATAAAAACCTTCTCTTTTTGTGATTGATTATTTGACCATCGCAAAAAATAATATTTACACTTGATAATTTTTTCTTTTATTTATTTTTCCCTTTTCTTATACCTATGCCTTAACCCTTTTCACTCTCACACTCCCGACTAATTTCCCTCAAATCTGATTTCGCTCACTCGATCGTCTGAAGGAATTGGTTGTGATCGATTATCAAGTACTGTGGGATTGCTTGTGATCGATTTCACTCTATAGATCACCAACGGCATGAACTCTCTCTCTCTCTCTCTCTCTCTCTCTCGACTCAGTGAGTATCTTCAAATCATTTATTCAATCTAACTCAATTTCTCACTGTAATTCGATCATTCATTCTCACTGTAATTCATTCAATCGTTTATAATGTCTACCTAAAATATGAGGATGTTTCTTGGTATTTGAAGGTGAATTCTAGTTTAGATCATGGAGCATTCTCCCTCAAATGTTTACTCTCTCTAGTTCCTTTAGGTCATGTCTTGGAGAGGGCTTCATTTCTAGGTTTTGTTTGTTGCAATCCTGTTTCTTTCGTAACAAAGCCTATAAAGATTGTGTCGGAATATTCACTACAGATATAGGTTGTCTATGTTGCTTAATCGATTCTTCATTTGCAGCTATCATAGAACTGATAGGACCTTTTCTCTCCTTTTGTAGTGTTTTATTAATTCTTATCCTTGGTTAGTGTGGATTCCATCTTATTTTCAAATACTGTTTTGCTCTGTAACTTTGATGTTCGTGCCAAAGTACTTTTAGTAATAACCATAATTGTCGAACTCATAATACATGGATGTTTTAATTAGTGTTGCCATACAATCCTCTTATTCTCATCTTCTTGAGAAGATATCCTATCTGATACACAATGAAATGAACTTGGTTCTAAACTCTTTTTCTTGTTACTTCCCTGACTTGGTTGACAGTTACAGATTAGTTTCATAGAAAAGGTACACCTCAATTTCTTGAACTAATGACTTACGCATGCTATATGGCATTGTCCTTTCCCCCATCTTTCTTCTAATTTGAATTCTATGCTTGACTTGTTTATATAAAGAATCTACTACTAAAATTAAGTCATGAGAATTGTCGTTTCCTCAAATTCCAGCTGATGCTTTGTCTTCGTTGGGATTCCTTTATAACTTATGCTATCATAAATCTTTTTTTTGGAATCAAATGGATTAATAAAGAGGCTGATCATCTACAAGATGTCCCTAATCCTTACATACAAATCAAAGGGATTAATAAAGAGGCTGTAGTTGTTGCTGGTTCAACACTTAAGCTGGATGGTTCATATACTACAAAGGTTTTGCCTCTGTTTATGCATCTTTGAGTCCATTATGTCTTAATATGGCCTAAATTGATGGCTCACTTTTATACTATCCTTGTCAGAGTTACCTTCAAATAATTCTAGAAAGATTACCTCCGCCAAAAAGGAGTTCCAATGGGATTCATACTCAGCAAGCTTCAAGATTGTAGGAACTTGTGGAATTTATACAATCTCAGGTACATAACAAGCATCTGCTTTCTAGAATCTTGAAACATTCTTGATATTCAAAATGCACAGATGTCTAAAATCTGATAGTGTGAAAAAGTTTTGAATTTCGTTTATGACCCAAGAAATCTATGAATCCAGGAAAACCAAAACCTTCTTCAATTCCCGATGATCACTAGCACCTGTAACAGAGATCCTTGTTTTCTTATACATTTGTTAGATAGTTTGTGTTGTTTGACAGTCCCATACCTGTTTTGCTCCTTGTTTTACTCCTTGTTTGAGTAAAAATGTCAAGATATATGATCATGGTTCATAAAATGTGAAAATTATAACATTGTCCAATAGATCCATGTGTTAGATACCTTGAATCTTGATAAATATTAAATACTAATTACTAGATCTCGAATTACCCAAATTTTGGAGTAAATGTATTATGTAACCTTTTGTAACCATTTGGAGGCAACTACCTAAAACTTGCGCTCTTTTTGGATGTGCAATTTTTATTTTTCTTATGTGTTTATTCCTTTCTATATTTTGTGTTCCATCAATCTTAATGAAGTATTACATATCACAACACCATATTGATGAAGGATGGATACACCATTCTTTTCTTCATTTTCTGAAGAAAAGTTTACTCATTTTTTGCACTTGGACCCCAATAACCTCTCATAAATTATTCATTGAAATTGAAGGAGGTGGTAGTCACTTTCTGCCTTCAAATCATTTCACATGAAAACTTCATTCAAATGATATGATAGATCTTCATGGTAAAGTGTACCATTATTTTGAAATTTAATTAACTTCTCTTAATCAAATAATTGGTTTCTTTGTCAAACGCTTTTCCAATAAAAAATCATAGAAACTATTAGTTGATGTAAACCTAAAGCTCAAATTATGATTTTAGAGACCTTTTGAAAGAATTTTTTTTGATAAACCCAGATCCATGTCCCCCATTTCTTCTACTACAACTTTTATTTTGAATCGTTCATGTTTTTTTTCAATTTCACCATTATTTTCTTGTCACTTTCTCATCAACATCATTTGTCATCTCTACCTCACTAATTTCTTGAATTAATTTGGAGAAACAAGGCATTACTCTAAATTGGATGAAAAACTCATCACCCTCTTTCCAAAATTTCTTGATTTTAAGTAAATATTATATATGTGCCAAACAGTCTTCTAAACCAACAACATCAACTTCCTACTTCTCATGTATGAGAGGTTAAGGGTTCAACTTTCGTTAGAGACAAGGCTGTGTGGCACCATTCTTTGAACTTATATTTGTACAATTTGCCACATGTTACCATCGCTACTTCCCATATATCATATATGCATCTTCTAAGGGAATAAACCAATCAATTGCGAATATTTTTGCATATAATATTCCTAATCAGTCCAAAGTTATACTTACTAGATGCACATGAGCCATGGCCCATGTAATAGTATTAGCAATTGCATTTTCTCTGTTGAACTTATGCCATCAAGGATACCTGTGGAAAGTGTGGTAGTGACAAAAATAAATAAATAAATAAATAAAAATTGCATGATTTTCCTGGACCTATGGTGAATTGTAAATTTATATCTCTAATATCATATTCCCGAAAGTAAGAAAAATTTAACAATGATTCATATAACTTTGGACAAAACAATGATTCATTATAAATAAATAATAATATCTCAGCTACACATTACATTTTTTATATTCTTTTTGTATTCTAGTTCTAGGTACTTGGCATTATTAAGAAAAATTTGACTTATATTTGTTAGGTAATTGAGAGACAAAACATGACTCACTTAATGTGCTTTACAATTTCTCAATTTATTTACAATACCACATAGATAATATCACATAATATTTCATAACTTTATAATAATTTTTCAATGCAAAATAACTGATGCATCAAAAATGTGTAGTAAAGACAGTTGGGTAATGTTCTTAAGGTCTATTGATTCAAGAATGATTATTGGAAGTAAATTTTTCCCTAACCTTGTTGATTCATAATGAATACTGAGAATAAAAACTTAACAATGATTGATTCAAAATGTCACGACCCGAACCTGCCCCTATGGGTTTAGTGACGTAATCAGACAGTAATCCTTAGATTACCAAAGGCCTCTTAGCATAATAACATATAGTCAGGGGCTGCGGAAGTAAATACATAGAATATACATAGTCCATCGAGTTGTATAGATATACATGAGACTGATAACTTTAAACTTTTATAGATGTACGGGTGACGTCATAGATACAGTATTTACATGTCACTAGTAAGTACATACAAAAGGGAAACTTGTTCAAAGAAACAAAAGGATCAGTCTTGAACATTAACATTCGCATAGCCACAAACATGACATGATCTGAAACTTCCTCGTAAGGCGCAAAGGGTGGCTGACAACACAAAAAAAAAACCTCAGGCATCAACTCAGGCCTGTTCACAAACCTGCTCACCTACATACATGATAAATAACTAGTGAGCGGAGGCCCTTTTGATGAGGTTTAGGGAAAGTGGGAAGTTATCCCCTTAGTTTATTGGCCCTTTTGAGATCCTCGAGCGGATTGGGGAGGTTGCATATTGTTTGGCGTTACTGCCACAACTTTCCGGAGTGCATAATATGTTTCATGTTAGCATGCTTCGGAAGTATGAGCCGGATCCATCACATGTGTTGGATTGGACCGACTTAAAGGTAGATGAGGATGCCTCGTATGAGGAGAGACTGGTGCGAGTCTTGGATAGACGGGACCAAGTCTTGCGAGGCAAGATGATTCCCTTGGTCAAAGTATTGTGGAAATATCACGGGGTTGAGGAAGCAACTTGGGAATGTGAATTGGAGGTCCGAGAGAAATATCCGGACCTACTCGTTGATGTTTGAGTATATGTTGAAAATTTGTTTTGTTGATGAACTATAAGAACATTGTATATGTTTTGGATTGTAAAATATTGTAAATGTTGAATATGTCTCAGAAATGCAAGTTTAATTTAAACATTGTATATATTGAATATGTTTTGGAAATGCAAATATGTTATAAACATTGAATATGTTTTGGAAGACATGAGATGTATGAGTTGAAATTTATTAAATCTCGGAATATGCATATTAGTAATATATATTGAGCTGTATATGTTGTGGATTTATTTTCTTGTGAAGAGATTGAATGACCAGTGGGTGGGTCATGATGATGGGTGTTGAATTGTAATCATGTTGAAAGTTGAATAACCTTGATTTTGAAACTTGTATAAAATTTCGAGGGCGAAATTCTTTAGGGGGGGAGGTTATAGCAATCCATGTTTTACCCCGACCTTTATTGTATTCCGGACTCGGGTTCCGTGGTTGTATACTATTGTCTCTGTCTTGTTTCCTTCTTTTTACTCTTTGTATTTGAGTTTTGGAACGTGTTGGGTGATTTTGGAATAGGTTGGTTATGAGTCGATTCAAATGGTTGCTACCCAGGTTTTGGCTTCTTCGCTCGAGCGAGGTTTTTTGCGCTCGAGCGAGCCTTGGATATTTGCTTGTTCGCTCGAGCGAGGGTTCTTGCGCTCAAGCGAGAATTGAGGGTCTTCAGGTTTCTTTCTTAGACGCAGCTTTCACTCGAGCAAGCCCTATGTTATTGGTTCCTTCGCTCGAGCGAGCACTCTTGCGCTCGAGCGTGCGTCTGCGTCGGTGGCAGACCTGAAGCTTTGCATTGTGCGCTCGAGCAAGGTCACTTGTTGTGTCTGGTCGCTCAAGCGACGACTCATTCGCTCAAGAGAGCCTTGCATATATCAGTTTACAGCAGCGTGATTTATATCACTTTTTGCCCTCTTCTTCATTCCAAACCCTAGCACAGCAGTCTCTCTCTCTAAAATACTCCTTCTCTCTACAAATACTCCATGTTCTAGGGTCATTCTACCTTACTCCCTTTGTTAAAAAGCTTGAGCATTGCATGGGCTTCCTTTTGATCCGAAAAATGTGGGATTTTGAGCATCTTTGGGTTTCTCTCTTCTTTTCCTTTGAGCTTTTACACTTAAGGTAGGGATAATCTACTGTTTAATATGAGTTTTGACCTAGATATTTGTCATTTTGTATAAATGGTGGGATTTGGGGAGTTTGGGTGAAGTTAGGGTTTGAGTTTGAATTTGTGAAATAGAGGTTTTCTATTTTGGGCTCTTTATGTGTATGTGAGGTCTTAAACATGGGGTTATTGGTGTATAATTGTTGAAATGGTGAGATTTAGACCTTCGGGTCAATGTCTTGGAATTGGGAAAAAATTGCCCTAAATTAAGTTTAAACAACTAGTTGTGTAATTAATGAAATTGGCTTGGAAATTATAGAATTGAAGGAACATGTGATTAAATGGTGTAGTTGGATTAATAAGTCGCTCACCTATGGAAAAGTTGATAAATTATCTGTTGACAGACTTATTGATCTGTTTAAAAATATCTGTTTTGGGCTATCGGTGGAGGATAACTATGATTGTTGTAGAAAATGCATGATGATTAGGCAAATTAAAACTAATCAATTGGATTATGTCATTGAATATGACGATTGGACTAAACCATTGAATATGTGATTTATTTGGTCATTGTATATGACAAAGTGCTTAAATACATTGTATTTGTATCTTTGTTTGAGAGGAGATAAGGGATGTACTCCATTGTGTGGGAGGAGATAGGGAATAGACTCCATTGATAATTAAGTTGGCCGGAGTGTCCAGGGTGAAAGTCCCGAAATCTTTTATATATGTATGGCTGTTGGTTCCCTCGGACGTGGTTCTGTAAAATGGCAATGAGCTTGTTTGGTTTGTTTTTGGGAGAGTTGTTTTAGAAAAATTTTTGGTTTGTTTGGTTGTATATTTTGAGAGATAAATTTTTTGTGGAAGTTTGGGATGATTTGATATTTTGGAAGAATTTAGTAGATGTGTGTGAGAGAAAAAGTGATTGAGAAAGAGAGAGGAGAGAGAAAAAATGATTGATTAAATGTAAAAGAGAGAAAGTGATTTTGGAAATTTTTTGAGAAAAATCTCAAACGAAACAATTTTTGGAAATTTTTTTTCTAAAACTCATCTCTCAAATTCAAACCAAACAAGCCCAATATATTGAAGTATTGAAGTGATGAATGTGTAAATTGTGAACCATTGGGTTGTAGTTTCATATTGGTTGTTTTGATAATAATGAACTTGATAAATTGATTTACCCTGCATAGGAAAAATGGAAATGAAATGACGTATTGGCTATTTATATTAACTAATCTTGAAAATAATATATATATTGGTTAAGAATGTTGCACCTTTATCTGATGCTCATGTCTTAGTTGATTCTCATATATTTTTTAGCATATCTCTATTGGGTTTTGGCTCACCCTACTTGGGACACCATTTTCAAGTTCAGGTGACATGCTACTTCCAAGGTCTTAGTTTGAGAGGTTTAGGAGATGAATGCTCCATTTTGTTATTTTGTTTTTGATGTTAACTGTAAATTCAAGCCGAGGGCTTTATATGTAAAAGAGTTAGGACTTTTCTTTTGTTGTAACCAAGTGTTGACTTGGAAAGATGTAAGCCCGCCAGGCATTTATTTTGTTATTTAGCAGTTAGATTTACATGTAATATGTTTTTGTAGTACCGACTCAGATAAATGAAATGTAACTTTTCTATTATCTTAATAGATATAATGGATGGATGATTTATGTCTTATTTGAGGGCGTTACATTTTATGAAGCTATGATGAAGGTAGAGTTGACAGAATTGAATTCTAACTTTATAATGGGAGTAATTGAAGTTGTAAAACATTTTAAAAAGAAAAAATCTCAATATTGATGGTCTAAACAATAAAATTCACCTGAAATCGACTTATCCATGACAAAAAGTAAATATATCTTGTTCAGAACGACATTTTCCCATCAGCCGACCAAATTTTGAGCAATTTTGAGTACATGCAGTTGATTCTTATTAGGTCTTGTGCAATATAGAAATTATGCTGTCATGTTCAAATATTGCATGGCCAAATAAGTTGCATCATAAATAAAGTTTTACTTATTGCAGCATATGAACAATAAGAAAAGAAATGAAATGATTATATAAATTAAGAGAGAGAGAAAAAAAAAGAGAAAATAAAAGAAAAGATAATGATTTATTTCATATGTTGTTTGGTTAAATTACATAAAATAAAAAGAAAAGAGAAGAATTGTTTTAGTTGTGCCAATGAGTCATGGAATGTTATTGTGATACTTTGCTAACTCATTCTTTTTATGGATGTGTACAAAAACAGTTAGAGAAATAGAAAGATGGACAAGAATTGAATTAATTTGCCAAATCGGATGTCAGTTGATTACGTGAATGGGATTGATAACTTCCTGAGATTTGCATACAACAATAGAGATGGAACTTCATCAATTAGTTGTCCGTGTCGATTTTGTAGTAATCGATACAATTTTTCACAAGAGGTTGTAAAGGAGCATCTTATTTCCAATGGGTTTGTAAAAAAGTACAAAAATTGGATTCATCATGGGGAATCCTATGTTCATTTACATGGTAACCAAGAAAACCAAACATTAATGGTAGATTCTGTTGGAGAAAAATGGTTGAATGAGAAATTGCCTCATAAATGTGTATATAACTCACAAATTCAAGGCTCATCAGTTTTACAAAATTGATTGAGCAGTTTTGCTAGCATTAGTTACCAGCCTTGATGGCTAGAGGCTCCTCCCCTCTCCCCCATGGTGTATAAAAGGAGGCCCTATTCCTTGAAAAGATATATAGAATTTTTCCTTGACATCCATACACTGTCAGTCTACTTCTCCTATAATTTTCTTCCTGAGAGAGAGTGCTGCCGTTGTCCGTTCACTAAGCTAATCATAAGGTGCATTGTAGGTGGTAAAACCGTCAGATATCTGGGAAGTAGGCGGCGTACCTCCAGCACCCAATGGTGAGGCGGCGAATCTATTTTAAGGAGACTGTGGTATAACACAGGCTTCGGATTGCTTCCTTTAACTATTTTATATTTTATCTGTATTTTATTCAGCATGTTATTTTTCCTGGGATTAAAGGTTTGTTTTGTTCATCTCATAATTTGGCGATATGCAATGTGAAATTATGTAATGTGAGTAGTTTTTCCCAACAAGGTTAAAATAGATTCGACGTTTATCATAGAATTAGATTAATAGATTCATAGGTGTGTGTAATAATTTTGCATGTAATTGGCCACTGGTAGTACTAGCGAGTTAATTGGTTTATTAGATGCATGTACACAGGGTTAAGCTTTTGATTTTACCATTTTGTGTATGCTACTGTTTGGTCTTCCCATAGCATGGAATAGGCCACTGTTATCAATAGGGAAGAACAGTTCCATTGGTGCAACGTTAATTCATTGTATTTTCTAATTAATTTATTAATTTATGGTGTACCGGTTCATGCCTTGCATTTCTAGATTTACATGCTTCTAGTTCACATGCTTCTAGTTTACAATATAAATTACATGTTCATTCAGTTTTAATTTTTAGTGTAATTTACATTTCTAGCATGTTTATTAGGTAGTAAATTTACATGTAACTTGTACCTATTAATTTTTAATCTAGATGTGGAGTTGTAAAGTGTATAACTTGCCTATATTTAAATTCATGTTAATTTCTCTAGAATTATTTGCATGTTAATCATGTCATTTGCAATTCTTGCCTAGTAATGTGATTTAAGTGTTTAGGAGTTATAAAATGTTTGTAACTTGCCTCAATTAATTACATGTTTAGTGTACCATAAGTTCATATGTAACCTTTACAAATTCAAAATATGATTTAATTATATTTAATTTTGGGTTTGTAACTTGTATAGTTAATTACATGTTTATTATATAATTAATTTTTTACAGTTTCTTTTAGTTTAAATTCTAGATGTATAACTTAAGGGTTGGTTTTAATCTTCACTCACAGTTATTTATTATTTTGTTTGCTAGTACCCTCCACTTCAATCACTACTTTTCCAAAAGCAAAGAAAAGCTAAGGGAGGTTTTGTTGTATTTTGCTGCTAACTCTTTATTGCAGGAATACCTATGGGAATGGGAAAAAGGATTAATTTGGACTAAATATTTGAAGCAATTGTTTGCTTGAGTGTTCATTTGTGGTTATTCACCAATATGTAAAGCACGTTTTATTTGCTTGTAATTATTGTAGCAATTTTGTTGTAATTGCTTGTACAGTTTGGAACTTGGTGTGTTTAACCTAGTTTATCCCTTGGAAAATTTAATTCTTAAAGTTGTTTCCCATGGACTAGGAGTCAACATGCTCTTGAAAGTTTTGTCTAAGGTTAACTGGGTTCTAAGTGGGACTGGTGTGACCCCTCCAGTCTTCTTGGAAACTTTCCTGACCATGTTCGATTCTAGGTTGCGTGGTGAGACTAGTTTTGAATTAAATTTCCAATTGTGGGATTTTCTAGTGTTAAGTTTGATTTCTGGAAATACAGAATAGTGAAAATTCTGCTGTAATTTTTCAGAAATGGCAACTGTCTCTGCTGCTGCTGCTAATGTTGGTGGAGATCCGAACCCCGGGGCGACTGGCTTGCCAACCCCTACTGTGACCTCTGTGGTCAATCCTCCTGTTGTTACTCCGACTATTCTGAGAGGACCGCTCAATCATCACGAGCACCCGGAGAAGTTCACGGGAGTGAATTTCAAGAGATGGCAGGAGAAGATGCTGTTTTATTTGACTACTCTAAGCCTTGCGAGGTTTCTGAGTAAAGATGTACCAGCCGTAGAGGAGAATGAGCAAGATAAACAAAAGCTCATGGCTCTGGACGCTTGGAAACAAGCAGATTTCTTATGCCAGAATTACATTCTGAACGGCTTGGCAGACCCACTTTTCAACGTGTTCTATGCCAAGAAATCGGCTAAGGAGTTGTGGGATGCCTTGGAAAAAAAGTACAAGACCGAGGATGCTGGGGTAAAGAAATTTATCGTCGGCCAGTTCCTGGACTTCAAGATGGTGGACTCTAAAATTGTCCTGAGTCAAGTCCAAGAGTTCCAAGTGATTCTGCACAAGATACATGCAGAAGGGATGGTCCTAAGTGAGTCATTCCAAGCAGCTGCTTTGATTGAGAAGCTGCCTAACGGCAGGAAAGACTTCAAGAATTACTTGAAGCACAAACGAAAGGAGATGACAGTCGAATAGCTCGTTGTCAAACTCCGGATTGAAGAGGACAACAGGAAGAAAGGAGGGAGTACCTCCACAGTCAAAGCCAACATGGTTGAGCATGGCGAGTCCTCGGGGGCAAGAAATAAACAACCGACAGGCAAAAGCTCAAAGTTGAGGGCTAGAGGAGGAATCTCCAAAAGGCCAGCCTACAAGCCAAAGGAGCCTACTTTTAGGTTCAATGCAAATGCTTCAACTGTGGAAGTGACGGGCATCGGGCAGTTGATTGTCTGAAGAAGAAGCCTTACAAGAAAAACCCTCCGCAACCCAAAAACCGGGCACATATGGCTGAAATGGAGGAATTGTCACACGATGTGGACGACATGCATCTGTCAGCCGTCGTGTCAGAAGTGAACATGGTGGGGTCAAACCCGAGGGAGTGGTGGGTGGTGTCACGACCCAAACCCGGCCCTATGGGTTTAGCATCAGAATGCGCGATGTCCGAGATTACGAAGGCTCTTTGAAAGCGATATCTGATTAAGCAGTCTGACTGGCGGAAGCCAATACAGTAAACAACTAGTGTCCAATGAGCTGTGAAAATCTGTATGCCAAAAACATTTTTACGCATTCATACGGTTCAACACAGTACAATCTATACAATCATATCTGATCGGTCGATGACGGATCGAATCCCTCGATACGATCTGATAAAAACAGTAGACAGTCTATACAGTAATACAAAACGGTAAGGAGACCGATAGGGGACACAAAAACACCCCAAGCCATAGCATGGCAACTCGGAACCTCACAGTGAGGCACATAGGCTGGCTTGACAAAACTGGGGACCAACCCACGCTCCTAGCTCCGATCTGGCTGCTGAGAACCTACATATATATATAAACAGTGAGGTAAAGCCCGGTGAATAACATACAGCGTAAAGAGGTTATGAATGAATGTCCTTACAGTAATGAAATCAGTTCATTAAACAGTATTTGATCTTCGATATTTGATCAATCGGTCATATGTGGTACACCCATTAGCCTATAACAATGAGGTCCAAGCGGACGGGTCCTATGAACCAACGATAATGATGGCCATCGATCGATGCAGTATGGTTCCACAAGGAAAGCCGAGCTCAGAATGATATGATAATTGCTAAGGATGCCACAATAGAGTTCAGAATACAGGGCATGCATTCATTCAGTAAACAATTCAGTTCAATAGACAGTTCAGTTCAGTATTCAAAAGATAACCATTTTGAACATATCTTTACACAATTGTTACTCACAGAGATTGGGCTAATAGCAGCTAGAGCGCGTCCCCGAGCCAACCCTAAACAATTAACAAATAGAACACACACTAAGTTTCACAGTTGGGAAGGATGATAATTAATCCCTAAATTTCCTCGGTGTGGTTCTATGTCTAAATCCTCATTAAGATGCCTTAAACTAGGCCTAAGAATGCCTAGGATGGGATGAGGATGCAAAAATACAGTTGGAAGGCATTTTTCAAAAGTTGCTGAAAACAGGGGTCTCGCTCGAGCGAGCCTTCCTTCGCTCGAGCGAGGTTGCAAAATCAAAGGCTTCGCTCGAGCGAACAATCCTTCGCTCGAGCGATCTGATGAAACAGTAAAAGTACTGGTTGCTGATTTTCCTCGCGCGATGCTCGCTCGATTCTCGCTCGAGCGAGCTTCCAAAATCAAAGGGTTCGCTCGAGCGAGCCTTCCTTCGCTCGAGCGGTCTGATGAAACAGTAAAAGTACTGGATGCTCGATTTTTACGCTCGAGCCACCAATCCTTCGCTCGAGCGTGGCTCAGAGGAAACGTTGGTCGCTCGAGCGAGGAATTCTTCGCTCGAGCGAAGAAGCCAAATCTGGAATTTCCAGATTTGCCTTCCAAGCTCAAACCAAGCATTCTCAACTCAATCCTCGACCTCTTGGGCCCAAATTCTGGAAAATACATCCCAAAACAATGTATAACAAGTTTCAAAAGCCAATTTATGAATTCAAGCCCCAAAGGCGAGTCAATTAAAACCATTTTTCAAACCCATTTTCAAGAACAATGTCAAACATGCAATGCATGAACTTTAAACCAAATTCAAGCTTCAAATCTTGCTCTATTGAGCTCCAATCTTTGAAAACAATGTGGAAACATGGACTATGATAAAAACATGGACATGCATGTATAATTCTCCAAGAATTTAACTTCAAAATGCACCAAAATGGCCATGCATGCAACAATGGAGTTCCAATTCAACATATATGAGCAAAATCATGTCTTGACTTCTCTATAACCATGATTCATGCAAGATGAAGCTTAAAGACAACAAGGGGAAGATGGACTTCTTACCTAGTGTTTCAATTTCAAGGTGTGGAGACTAAATTATGCCAAGTTATACACCAATTCCAAGCAATTTCCAAGAAGAACTCAACTCTCTCTCAATTCTCCCTACTTCTCTTCTAAGGTCGGTTATGGGGAAGGAAATGGCTGATCAAAATGTATCTCTAAGTGTATAAGGCACAATAGAATTGAATAAACAAAGGCCCACTCATAATGGCATGATGGTAATTAAGCTAACTCTTGTGATTGGTTCATTTTAATCTAATTTAATCATTCCTAATCGATTTCCAGATAATTATATCATTAAATCACAAATATTCTACCGATTATAAAACACTAAACGGTTCCTAATTCGGCCGCCGATAAGGCCTTCAATTAACAGTTTAAACATACGAATTCAAACAGATAATCAATCAATTAAACAGATGCAACATGCAATTCAATAGGTAAACTTATTCAATTTCAGTTTCGATTTCAATCAGTCCATTTAGTACTTTAGTTAGCTCAATCATCAGTCATTAGCGGTCCAGTTTAGCAATAATCAGTATATAATTCAGTAGTTATTCGGTAATCGGTACGAGGGTTATTACAGTCTCCCCTCCTTATAAGGAGTTTAGTCCTCTAAACTCGAGTTACCTTCAGTTTGGAAGAAAACAGGGTTCAGCGGGAACAAATCAGGATATCACCTAGCCATGTCATCTTCCCTTTCCCAAGTGGCATAGATGCCACCATGGTTCTGCCAATCAACTTTCACTAGCGGGATCTCTTTGTTTCTCAGTTTCTTGATCCATCTGTTCACAATCTGTATAGGCCGTTTCTCGTAAGTGTAGTCATCACTAAGCACTATCCGAGTAGGCTCAATCACATGAAAAGGATCCCAGAGATAGTCTCTCAACATAGATATGTGGAAGACGTTATGCATATGCTCCATTTCAGGAGGGAGCGCAACTTGATACGCCACCGGATTGATTTTCTCAATAATCTGATACGGCCCGACATACCTTGGCGCTAACTTGCCTTTGACCCCAAAACGAGTCTGGCCTTTCATTGGTGTCACTTTCACAAAAACGTGATCACCCACTTCATATTCTCTGTCTCGTCTTCTGACATCTGCATAACTTTTCTTTCTACTCTGTGCAGTTTTCAGTCTTTGCTGTATCAGTTTTATCTTTTCAGTCGTTTCATATACAATCTCGGGCCCAAGCAAAGGCCCATCTCCAACTTCCGCCCAGCAAATTGGAGATCTACATTTTCTACCATATAATGCCTCGAAAGGCGCCATTCCAATGCTCGAATGGTAACTGTTGTTGTAGGCGAATTCAGCCAACGGAAAATGACTTTCCCAATTCCCCTGAAAATCAAGGACACACATTCTCAGTAAATCCTCTAAAGTCTGGATGGTCCTTTCTGACTGGCCATCTGTCTGAGGATGATAGGCGCTACTCAGCCTCAATTCAGTACCCAATGCAGTCTGTAGGCTTTGCCAGAACCTCGATGTAAATTTCGAATCCCTGTCAGAAACAATAGATACAGGCACTCCATGCAATCTCACAATTTCGTCAATATAGATAATAGCCAATTTATCCGCATTATAAATTGTCTTGACAGGTAGGAAGTGTGCAGATTTGGTCAATCTATCAACAATAACCCAAATAGAGTCCATACCTTTCCTGGAGCGAGGTAATCCAACGATAAAATCCATCGTGATATGCTCCCATTTCCACTTTGGTATGGGTAAGGGTTGCAGTAAGCCTGCGGGTCGTTGATGTTCTGCTTTGACTTGTTGGCAGTGAAGGCATTTGGACACAAAGTCGGCAATTTCCTTCTTCATTCCTGGCCACCAGAAATTCTGTTTCAGATCTTGGTACATTTTCGTATTCCCCGGGTGAATCGAAAACTTCGAACTGTGGCCTTCTTGCAGAACTCTCCTTTTCAATTCAGTGTCATTTGGTACACACAGTCTTTCTTGGAATTTCAGTACATTGTTGTCAAATTTGAACCCCGGTCTTGGTTTTGAATCTTTTTCTTCAATAATCTTCTTCAAGTAATCATCCAGATGCTGTTTCTCCTTAACCTCTTCAATTAATGCTGGTTGAGCAGAAATAGCAGCTAAGGTTCCACCTTGTTCTTTCAACACAATTTCAATTTCGGACTTTTCCAGATCATGAAGCAATTCTTTCTGCCCGGTGAGCAAACAAGCTAAGTTGGCAATTGACTTTCGGCTCAATGCATCGGCAACGGTGTTGGCTTTTCCCGAATGGTACAATATCTGTAAGTCATAGTCCTTTATCAGTTCAAGCCATCTCCGCTGTCTCATATTCAGTTCTTTCTGAGTGAAAAAGTACTTCAGGCTCTTGTGGTCAGTATACACTTCACATGTTGCTCCGTACAAATAGTGACGCCAAATTTTTGATTAAAAACTACTATGACAAGTTCTAAGTCATGGGTCGGGTAGTTCTTTTCATGTGGTCTCAACTGTCGGGAAGCATAAGCAATAACTCTCCCATTCTGCATTAAAACACATCCCAAACCCTTATGAGAAGCATCACTAAATACAGTATAACCATCCGTACCTGAAGGTAGAGTCAAAACCGGTGCAGTCACAAGTCGGGTTTTCAATTCTTGAAATGCGGATTCCCTTTGGTCAGTCCAGTCAAACGGTGTCCCCTTCTGTGTCAACTGAGTCAGTGGTAAGGCAATCTTGGAGAAATCTTTGACAAACCTTCTGTAATATCCGGCCAAACCCAAAAAGCTTCGGACTTCAGTCACATTTGTTGGTCTAGGCCAGTTCACTACAGCTTCAATTTTCTACGGATCAACAGAGATTCCATCTTTGCTAATAACATGCCCCAAAAACATCACATGATCAAGCCAAAATTCACATTTAGACAGTTTAGCATACAGTTTCTGTTCTCTTAAGGTCTGCAGGGCAAGTCTTAAGTGATGTTCATGTTCTTCTACAGTCTTAGAATAGATCAATATATCATCAATGAATACCACAATGAAATCATCAAGGTATGGTTTAAAAATTCTGTTCATGAGGTCCATAAATGCGGGGGGCATTACGTGACTCGAGCACGGCATAACTAAAAATTCAAAGTGGCCATACCTCGTTCTGAAAGCAGTTTTATCGACATCTTCTGGTTTAACTTTCAGTTGGTGATACCCCGATCTAAGATCGATCTTGGAAAACACTTGTGCACCCTGTAACTGGTCAAATAAATCATCAATACGCGGTAATGGATATTTGTTCTTTACAATTACCTTGTTCAATTCGCGGTAATCAATACATAGTCTCAGTGAGCCATCTTTCTTCTTCACAAACAAAACAGGTGCGCCCCACGGTGAAGTACTAGGCCTGATAAACTTCTTGTCTAACAGTTCCTGCAATTGCACTTTCAATTCTTTCAGTTCAGTTGGAGCCATTCTATAAGGAGCTTTAGATATCGGTTGTGTACCCGGAACTACATCAACGGTGAATTCAATCTCCCTGTTAATTAAATCCCCTGGTAGATCATCTGGAAATACATCTGGGAATTCTCTAACTATAGGAATGCAATTCACATCAGTTTTAACATTATCATTAGCAGATACAGTCAATACCGAACACAGATATCCTTTACACCCCTTTCTAATCAGTTTGACAGCTTTTACAGAAGAAATCAGATATGGAGGAGGTACTACTCCACTCCCATTAAACACAAACTCAGGCAAACCCGGTGGACGGAAAACAACTTGCTTTGTTACACAGTCTATAGTGGCATGATATTTTTGTAACCAATCCATCCCCAATATTACATCGAAATGATCTATGTTCAACGGTAGTAAATCAATAAACAGATGCATATCCCCAACAATAATTTCACAAGTAGGATACATATATGCACATGTCATGGATCCCCCAACAGGTGATGATACAGCTAGCAGATAGTTCATGGGTTCTAAGGGTCTATTCAGTTTACGCAAAAAAGCATGCGATACATAAGAATGTGTAGACCCCGAATCAATCAATACATATGCATTTTGAGCACAGATAGAGAGGATACGACACTTGATCTCAGTGTTTTGTACATCTCCCGGTACTAGGGCGAACACTCGACCCTGCCTCATAGGCTCTTTCCTGGTAGCTTTGGGGTTCGGTTTTGGTGTTGCGGTGATCTTTAGTCTTGACTTTACTTCTTGAGGCGGAGGGCGATCTTTAATTCTGTGGCCCACCTTGCCACACCTGAAACAAGCTCCAGAAATCTGGTAGCAAACCCCTTTGTGCTTGTTGCCACATATGGAGCAGGGTGGAGTAAACCCACTCCCTTGGCTGGGGCTAGTCATCAACCCCGTATTCTGTTTCTTGTTTGCTGGGTTATGCTTGCCTTTCTTAAATTTGTAACCCTGCCTTTTTCCTTGCCACTCAGTTGTTGACGTTTCAGATTGTTTCACTGCTGCAACATTCGTCTCGGCCATCAATGCCCGGTCGAGAACACCCACAAAAGTTGGCATTTTCAAAACATTTATTCGGTCCTGTATAGCAACACTAAGGCCGCCTTCAAACCTCCTGGCCTTCTTATAATCGGTATCCACCATATGTGGTGCATACCTAGCAAGTTCGGTAAATTGCTTCTCATACTCGGCAACAGACGTTTTGCCCTGTCTCAGCTGTTCAAACTCAGTCACTTTTCTATCTCTGATGCACTGGGGAAAATACTTTTCAAAGAAGGACTCCTTGAACTGAGCCCAAGTCACAATAGTATTCGCATTGCGGGTCAACATCCACCACCTTCTTGCTTTTTCCTGAAGGGTGAAGGTTGCCAACAATACTTTGTTTGCTTCGGAGCACGGAAAAACCTCAAACAACTTTTCGGTCTCAAGAACCCAAGCTTCAGCCTTTAACGGTTCCAAGCCTCCCTGAAAGGACGGCGGTTTCATTTTGCTGAATTTCTGAGTCAGTGCAATAATGTCTACCTCATTGGCATTCACATTCTGTACATTCTGTTCCGGTTGCACCGGAGGAGGAGGAGGAGGAGGAGGAGGAGGTGGGGGCTGTTGGTTCGATTGTTGATCTAGTCTTTCAATTATCAGTCCCATCATTTGTTCAAGTCTGGCCATTCTGGCCTCAGAGGATGATGCTTCAGTTTCATTTGCAGTGTTTGCGTTATCCATTTCACTATAAGCAGTTATAACAGTTATCATGATGAGCAGTTGTATAATTAAACAGTTTAACATTTTAACGTATAGTCAGTCAGTCATAAGCACACACTTTCCAAGTTTATGAAATGCCCTAATTGCTTTTCTAGGACACCCTATAGCTCGTTCGGACACGTGTGTGCGGTATAACTCGTGGTTAAGTATCGCTCTGATACCACTCTGTCACGACCCAAACCCGGCCCTATGGGTTTAGCATGCGGCGATGTCAAGAGATTACCAAGGCTCTTTGAACGATGTCTGATTAAGCAGTATGCTGGGCTGGCGAAATATCTGATGAAACAACTAGTGTCCAATGAGCTGTGAAAATCTGTATGCCAAAAACATTTTTACGCATTCATACGGTTGAACACAGTACAATCTATACAATCATATACTGGTCGGTCGATGCGGGGATCGAATCCTCGATATGATATAGTAAAAAGCGATAAGCAGATCTATCTGATAATACAAAACGGTAAGGAGACCGATAAGGGACACAAAAACACCCCAAGCCATAGCATGGCAACTCGGAACCTCACGGTGAGGCACATAGGCTGGCTTGACAAAACTGGGGACCAACCCACGCTCCTAGCTCCGATCTGGCTGCTGAGAACCTACATATATATATAAACAGTGAGCTAAAGCCCAGTGAATAACATAATGCGTACAGAGGTTATGAATGAATGTCCTTACAGTAATGAAATCAGTTCATTAAACAGTATTTCAATCTTTTAGTATTTCAGTCAATCAGTCATATGTGGTACACCCATTAGCCTATAACGATGAGTCCAAGCGGACGGGTCCTATGAACCAACAATAATGATGGCCATCGATCGATGCAGTATGGTTCCACAAGGAAGCCAGCGAGCTACAGAATAAGATATGATAATTGCTAAGGATGCCTGTCTGATTCGAGAATCTGAGACATGCATTCATTGATAAACAATTGATTCAATAGACAGTTCAGTTCAGTATTCAAAAGATAACCATTTTGAACATATCTTTACACAATTGTTACTCACAGAGATTGGGCTAATAGCAGCTAGAGCGCGTCCCCGAGCCAACCCTAAACAATTAACAAATAGAACACACACTAAGTTTCACAGTTGGGAAGGATGATAATTAATCCCTAAATTTCCTCGGTGTGGTTCTATGTCTAAATCCTCATTAAGATGTCTTAAACTAGGCCTAAGAATGCCTAGGAAGGAATGAGGATGCAAAATACAGTTGGAAGGCATTTTCAAAAGTTCTTTGAAACAGGGTCTCGCTCGGCGAGCCTTCCTTCGCTTCGGCGAGGTTGCAAAATCAAAGGCTTCGCCGGCGAACAATCCTTCGCCGAGCGATCCGATGAAACGAAAAGTAATCTTGGTTCTTGATTTTCCTCGGCGATGCTTTCGCCGATTCTCGCTCGAGCGAGCTTCCAAAATCAAAGGGTTCGCTCGAGCGAGTCTTCCTTCGGCGGTGCGATGAAACAAAGAAAATTTGGATGCTCGATTTTACGCCGAGCCACCAATCCTTCGCCGGCGTGGCTCGAGGAAGCGGTCGCCGGCGAGGAATTCTTCGCTCGAGCGAAGAAGCCAAATCTGGAATTTCCAGATTTGCCTTCCAAGCTCAAACCAAGCATTCTCAACTCAATCCTCGACCTCTTGGGCCCAAATTCTGGAAAATACATCCCAAAACAATGTATAACAAGTTTCAAAAGCCAATTTATGAATTCAAGCCCCAAAGGCGAGTCAATTAAAACCATTTTTCAAACCCATTTTCAAGAACAATGTCAAACATGCAATGCATGAACTTTAAACCAAATTCAAGCTTCAAATCTTGCTCTATTGAGCTCCAATCTTTGAAAACAATGTGGAAACATGGACTATGATAAAAACATGGACATGCATGTATAATTCTCCAAGAATTTAACTTCAAAATGCACCAAAATGGCCATGCATGCAACAATGGAGTTCCAATTCAACATATATGAGCAAAATCATGTCTTGACTTCTCTATAACCATGATTCATGCAAGATGAAGCTTAAAGACAACAAGGAGAAGATGGACTTCTTACCTAGTGTTTCAATTTCAAGGTGTGGAGACTAAATTATGCCAAGTTATACACCAATTCCAAGCAATTTCCAAGAAGAACTCAACTCTCTCTCAATTCTCCCTACTTCTCTTCCAAGGTCGGTTATGGGGAAGGAAATGGCTGATCAAAATGTATCTCTAAGTGTATAAGGCACAATAGAATTGAATAAACAAAGGCCCACTCATAATGGCATGATGGTAATTAAGCTAACTCTTGTGATTGGTTCATTTTAATCTAATTTAATCATTTCTAATCGATTTCCAGATAATTATATCATTAAATCACAAATATTCTACCGATTATAAAACACTAAACGGTTCCTAATTCGGCCGCCGATAAGGCCTTCAATTAACAGTTTAAACATACGAATTCAAACAGATAATCAATCAATTAAACAGATGCAACATGCAATTCAATAGGTAAACTTATTCAATTTCAGTTTCGATTTCAATCAGTCCATTCAGTACTTTAGTTAACTCGATCATTAGTCATTAGCGGTCCAGTTTAGCAATAATCAGTATATAATTCAGTGGTTATTCGGTAATCGGTACGAGGGTTGTTACAGGTGGACACTGGGGCCACTCGCCATATTTGTGCAAAGAAGAGAATGTTCACAACTTTCGAACCGGTTTCAAATGGGGAGAAGTTGTTTGTGGGAAACTCTGCAATCGCAGCTATTGAGGGTAAAGGCAAGGTGATCCTGAAGATGACTTCAGGAAAAGAACTGACTTTGAACGATGTCTTTTTTGTGCCGGACATTCGTAAGAATCTTGTCTCGGGGTCTCTCCTAAGCAAGCATGGCTTCTGCATGGTGTTTGAATCAGACAAGGTCGTGTTGACCAAGAGCGGGGTCTATGTAGGGAAGGGATATATGTCAGGTGGTATGTTTAAATTGAATCTAATGACACTTATCCCTAAGATTAATGAGAAAGCTTCTTCTTCTGCTTATATGCTTGAGTCCCCTAATTTATGGCATGGTAGATTGGGTCATGTAAAATTTGACTCTTCACGTAGATTAATCAAGTTAGATCACATACCATCTTTCAAGATTAATCCACAACACAAGTGTGAAACTTATGTAGAAGCAAAATTGACAAGGTCTTCTTTTCATTCTATTGAAAGAAGTACCTAGCCTTTGGATTTAATGCATAGTGATGTGTGTGACTTGAAAGTTGTACAATCACGTGGTGGCAACAAGTACTTCATCACTTTTGTTGATGATTGCACTAAATACTGTTATGTGTATTTGCTTAAAAGCAAAGACGAGGCTATTGATAAATTTATTCTTTTTAAGAATGAAGTTGAGAATCAATTAAGCCAGAAAATCAAGGCATTGAGAAGTGATCGTGGTGGTGAGTATGAATCCCCGTTTGCCGAGACTTGTGCTCAATTTGGGATTATTCACCAAACCACAGCGCCTTATTTGCCTCATTCGCCTCAGTCAAATGGTGTTGCTGAGCGGAAGAACAGGACACTGAAAGAGATGATGAATGCAATGTTGATAAGTTCTGGGTTGCCACAGAACTTATGGGGGGAAGCAATTCTCTCCGTGAATTATATTCTTAATAGAATACCACGGAAGAAAGTGGACAAGACTCCATATGAGTTGTGGAAAGGTCACAAGCCTTCATATAAATACCTACGAATGTGGGGGTGTCTTGCAAAAGTGGCGGTACCTACATCCAAGCGGGTTAGGATAGGTCCGAAAACCGTG
Source organism: Camellia lanceoleosa (assembly GCA_025200525.1). Taxonomy (NCBI): domain Eukaryota; kingdom Viridiplantae; phylum Streptophyta; class Magnoliopsida; order Ericales; family Theaceae; genus Camellia; species Camellia lanceoleosa. The sequence continues at coordinate 204,214,129 of CM045761.1, read as the reverse complement.
GACTGTATATTCATTGGTTATGCACAAAATAGTAGTGCATATAGATTTCTTGTGCACAAGTCTGATATTTCAGATATACACAAGAATACTATCATGGAATCTAGAAGTGCATCTTTCTTTGAAGATGTATTTCTGTGTTGTCCCCAAGATAGGGTTCCGAGTTCCATGAAAGAAATAGATGATCACGAAGATGATCACATAGATGATCACATGGATGATCAAACAGCTGATGAAGTAGATGAGCCAAGAAGGAGTAAAAGGGCTAGAACCACAAAGTCCTTTGGTCCAGACTTCTTGACTTATATGTTAGAGGGAGAACCTTGAACGTTCCATGAAGCTGTGACTTCACCTGAAAGTCTTTTATGGAAAGAAGCAATTAAAAGTGAGATTGATTCCATCTTACATAATCATACTTGGGAGTTGGTTGATCTACCCTCAGACAGTAAGGCCTTGGGGAGTAAGTGGATCTTTCGAAGAAAGATGAAAGCGGATGGGTCAATTGACAAATATAAGGCTTGGCTAGTTATCAAAGGATACAGACAGCGAGAATGCCTGGATTACTTTGATACGTATTCACCTGTGACAAGGATTACATCCATTCGCATGGTGATTGCAATAGCAGCTTTACGTGGTTTAGAAATACATCAGATGGATGTAAAGACAGCTTTCTTAAATGGAGATTTAGATAAAGAAATTTACATGGAGCAACCCGAGGGGTTTTCATCTCCAGGGAAAAGTAAGAAAGTTTATAAGCTTGTCAAGTCATTGTATGGTTTGAAGCAAGCTCCCAAACAAAGGCATGAGAAGTTTGACAATGCTATGTTGTCAAATGGGTTTCGAATCAATGAGTGTGATAAGTGCGTATATGTTAAAGACACTGACAAAGGTTATGTCATTTTGTGTCTATACGTTAATGACATACTCATTGTTGGTAGCAATGATGAAATGATTAAAGCTACCAAAAGATTGTTAAACTCTAAGTTTGACATGAAGGATATGGGCCTTGCAGATGTCATTCAGGGTGTTAAGATCACCAGAACATCTGGTGGTATTGTACTTTCTCAAGCTTATTATGTTAATAAGATACTTGAGAAATTTGGAAAGTCAGATACACATATGTTTAAGACACCTGTAGACTTAAGTCTATATTTGACCAAGAATAATGGTGAGAGTGTCTCTCAACTAGAATATTCTCGGGTCATTGGGAGTTTGATGTATCTGATGAGTTGTACAAGGCCGGATATCGCCTACGCTATTAGTAGGCTGAGTAGATACATGAGTAATCCTAATGCTACTCATTGGAAGGGCATTATGCGGGTGTTGGGGTATATCCGTTACACCCTGGATTATGGGCTGCATTATACCAGATACCCAGCGGTACTAGAAAGGTATAGTGACGCAAATTGGATATCTGATATAAAAGATTCCAAATCCACTAGTGGTTATGTGTTTACCCTCGGAGAGGCAGCCGTGTCTTGGAAATCTGCCAAGCAAACGTGTATCTCGAGATCAACGATGGAATCTGAGTTTATTGCTTTAGATAAAGCAAATGAAGAAGCTGAATGGCTTCGCCAGTTTGTTGAGGATATTCCATGTTGGCCGAAACCTGTGCCAGCTATCAGTATTCATTGCGATAGCCAATCAGCGATTGGTCGAGCACAGAGTAATATGTATAATGGAAAGTCTAGACATATCCGTCGTAGACATAATTCCATACGACAACTACTCTCAAATGGAGTTGTCTCTCTAGACTATGTCAAGTCTAAGGACAACATTGCGGATCCGCTAACCAAAGGGTTAACTCGAGAGTTAGTAGAAAAGTCGTCAAGACGAATGGGGTTAAGGCCTTTAGTAAAGGTTACCGGAATGGCAAACCCAACCTAGTTGACTGGAGATCCCAAGATCTAGGTTCAAAGGGACAACCTAACTTCGTGTAACGGGTGAGTCACTGAAGAGGTAAATCCTCTTGCCCATTCCTTTATACAGTGATGCCCTGTGAGGGTGGAAGGTTAAGCTAATGCTTTTAATGACCTTAGTGATGTGGTATAATGAAATACCGTATCTAGGTCACCTATGTAAGTGCGAAATGGGGCCGCTTCTTTAAGAATTGCCAAGGCCGAATTCTTTAAAAACACTCACAGAACCAGGCTAGTGTTCCAGGGCCATACCGGACACACCAGTGAGAACAAGAACAATGGTTGGACTAACTCCTGTGTGAGGTCTATTGTCTCGGTTTACATAAACGGCAGAACAGTTCAAGACATCACGTTCACTGGTCAGCCAATAAATCCGATAGCCTTTCCTTACGAAAGGTTCAAGGCCAACAGCTACCTTTTCTGATGCAGGGTTAGTCTGTGTGCTCTCTCTCTTTCCGAGTCTTTGTTGATAAACGTTGAGCATTTGTTGTATTCGGTCAATTTTTATTCATGTGGGGGATTGTTGGAGAAAAATGGTTGAATGAGAAATTGCCTCATAAATGTGTATATAACTCACAAATTTAAGGCTCATCAGTTTTACAAAATTGATTGGGCAGTTTTGCTAGCATTAGTTGCCAGCCTTGATGGCTAGAGGCTCCTTCCCTCTCCCCCATGTGTATAAAAGGAGGCCCTATTCCTTGAAAAGATATATAGAATTTTTCCTTGACATCCATACACTATCAGTCTACTTCTCCTATAATTTTCTTCCTAAGAGAGAGTGCTGCCGCTGTTCGTTCGCTAAGCTAATCAAAAGGTCCTTCTGTTGTAGCTGGTAAAAACCGTCGTATCCTGGGAAGTAGACGCCGGCGTACCTCTAGCACCCAACGGTGAGGCGGCAAATCTATTTTAAGGAGACTGTGGTATCACACAGGCTTCGATTTGCTTCCTTTAACCATTTTATATTTTATCTGTATTTTATTCAGTATGTTATTTTTTTTCTAGGATTGAAGGTTTGTTTTGTTCATCTCATAATTTTGCGATATGCAATGTGAAATTATGGTGAGTGGCCCTAGTGTCCACCCACCACTCCCTCGGGTTTGACCCCACCATGTTCACTTCTGACATGACGGCTAACAGATGTATGTTGTCCACATCGTGTGACAATTCCTCCATTTCAGCCATATGTGCCCGGTTTTTGTGTTGCGGAGGGTTTTTCCTGTAGGGCTTCTTCTTCAGACAATCAACTGCTCGATGCCCGTCACTTCCACAGTTGAAGCATTTGCCATTGAACCTAAAAGTAGGCTCCTTTGGCTTGTAGGCTGGCCTTTTGGAGATTCCTCCTCTAGCCCCCAACTTTGAGCTTTTGCCTGTCGATTGTTTATTCCTTGCCCCCGAGGACTCGCCATGCTCAACCATGTTGGCTTTGACAGTGGAGGTACTCCATCATTTCTTCCTATTGTCCTCTTCAATCCGGAGCCTGACAACGAGCTCTTCGACTGTCATCTCCTTTCGTTTGTGCTTCAAGTAGTTCTTGAAGTCTTTCCAGCCGTTAGGCAGCTTCTCAATCAAAGCAACTGCCTAGAATGACTCACTTAGGACCATCCCTTCTGCATGTATCTCATGCAGAATCACTTGGAACTCTTGGACTTGACTCAGGACAGTTTTAGAGTCCACCATCTTGAAGTCCAGGAACTGGCCGACAATAAATTTCTTTACCCCAGCATCCTCGGTCTTGTACTTTTTGTCCAAGGCATCCCACAACTCCTTAGCCGATTTCTTGGCATAGAACACGTTGAAAAGCGGGACCGCCAAGCCGTTCAGAATGTAATTTCGGCATAAGAAGTCTACTTGTTTCCAAGCGTCCAGAGCCATGAGCTTTTGTTTATCTTGCTCATTCTCCTCTACGGCTGGTACATCTTCACTCAGAAACCTCGCAAGGCTTAGAGTAGTCAAATAAAACAGCATCTTCTGCTGCCATCTCTTGAAATTCACTCCCGTGAACTTCTCCGGGCACTCGTGATGATTGAGCGGTCCTCCCGGAATAGCCGGAGTAACAACAAGAGGATTGACCACAGAGGTCACAGCATGGGTTGGCAAGCCAGTCGCCCTGGGGTTCGGATCCCCACCAACATTAGCAGCAGTAGCAGCAGCATCAGAGACAGTTGCCATTTCTAAAAAATTACAGCAGAATTTCCACTATTCTGTATTTCCAGAAATCAAACTTAACACTAGAAAATCCCACAATTGGAAATTTAATTCAAAACTAGTCTCACCACGCAACCTAGAATCGAACATGGTCAGGAAAGTTTCCAAGAAGACTGGAGGGGTCACACTAGTCCCACTTAAAACCCAGTTAACCTTAGACAAAACTTTCAAGAGCATGTTGACTCCTAGTCCATGGGAAACAACTTTAAGAATTAAATTTTCCAAGGGATAAACTAGGTTAAACACACCAAGTTCCAAACTGTACAAGCAATTACAACAAAATTGCTACAATAATTACAAGCAAATAAAACGTGCTTTACATATTGGTGAATAACCACAAATGAACACTCAAGCAAACAATTGCTTCAAATATTTAGTCCAAATTAATCCTTTTTCCCATTCCCATAGGTATTCCTGCAATAAAGAGTTAGCAGCAAAATACAACAAAACCTCCCTTAGCTTTTCTTTGCTTTTGGAAAAGTAGTGATTGAAGGGGAGGGTACTAGCAAACAAAATAATAAATAACTGTGAGTAAAGATTAAAACCAACCCTTAAGTTATACATCTAGAATTTAAACTAAAAGAAACTGTAAAAAATTAATTATATAATAAACATGTAATTAACTATACAAGTTACAAACCCAAAATTAAATATAATTAAACCATATTTTGAATTGGTAAAGGTTACATATGAACTTATGGTACACTAAACATGTAATTAATTGAGGCAAGTTACAAACATTTTATAACTCCTAAACACTTAAATCACATTACTAGGCAAGAATTGCAAATGACATGATTAACATGCAAATAATTCTAGAGAAATTAACATGAATTTAAATATAGGCAAGTTATACACTTTACAACTCCACACCTAAATTAAAAATTAATAAGTACAAGTTATATGTAAATTTACTACCTAATAAACATGCTAGAAATGTAAATTACACTAAAAATTAAAACCAAATGAACATGTAATTTATATTGTAAACTAGAAGCATGTAAATCTAGAAATACAAGGCATGAACCGGTATACCATAAATTAATAAATTAATTAGAAAATACAATGAATAAACGTTGCACCAAAAGAACTCTTCTTCCCTATTGATAACAGTGGCCTATTCCATGCTATTGGAAGACCAAATAGTAGCATACACAAAATGGCAAAATCAAAAACTTAACCCTGTGTACATGCATCTAATAAACCAATTAACTCGCTAGTACTACCAGTGGCCAATTACATGCAAAATTATTACACACACCTATGAATCTATTAATCTAATTCTATGATAAACGTCGAATCTATTTTAAGCTTGTTGGGCAAAACTACTCACATTACATAATTTCACATTGCATATCGCAAAATTATGAGATGAACAAAACAAACCTTCAATCCCAGAAAAAAAAAATAACATGCTGAATAAAATACAGATAAAATATAAAATGGTTAAAGGAAGCAAACCGAAGCCTGTGTGATACCACAATTTCCTTAAAATAGATTCGCCGCCTCACCGTTGGGTGTTGGAGGTACGCCGGCGTCTACTTCCCAGGATACGACGGTTTTTACCAGCTACAACAGAAGCACCTTCTGATTAGCTTAGCGAACGGACAACAGCAGCACTCTCTCTCAGGAAGAAAATTATAGGAGAAGTAGACTGACAGTGTATGGATGTCAAGGAAAAATTCTATATATCTTTTCAAGGAATAGGGCCTCCTTTTCTACACCAGGGGGAAAGGGAAGGAGCCTCTAGCCATCAAGGCTGGCAACTAATGCTAGCAAAACTGCCCAATCAATTTTGTAAAACTGATGAGCCTTAAATTTGTGAGTTATATACACATTTATGAGGCAATTTCTCATTCAACTATTTTTCTCCAACAAATGCCTGGTTTTGTGAAACTCCACTGGATCTTTTAAATCTGACCCTAACAACATTCTATTAAATTGAAGCTGAGAACCCAATTCTAAGCTTTGAAGGACTTGAATTAATGTTGGAGCATAACAGATATATTAACTCATGTTATGACAATTTTTTAAGCAGTTTCTAATCCTTGATGTGTTCTACTAATTGTTTGCTCATCTTTCACCCTTTAAAATTATGAACATTGGACTGCAGTATGATGTAGAAGAAGTGAAGAGGGACGATAGTTTTGTAATTACGAATGCCATATCTACAAATACAATGGACATTTCCAAGCTAGGTTTGTAATAACATATTTCAATCCAGAAAGAAGTGAAGAGGGGAGATAGAAGTTGGTAACTTGAATCCTGTTAGAAAGATTTTGCCTCATCGAATTAAGTACAAGTGATGTTTAGGATTTCCCTCTGGGAGTGATACAGCCACCATCTTTCATGTCTCAACTTATGAGGAAGAAAGCACTAATGAGTTTATTTCCTGACATTATTTTAGGTGGTGCGAACTTTGGTCCTTCTAAAATGATAGACTTCAATTTATGTCGATAAATGCATGGGCGTGCAGGTAGCAACATTGAGGTTGTTAGGACCTTTTGTTGTCAAATTCCATGGATCAAAACCACCTTTTGTTGTCAAATTCCATGGATCAAAACCAAGGTTGTAACAAGAGTTCTTTAAGAAGTTGGTTTCCTTCAAAAACAGGATTACTTTGGAGTTCTGCAAGAAGTTGGTTTTCTACAAGAAGTTGGTTTTCTTTCCCAACTAGGATTGTTTTGGTTTTCTATAAATAGTTGGGTTTCTCCCAAGTCTAGGCTATTCATTGATTCATTCATTGAATCTCTCCAGATCTTCTTTTTGGTTCTTAAGGGTTACATCTGGAGATATTTTGTTAAGTTTTCTTTGAAGTTTTTATTGAGTATTCAACTCATGGTTTAAAGAGAGTACATCAAAGGTTTGTTTGTTATACACAAAAGAGAGAGTTGTTCTTCAGTTGTGGATTCTGAAGAATTCGAGCCTGAAGCTTTGGTGGAATCCGGAGTGGCTCATCAGAAAGACAATTCCGTGGTGAAGATGGGGTTAGAAGAGGCACATAGAGGTTGGTTCAATTAGGCGTTGTGGATTCGCTAGATAATTGAGAGTATACCTGTGTAATTCCTTTAATTCTTCTTAGTGGATTGTCTTGTGGCAGTTGCCCGTGATTTTTTTATTACAGTTGGAGGTATCCAATTGTGGTTTTTTCACGTAAAAATCATTGTGTCTCTTTCTCTTGATTGTTTGATTGGGATTATTGTATTCTGTTTAAAATTGTTACATAATCACAAATCAACATCTAGAGGGTTTCTAGATTTTTCAATTGGTATCAGAACGGGTCGTTCTATTTTTAAAAAAAAAATTCTTTTAGAACGAGATCTTGTTTGATTTGTGTGCATGTTTGTTTTTTGTCTTGCTTTGTTTTAAAAAAAAATAAAAACCCAAAAAGATTTTCTTAGTATGGTTTTGCAAGCTTGAAATTTGTGAGATGTCTTTGGTGCATATTGGAATTGATGAGAATAACCATTACATGTTAATATATGTGTGCTTTCTGTGGTCATTACTCATTTTGGAGAGTGTGTTTTTTGATTAGTATGTCTCATTCTGTACACACTCTTGGATTAGCAAATATGGGAGTCTTCCGCCTTAGTGATTATTTTTTATGGACTTCTGACATTGTATCTTTTGCTTTTCTAGAGGAATTGACCTATACTAGTATATCATGGGTGATGTTGAGTCTCTTAACCACCTTCCATCTTTTTGCATCTCCATGGCTTTCCCCTCTATTCTTTGTAGTCCAGGCATGAGGAAAAGGCTACCTCAGAGTCACCAACCAGGCTATCCTTATTATATCCATGCTTCTCTGGTTCGGTTTCCATACTCTTGAGCATGTCAGCCGCCAATAAGTGTGCAAAAGAAAGAAAGAAAAAAAAGTGCAAAAGAAAAGAAAAAAAAATGTGCAAAAGAAAGAAAAGAAAAAGATGTGAAAAAAAAAAAGAAAAAATAAAGGATTCATTGATTGAGGGGGAGCCTCCGCCTTTACTCACCAAATACCCCTTGATTCCTAGTGGTTTGACTTTCCTCAGTTGTGCTGAGATTCTCTTGTCGGAGGTTCAGCTTTCATATCACTACTAGGATTTGAATCTAGTGTTTGTCGGACTCCAAGAGTCACACACACACTTTTCTCATGGGATCTATGCTTTTCACATAATGCATCACTTTCTTTCATGAGGAATCTTCTACAAATTGTGCACATTGTGTTTTCAAGTAATTGTGCTTCTTGGATAGTCTTGTGTGTTTTATGGTACAAATCTAAAATTCCTTGCTTGCTCCACCATATTATTTGTTCACTGTTTTCAATGTTTGTGGTTGTTTTTAATGAGGGGGAGTTTGGTTTATCATTACCCGTGTTTGATGTATATTGATGGTACAGTAGTTTGGTTGATGGTACAGTGCTTTTACTTTTGCTTATATCCTTCTTTGGTATAGTTGGATTGTTAGTATTTTGTTTATGGATTGATTTATATTTTGTTATTTAATCCAGTTCTACATATTTTGGTTGGCTTGTGTGTGGTTATTTTATTTCAGGATAATTGTTCAAGAGCATGGATTTGAGTGTTGGTTCATAGTTGGTGGTGCTGCTTGAGAGATTTTGTTAGGAAATTTGTTTTAGATTGGTTTTATCCAGGATTTGACAAACGGGGAGATTGTTAGGACCTTTTGTTGTCAAATTCCATGGATCAAAATCACCTTTTGTTGTCAAATTCCATGGATCAAAACCAAGGTTGTAACAAGAGTTCTTTAAGAAGTTGGTTTCCTTCAAAAACAGGATTACTTTGGAGTTCTGCAAGAAGTTGGTTTTCTACAAGAAGTTGGTTTTCTTTCCCAACTAGGATTGTTTTGGTTTTCTATAAATAGTTGGGTTTCTCCCAAGTCTAGGCTATTCATTGATTCATTCATTGAATCTCTCCAGATCTTCTTTTTGGTTCTTAAGGGTTATATCTGGAGATATTTTGTTAAGTTTTCTTTGATGTTTTTATTGAGTATTCAACTCATGGTTTAAAGAGAGTACATCAAAGGTTTGTTTGTTATACACAAAAGAGAGAGTTGTTCTTCAGTTGTGGATTCTGAAGAATTCGAGCCTGAAGCTTTGGTGGAATCCGGAGTGGCTCATCAGAAAGACAATTCCGTGGTGAAGATGGGGTTAGAAGAGGCACATAGAGGTTGGTTCAATTAGGCGTTGTGGATTCGCTAGATAATTGAGAGTATACCTGTGTAATTCCTTTAATTCTTCTTAGTGGATTGTCTTGTAGCAGTTGCCCGTGATTTTTTTATTACAGTTGTAGGTGTCCAATTGTGGTTTTCCACGTAAAAATCATTGTGTCTCTTTCTCTTGATTGTTTGATTGGGATTATTGTATTCTGTTTAAAATTGTTACATAATCACAAATCAACATCTAGAGGGTTTCTAGATTTTTCAGAGGTGAAAGAATGTAGTTTTCGTTTGTTTTGCTTTGATAGACATCCTTTACACACATGTGATGACCCTTAGACACTATTATATAGTTTTCCTTTACGTCTTAGAAAACCCTTCAAGTATGGTCCCATGATTGTGAATTGGTCAGATTAGCTATAGTTATTAGTGGTCAAATGACTTCTATTGGGCATGACTTCAATTTGACTTTTCATTCTGTCAAGAACTTGTTTCTCTTGCCAAACAAAAGAACAAATAATGCTGTGTGGCATGTGCAATGCATGTAGGCTGGATTGTCATGGTACTGTGATTTACACCGTTCAATATGGAATTGAATAGCTTTTCTCCTCTGAACATTGAAAGTCAAATATTTTGATCATGGTTTGTTGTTTTAGAACTTCTGGAATAGATATAATAATAGATATAACCAATGATGCACGGACACGGACACGGGACACGACACAGACATGAAAAAACGCAAATTTTCAAAAAATAGGGGATACGACACGCTGGGGACACGTTCAATATATATAATTTTATTTATTTATTATATGTAAAATTAAAAAATATAAATATTATTTATTTATTTTAATATCAAATATTATTCACAAATTAAAATTTTATTATAAATAAAAATAATTTATTTAAACAAATAATAATATCTAAAAAATAGAAAAAAGGAAAAGAAAAAAAAAAGAAAAAAAAGTTGTTTGTTCAAATATATATCTAAGTATATAATATATATACTATTATTATTAGTATATAAATATATATATATATATATATATGTATATATATTATTAGTATATAAATATATAGCGATCGATGGTCAATGAGTTCGCCGAAACACCATAGCGAGAGAGAGAGAGAGAGAAAGAGAGAGAGAGCAGAGAGGGAGACGACACAGACGAGGAAGACGAACTATAGGAAGAGACCGAGACACCCTCCTCACATGGACGCGAGGCTCTCTCACGTTGATACAGCGACTGTTGATGAATTAGAGAAGACGAAGCAGACGATCGATGATCTAGGGCTCAATTTCAACATGTTCTTCACCCTCTCTCTCTCTCTGTGTCTGCAACAGGTTAGGTTTCTCTCCCTCTTTGTCCATAGCGTGTCCAACAGTGTCCAAACGAGTGTCCGGCTGCAAAAATTCATAAAAAAAAAAAAGGGACACATTGGGTAGAGTGTCGGACACGTGTCCAACGCGTGTCCGTGTCTGACACGTGTCCGACACCCAAACGTTGCCTTAGGAGACCTGTCCGTGCTACATAGGATATAACAGATATAATAACTGGCCTGTTAAACCCATTCAACATGGTGCGACCATGTGAAATCCAGTTAATTCAATGTGAATTTGAACTTCCAAAAGCTTTGCTAACCACCCAATCTAGAGTATTTGTATTAAGATGTTTTGGCCTCAAATATTTCTGTAACATCCTCTGCTTTTTTTGTCAGGGTTTTTGTTATGAAAAATCATAATGACAAATCTATGCTTTGTAACCATTTTGATGTATACGATCATTTTTTGATTATTGTAAAACTAAATAATATTAAAGGCACCTCATTTAGGATAGGTTCTGAAATTGTCTTTTATTTTTTGCTTGTTGCATTAATTACTGCAGATTAAGAAATGGAATGAGCAGCGGGAGAATGGGATTTTCGCAGGGCCTCTTTAATCGAACATCTTCACTTGGCATGGAGTTTTTCAAATAGAATTTTGTGCTTTGTTTGAAACTAGTTATTTGGTTTTATTTGAAACTTAATGGATTAATAAGGCTCCTAAGACACTCTTCTTGAACATTCAGTTACTTAAGAGCTCGGAAGGGGCATGGTGTGTTTCTTTTTCTTTTTTTTTTTCTTTCTGTTATTTTTTTCATTTTCAATGTTTTTTATATTGCCAACTCCCATTTCACCTCTTGAACGAACGTTACATTGTTATGTTTCTTGTTGGTACTTAATGGATATTGTTTTGGCCATGGTTATTCCCAGAGTGTTTAACGTTACACACTTCTTTTTCTTTTTTTTTGCGACGGTAACAAGATGGTCACTAATACATTATAGGCATTTTTTGAATTTTTTGTGATAGTAAAACATCAGTTGCCATAAGTAGGTTTGGCAATTGCAAATAGTTTGCGACTGTTGTTTTCCGGTCGCAAAAAAAATTTGCCACTCCCACATTCATGACCATCATTTGTTGTTGCATGGACCGTCGCAAAAGATTTTTTGCGACTGTATTTCTATTATTTGTGGCAGTTTGTAGCGGTCGCAAAAAATAATTTTTTTAGTAGTGTGTGTAAATCTAATAAAAATAAATAAATTTTAATTGATTGTAAATTATTTTTACTATATATTTTAATTTAAAAATTAATTTTTAATTATTTATTATACCCGTGGTAGTAAATTGGTAATATAAAAGAGTGAAATAAACCAGTGATACATTACCGTCCTCATATTTGCCTAATTAAAAGTGTCTCTAAAATCTCAAGTAAGATGCTGACTGGAGCTCGTACGGGTAATGAGTTGGCTTTAGCCTAAAAGTTGAATTTTAAGAGAGAGCTTTGGCATTGTGTGGGGATATATTTTCTGAGTACCAACACGTGGCAAGGTGACGCCGACGTATTAGCCGAGGTGCCACGTGTCTTGGCCATTGTGCCGAGGTCATCTCGGATAGGCCGAGGTTACCTCCGAAGATATCGGAATCCGAGATAAGCGGATAGGGGACAAGAGTCATAGATTGGGAGAAGACTTCAGTTTGGGTAAAGATAAGACTCTTGGAGAGTTTATCCTAATCCCACTGGGAGTCCCAGATTAGCAGTAATCCTAAGTCCATTAGGGCCAGGCTCCTATTGGAACTAGGATTGTATTGGCTATAAAAGAGGCACCCCATGGGTCTAAGGTATGCTTTTTCATACTTATGCTTGTGAGTTGAATAAGATGGTGATTATCTTTGAGAGATATTAGTCTTGACTTGATCGTCGAGTACCCGGGTGGCGAACCATAGTGGGATTCTTCTCTTCTTCTGTTGTAGGTCGACCAAGTGCCATCTATTCTGCCGGTGCTCTCGGTGAATCTTTGAATTGTGTGAGTGATTTTTGACCCACTTTGACTCGATTAATTTGGAGAGCATTGGCGAGAATAGATGGCAGGTGACTTTGTCCATATCCAGGTTGAGTTTCCTCTTCATTCTAGGACTCTTGTCCCCTATCTGCTTATCTCGGATTCCGATATCTTCAGAGGTAACCTCGACCTATCCGAGATGACCTCGGCACAATGGCCAAGACATGTGGCACCTCGGCTGATACGTCGGCGTCACCTTGCCACGTGTTGGTACTCAGAAAATATATCCCCACAACTGCCCCCAAGGTTCTATTACCTCGGCATTCTGAGGTGATGGAACCTATACTGTTCGTTCATCTGTGCCCCTTTGTCCGAGATCAAACTCACCGACCTCAAAGTTCCCTGGACTTTACTATCCACTTCTGTCAAGTATCAAGCTTCATGTTTTTCAAGCTATTCGAGATCATACCTCCTAGCCGAAGTTTCTGGTTTCATTAATTCATAAACACCAAGAGCTTTGCTTTATTCACATTTTTTGGTGGGCTCCTGATTTCCAACCATCTATTTGACTTTGGCGATCTTCATATCGGCGTTCACTTATCTTGGTAGGTTCATAAACTCTTTTATTAAGCTCAATCTTTCATAACTCTTCTGAATCCGTTTACTTGCCCTTTGTTGTCTTCTATTTTTCGTCTGTTTTCAAGTTTTTGAAATGTTTAAATGCCTGGTACTGTTTTTGCCATATCCGCTTTCTGTTGCTAGCATTGTGTCTGGGTCATTACTTTCTTGTTTCTTCATATACTTATTTAGTGCCTGTGTACTTGGCTTTATCTTTAAACTTCGTCGTCTTCCTGACTCTGATTTTTCTCTTTTTTCATTCAATCCTCTGGCTTTTTCTCTTTCTTAGCTCTTTTGCTTAAATCTGTCATTGTTCCAAGCTTTCAAGCTTCTGCAACTGTCTTCGTTCCTCTCCTCCGGTGAAGCTTACGTTATTCTGTCATTGTCGTTAGATTTCGGCAATTCTCATTCTGACTTCCCTCTTTCTGGTAAGCCATTGTTTCTCCTAGTTTTATTACTTGTTGCTTTCCAAGAAGCTCTGCTTCATTGTTAACCACCATTGCTGTTTTATCCGTTGTTTCCAAATCATCTTCTTGAATACACACTATTTACATATCTGTTGATTTCTGCCACTGTTCTTGGCTTGACATACCTATGCAATCTTTTTGTCTTGATTTCTTGATAGCTTCATCACCTTTTTTGATTTTCGAATTACATTTCTTGTTTCTGTTTTCTGTGTCTTTTTTCAGATTTTTGCTTTCAATCCTTGCCTTTAAAACTCTGAGGTGCCAATCATCGAAAAGAGCTTTGATCAAACTCTTTAGGAGATTGATGCTGAGCTCGTAGCTAAAAAGGCTGCTGAGAAGTTCTTTCCAACTGTCTTCTGGGGGTGAGACGCAACCTGCCGCTGATGCCGAGTAGTTTGCTTCCTTCTTGAAATTGATGCCGAGGTAACGGTAGAGAAGCTCCTCCAATTGATCACGAGGTGAACTATCATCGTTAAATCAAGCAGATCAGTCCGACGTTCTTGCTTTCAATCCTTAGTTCTTTAAGGTCTTCATTTTTGTATCTGCCAACCTTCTCAGCTCTTAACAAGCTAGTTGGTCATCTCGGATGATCATATCTCGGAAACGTCTTTCAATGTTATCTCGGCTATACCAAACTTGTAAATTGCTTCAAATTTCAACAAGTGGTAGACTTCATAATCTTTGGTTAACTCATCTTGTAATTTGCTCAAAAATTTCAACAAGTGTAAACATTCCTTGCTCCTTAATTATTATTTCAACAAGTGTAAACATTCCTTGCACCTTAATTATCATTCCTTCCCCCTGCATCTTCTCCCTGCCCCCTAATGTAAACATAAGTTGTACTTAGGATCACATTAGGGAAGTTGGCTTCATGCCGTAGTCACAGACTTGATGTGTTCTTCTTTCGCCGATGTATTAAAACTTCTGGTATTTAATTCGCCCCCTTTGGACCCTCTTTCTCTTGGCCTTTGCAAACTATCATCGCTGTTTCTTGAAGCATTTTATTCCTTTCACAATTCTGGTCACCACTTCTGGCGTGCACTTAGTGGTTCTGTTCTAATCAAAACGACGTTTGACTCTGGTGAATCTTTTGCCGACATTTCACTTTGTGCACTCTTTAACTTGTAAATTCTCTCAGAATTTCAACAAGTGTTATCATCATTCGTTTTAACTTCGGTTAAACATCATCTCGACTTAACTTCGGTTTAAACATCATCTCCGTTTAACTTCGGTTAAACATCATCTCGGCTTAACTTCGGTTAAGCATCACCTCAGTTTAACTTCGGTTAAGCATCATCTCAGTTTAACTTCGGTTAAACATCATCTCGGCTTAACTTCGGTTAAGCATCATCTCAGTTTAACTTCGGTTAAACGTCATCTCGGTTTTTGAGGTTTTTCCTTTTTTGTCGCTTGTACTCTTGTACCTTCTTGTTTTTTAGACAATGTAAGCTTTTCATATGGCCGATGTGCCTCCTTGTTCTTGAATGTCTAATTTAACTTTCCTTCTCTGAATGCTTGTGCCTTTGTCTTTTCTTGACTGCCTTTGCATGATTCTATACTTAGAATATTTTGTGTGATTTACATAATTCTTCCTTTGCACAATCTTCTCAGGGTTACATACCTCGGGTATAATAACTGCAAGTTTTACTTCGGCAAGATACTGACCTGTAATCTTTTCATAAATTTCAACAAGTATAAAACATATACTTTTCAATGTAAACTTTGCAAACTTTTCTCAAGTTGCAATAAATATAAACGATAATTTCACTCTAACCTACTTGTAAATTGCTACAAATTTCAACAAGGACTAACATATCTGATAAACTTTTCTCAAGTTATAACAAGTGTTAAGCAGGATCTACTTGTAAATTACTACAAATTTCAACAAGAGTTTAAACAATATACTTAGCTTTTACCTCAACAGTAAATTGTGCAAATTTCAACAGTGATCATATGTAAACTTAACTTCAACTTGTAAATTGCTACAAATTTCAACAAGTGTTAAGCATCTTTTTTGGTTTAGCCAACCAGTAGATTGCCATAAGTCTGTAAGTAATAACATCGGCTTCACTTCGACTTGTAAATTGCTACAAATTTCAACAAGCGAAGAGAAATAGTAATCTCGGCTTAACTCCCACTTGTAAATTGCTACAAATTTCAACAAGTGGTAAACTTTGCATTGGTTTGACCAACTTGTAAATTGCTACAAATTTCAACAAGTGGTAAACTTTGTATCGGTTTGACCAACTTGTAAATTGCTACAAATTCCAACAGGTGGTAAACTTTGTATCGATTTGACCAACTTGTAAATTGCTACAAATTTCAACAAGTGGTAAACTTTGCATCGGTTTGACCAACTTGTAAATTGCTACAAATTTCAACAAGTGGTAATAAGGAACCATCTCAGCTTAACTTCAACTTGTAAATTGCTACAAATTTCAACAAGTGAAGATAAGGAATAATCTCGGCTTAACTTCGGTTTAAGCATCTTCTAGGATTCAAGCCAAGGTTTTCAACCCAGCTAGCTTTAGTCTGATCTTGTGTGTTTTCTTTTTATCCTCTAGGATCTTAGATCTGCTCGCTGTGCTCTCTCTCTTCTCGGACTTAAGCGCCGAGGTCTTGTCTGCTGGAATCTTGGATTTGCTCTCTCAGGCTGAGCTCTCGTCTTTTCGGGCCTACTCATCTAGGCCGAGATCATGTCTTCTCGGATCCGGGATCTGGAATCCAAGATCTGCTCACTCAGGTTGAGCTCTTCTATACTTGAATGTTATCTCCTTGGGAGTGCTCATGCCCCCTGTGTTTGCATCCCTTTTGGAAAGGTCTTCGTTCCTCCGCAGGTATCTATCCATTCATCTTCGTTGTAGTATCCGCTTCGATCTGTTGTCTTTGGTGCGTCACCTTCCTGGCCGGCGTCTTTCACTCCGTGACTCTAGTCACGAGTTTCTGTGTTGCGGTCGTCCCCTTCAACGTCAAGGTCGATAGGTCTCCTACTCCCAACAGGAGTGTTGTCTTCAATCTGATCCTTCTGTCCATTATTGGCCATCTATTCTTCTTTCTTTCCCACAGACGGCGCCAAATTGTGTGAGTGATTTTCTGACCACACTGCCAACTTAGTATTCAGCTGGAGAGCACTGGCAGAATAGATGGCACTTGGCTGACCTACAACAGAAAGAGAAGAATCCCACGGTGGTTCGCCACCCGGGGGTACTCCGACGATCAAGTCAGTACTCAATATCTCTCAAAGATAATCAGTCATCTTATTCAACTCACAAGCATAAGTATGAAAAAGCATACCTTAGACCCATGGGGGTGCCTCTCTTTTATAGCCAATACAATCCTAGTTCCAATAGGAGCCTGGCCCTAATGGACTTAGGATTACTGCTAATCTGGGACTCCCAGTGGGATTAGGATAAACTCTCCAAGAGTCTTATCTTTACCCAAACTGAAGTCTTCTCCCAATCTAGGACTCTTGTCCATATCCAGGTTGAGTTTCCTCTTCATTCTAGGACTCTTGTCCCCTATCCGCTTATCTCGGATTCCGATATCTTCGGAGGTAACCTCGGCCTATCCGAGATGACCTCGGCACAACGGCCAAGACATGTGGCACCTCGGCTGATACGTCGGCGTCACCTTGCCACGTGTTGGTACTCAGAAAATATATCCCCACACATTGATAGACATCTTCTAGGAAATGGTCCACTACAAACAGTTAGGCAAATAAGTTAAATTTATTGAATTAAAATAAATTTATAAATAACTTGTTTAAATAAATTAATTTATTTGATATATTATTAATTTTTAAATTTTTCTAATGAGTTTTTTTAAGTAGTTAAAAAAAATTTTAAATGCAAAATAGACATTGTAAAGGACTTAAATCTTTTTTTAACAAAATTGATTTATAAGCTAACTCTTATAATAACCTACTAAAAGACACCTTTAATAAAAACTATTGGCCTTGGTTTTAATTTTTTGAATTTAATTTTCTGAATATTTTGAATTTTTTTTTTAGTAAGTTTTTTTAATACTTTAAATAATTTTTTTACTTTTTAGATACACCTAACCTAGATATACCAAAAAAGTAAAATATTTGTTAAAAAAAATTAAAAATTAATAAATACACCAGAATACAAAAATGTACTGATTTTATTTTATTTTATTTTATATTTTTGATATTTAGTAAATTTTTTAAATATTTTTTTTACAAATATTATACTTTTAATTATATTTATATTAAGTGTATCTAGAAATTAATATATATATATATATATATTTAAAATATTAAAAAAATACTAAAAATGAAATACTCGACGTTAAAAAAAATTGAATTTAAAAAATTAAAACTAAATAAAGTGTTGTCTTTTCTTGACAGATGCTTCGTGGGTGTTCGGGGTAACCCTTAAAAAAAAAATGCACTTCAAGATGTCTCTGAACCTCTCCCTACAAGTAGGAGTGTGCGCAGTGCGGTTCGAACAGTTTGAGAGTAAAATTATAAATCGAATGGTAAATTAGCGGATTGGCGGATTGACAAATTGTAATTTGATCAATTTTGGTCGGATTGAGAAATATGCTAACCAATTATCAAGCATTTACATAATATATATAACACTAATTTGCATAATATTTTTCGTATATATAACACAGACTAATATTTTTCATATATATAACTACTAATTTGTAATAAATTTCACATATTAAATATTTTTTACATTCATTTTTATTTTGATATTTTACTATAGGTTAAAAATATATATGTATTAATTATAGGGAGCGGATCGATTCCAAAAACGAATCATAAATTTTAAAATTTAAATCGTGATTAAGAAATAAAACAGTGTGAATTGATATGAATTAATGCAATTTAAGCAGATTAAGCGGTATTTCATACCGCCCTACCTACAAGGAATTTAGTGGGCCTATCAAAGTCCAAAACTAGATGTAGTAGAGAGAGGGTTGTTTGATGCTGGGCATTTTTTTATTGGATCCAACATTTCTCTATCTCCATTGCATTGGTCTTGTAGGAAAAGACAAATGGAACTCACTTGCTTCAGTCTTAATCTGAATTGAAGAGGACTATCTGGGTTGTGGGGTTCATTATAGGCCATGTTGTTTGATGCCCGGCATTTTTTTATTGGATCCAACAATTCTCTATCTCCATTGGATTGGTCTCTGTAGGCCATTGGTCTCCGTAGGAAAAGACAAAAGGAACTCGCTTAGCTTCAGTCTTAGAGCTATTTTAGAAAATGAGTTAAAAGTCACTTTTTAGTTTTTAACCTACTTTCTTTTTTTACAAAAAAAATTTAAATAAGTCAAAAAGTACCTTTTAATCATCTTCCCAAAACACCCCTTAATCTGAATTGAAGAGAACTATCTAGGTTGTGGGGTTTATTGTAGGCCATGTTTTAACAATGGGCAAATTATTTATAAGTCTTTTTTGAAAAGTATATATTTTATTTAATTTCAAAATCTTATGGATAGATCTAAAAGTCCTATACCCATTTATCTTCTCTTCTTTCTTTACACCTTACTTCTTCTCTGTATCACTTTCTCTAACATCAGCCACAATCACGATTATGCCTTTCTTTTTTTCTCTCTCTTTCTAATCTATAGTCACTAGAAACTACAACGACCATTGATTAGGATTCATGGACAACCACCGAGCACCAACTCCTTACTTTGTGCTCACTGATGGCGAAAGAGATGAGTTTTCGATGAAGAAGATGAGTACATCTACTCAAATCTGATGTACATCTACTCAGATTTGATACAGATCTACGTTAGATCCAGCTAGATCTAAATAAAAAAATACTTGTCGAAGTACAAGCATCTCTCTATATCTGTCTCTTTCATTCGATCTCTCAGTTTTAATAATTTTTTTATACTATACACTTCTATTTCCTATTATAATGGAGAAAATTTTCAAATTCTGAACAAATTGTTTTCGAGTTTTAGTTACAAACAGTGAAAATTGTAAAATTTTACAGTTTCAATTTTTTTAGTGCTGAATTGAATCATTTTTTAGAACTGTAAAATTTTGTAGTTTCATAACTTTTTTTAAAGCTGTAAAATTTTACAGTTTCATAATATGTTTTTCAATTTGATTAATAAGGATAAATACTTAATAAAATCATACTTTGAAACTGTAATATTTTAAAGTTTCAAATCTTACTTTTTGGTTTGATTAATATTAAAAATTATTTGCTTAAACCCTACAAAAATTGAATTTAACATATGTGTTTTTTGATTGTTGTTGTTTGTTGTTCTTAGTGTTTTTTTTTTTTTTTTTTTTTCTTCTTCTTCTTCTTCTTCTTTCAATTTATCAATATTTAGCACATTTTGTTATATTTTTTCACTTTAAATTCATAGTTTATTCTTGTCACACCCAAATCTGATACCCGGAGGTTTGGCGTCGCAACAAGATAATAACTGAAGTCATAACAAATTAATAGTGCAACGGAGTAAATTAAAAGGGTACCCACAACTTTATTTAATAATAACAGAACATATGCATTGGAGCTTCTATTTAGTTTCGTTGCCCGAGCCTGGATTATGATTATAAAGTGCCAAGTGCCTACCCTATGCGCTGGTCTTATCATATCACCTGAAAATGGTAAACAACTATAACCACGTGACAGAGTCAGAAATATTATACCGAGAGCATGAGGGTATAAAAATCACCATAGATAACTATTGGGCTAAACAAAGTTTGATATTAAAATACAGAATATAAAATACAAATCATTTTGAATAACAAACATATAATACATAGATCATATAAAAAAAATAATCATAACCACGGTACAGAACAGAACAGAACAGAACAGAGGTCACTGGAGTGATAATCAGAACAAAGATCAATGGATCTATGACAAACAAAGGACCACAAAGTGGCCAAACAGAGGCCAATGGTTATTTAAGTCTCCTAAGGCATGGGACTCCCGTAATGATACTTACAAAATATAATTGTTTATAAAATCATTGTTAAATAATTTCTAAAAGTTAAACAAATATATCCATGAGTTTCAATTTAAGCAAATGAAGCCCAGAAAATAATTAACGTAATTGAAATAAGTTATAAAATATAACTTGTATAAAATAATTTATGGTAATGCAAAATATACGCAAAATATATTATGGTGACTCAAGGTATAATAACTAATTTTTTTTATTTATGTTGTCATCCGAGGCTCCTTTTTCTTCTTCTCTTTTATTTTTTTGTTCTCGCTGCCTACCCATAACTCCCTTTTATACCCGAGCTTAGCAGGTGACTCACCTTGTCATTAATTTCCTATGTGATGATTCACTACCTCTAGGACCTAGACTTAACAGGTGGTTTGGCTACTGTGGGGATATATTTTTTGAGTACCAACACGTGGCCAAGGTGACGCCGACGTGTCAGCCGAGGTGCCACGTGTCATATTCATGACGTCGAGGTGATCTCGGCTAGGCCGAGGTTATCTGCGAAGATACCGGAATCCGGGATAAGCGAATAAGGGACAAGAGTCCTAGAATGGGATAAGACTTCAGTTTGGGTAAAGATAAGACTCTTAGAGAATTTATTCTAATCCTACTGGGAGTCCAAGATTAGCAGTAATCCTAAGTCCATTGGAGCTAGGCTTCTATTGGGACTAAGATTGTGTTGGCTATAAAAGTAAGGCACCCCCATGGGTCTAAGGTATGCTTCTATGCTCTGTCTAGTGAGTTAAGCACTATTGGTTATCTTTGAGAGATATTTTACTGACTTGATCCTCGGAGTGCCCTCGGGTGGACGAAGCACTGCCGGAATCTCTTCTTTCTGTTGTAAGTCGTTCGGGCTTAATCTATTCTGCCGGTGTTCTCTAGCTAAGTACTTAGTTGGCAGTGTGGTCGGAAATTGACACACACAATTTGCCGCCGTCTGTGGGAAAGAAAGGAGGATAGATGGCCAACGACGGACAGAAAGAAAAGGTTGGGGATGAAATCCCTGCTGGGAACGGTAAACACGTTGACCTTAACATGGAGGAAGATGGTTGCAACGAGGAGACTCAGGGTCAGAATCATGGCAAGAAAGACGTCGGCCAAGAGGGCAACGTACCAAAAAAATTGGATCGAAGCGGGTATTACAACGAGGACAACCTCCAAGTATGGAAGGATAGATGCTTGCGAAGGGATGAGGAGGTGAAAGAGATGGCGAACAAATTGGCCGATGTACAATCGGTCATCAATTTCATGATGCAAAACAACGTCATGCAACCACCATTCCCGCTGCAGGACACCTCGATTCCAGTGGCCAATGTCCAGAATGGAGGGCAGAAAACAGTCTCTACAGTCTCTCAGTACACCAGGACCAAAAAACACTCTCACTGGCCTTCAAGGGAGGTCGGGCGAGGAGAGTCCAGAAAGGAAGAATTGAGGAGAACGCATCGCACCAAGGAAGCCGACCCCAAAGAACATCGGCATGTTCAAGGGCAGGAGTTATGCTTCGACGCAACCAATGGAGGGAAGTCCAAAAGGACCCATAATGAAACTGGGAGTAGTACATCGAAAAAGCGGAAGTCAGGAGATAGCCGAGCTCTTAGACGGACCAAAGAAGATCTGGGGGATCACCTACAGAGGAAGCAACAAGATGCCACGGTAACCTCCCCGGTCAAGCCGAGAATGCCGTTCTCGGTAGAATTGGACAAATTCGAAGCCCCGAAGAGATTTAGCATACCGAGATTCCAGATCTACAATGGTAAGCCGGACCCCAACTTCCACGTCGGCTTGTACCTGAACTCCATGGCGTTGTACACCGGGAACAAGCCATTGCTCTACAAGGTGTTTCCCTCATCATTCGGAGAAATTGCATCGGACTGGTTTCACAAGTTGTCGAAAGAAACTGTGAAAACCTGGGAAGGCCTAGCCGAGATGTTTGTGGCCAGGTTCGTGACAAACAAGCTACAGCCATTGAGGGTGGACGCCCTAATGGCCCTGAAGATCAGCGAGGACGAAAGCCTTAGGGCCTATGCCAAAAGGTATCATGAGGTATTCAACCGAATACCAGGATGCAACCAGTAGGTGGCGGTTGTGTCGTTTAAAAACGGCCTGAAGAATGACTGTCTGCTTCAAAAATCACTGGCAAAGACATTACCGAAAAGCATGGAGGAGCTGATGGCCAGGATAAAAAAGTATGCCAGAGCCGAGGAGGACACGCCGGGGACAAAGGCGTCCAAACAAGAGAAGAGAAATGGTTCGCCGAAGCGAAGCCAAGATAACACTGGATATGAGAAGACAAGAGCTCAGCCCAAGTGAGCAGATCCCAGATTCCAGAATCCCAGATCCCAGAAGACAAGATCTCGGCCTAGATGATTAAGTCCGAGAAGAGAAGAGCTTGGCCTAAGTTAAAGAATTTTTATATAAGGTCCACAAAGGAGTATGTGGAAGCCATCCAGGGGGTAGATCCCTTGCCCATAGAGCAATGTCGTGAGGATTCTTTTGGCCTTACGTGCAAAAGGAAGCTGAAGCCTATGTAAAAAAAACATGAAAATGCTTTGAAATCCACTTGCAACGTGCGATAGAACATCAATTCGGCTGGGGGCATACTGGCAACAACTTGCTAGGGCTTACAACAAGAAGGTCAGCCCAAGAGAGTTCAAAGATAGGGACCTTAGCCTGAGAAAGGTTGTCGGCAATAGGGCATATCAGCTGAAACACAGATTGGAGCCAACTGCACGCCAGTCAGATTAACAAAGAGACCGAGGGTGGTGACCTCGGCCAGTCTTTGTTTGAATCTAACCTCGATGACAAGGTTAAAGCCATTTGCTTAATGAGAACCCAAGTGGAACTTAGGTTCACATTAGGGGGCAGAGAGTTGGAAAATGGTTCTTGGAAAGCTAAAATTAGTTTAACACTTGTTGAAATTGAAATTTACAAATTGAAGTTCAACTGAGGACATGTTTAACACTTGTTGAAATTGAAATTTACAAGTTAAAGTTAAACCAAGGACGTGTTTAACACTTGTTGAAATTGAAATTTACAAGTTGAAGTTAAACCGAGGTCATGTTTAACACTTGTTGAAATTGAAATCTACAAGTTGAAGTTTATAGCGACCCCGGTCTTTTCCTATTTGGTTATTGTATCTGGACTTACGTTCCGTAGATCCTGTTGTTATATATTTGTTGTTGTCATCCTTCAATACTTGTTATTTGAGTTATAGGATGTTTTGGGCAGGTCTGTTACAGGTTGGGAGTGTTTGGACGCAAAGGGTTGCTGCTCAGAATTTTGGCCCCACTACTAAAGAAAGGGCCTTTTGAGTCAATTTTTTGAGTCGGCAGATTTTACCGTCGCAAAAGGTAGCCTTTTTGAGACGGCACAGAGTTACCGACTCAAATACCAAACCTTTAGCGTCGGCACCGTTGGCCGACACAAAAAATTAATATTTAATAGCATTATTTGAGTTGGTTGAATTTACCGACGCAAAAGATAGACTTTTTGAGTCGGCATAGACCTTTTGCGTCGGCAAATTTGTGCCGACGCAAAAAATTAGACCTTTTTATGTCGGCAACTGATGTCGTAGCAAAAAAAAAAAAATTGTAGCCAAGATATATATATTTACTTGATTATATTTAATAAATATATTTATTTATACATATACTTTTATATTAATATTGAGTGTATATACTATAAATAATATATATCTCATTAAATATCTGAAAGAGGTATGGTGGTGAAGTGGATTTAGTGCGGTGGCTTCGGGTCAAAGCATCCAAACGGTGTGTGTTCGAAACTTGGGAGCCTCAATGAGAAAATTATGGGTTAAATTTTTAAAAACATTTAACCACTTTTTGAGTCGGCAATCTACCGTCTCAAAAAATTAAAACTTTTTACGTCGGCCGATTGCTGACTCAAAAACTTTTTGCGACCCCACCATTTTCGTCCCTTGAGTTGTTGTCGAAACGCCATCGCAAAAAGTTTTTGCGTCGGCAAATATGTTATTTGCGACGGCACGCTGCCGACTCAAAAACCCTGGTTTCTAGTAGTGCCCTTCGCTCGAGCGAGAAGTTTGTCGCTCAAGCGAGCTCTTTGTTTTGGTCCTTCGCTCGAGCTAGGGTTTATTCACTCAAGCGAACGACTGCGTCTGGGTATAGAACCTAAGAGCTGTGTTTCTTGGCTCGAGCGAGCTTTCCTTTGCTCGAGCGAGAGAGGTATATGTTTTCGAGTTCTTCACTCGAGCGAATATTCTGTCGCTCGAGCGTGCTTCTGGGTTGCAGACCTGAAGCATCATATTGTTGGCTCGAGCGAGGCTTTCTACGCTCGAGCGAGTATTCTTTGTGTCTGGTCGCTCGAGCGACCACTTCTTCGCTTGAATGAGCCTGTTATATTTAAATACTCAGCAGCGGTTTTAAACTTCATTTTTTTTATCCTCTTTTGATCTCAAAACCCTAGGTCCGTGTTCTCCTTCCCTCTACACACCTTCTCTCTTAGGTTTCATCTATTTTTAGGGTATTTCTACCCTAGGTTCTTTATTAAAAAGATAGAGTGGGTTGAGGGCTTTATTTTAATCTGAACATTTGTGGATTCGAAGCACTTTGGATTTCGGGTCAGCTTCTCCATTCGAGTTCTTCACTTCGAGGTAGGGATACCCTACTCCATACTATATGTTTTGTCCTAAGTTTTGGTCATTTTGATATGTTGGTGTTGTTCGGTAATTTTGGAAAAAGCTAGGGTTTGATTTATAATTTAAAAAGCCCTAATTGTTACAATAAATTAATTCGTATAATTAATTTTGGGAAAATGGGGAATTTGGTTTAATTCATGAAATTAGGGAATTATGAGATTAAATGGTGTAGTTGGATAATTTAATCACTTACCTATGAAAGTGTTGAGTGTATATTTGTTGATACATTTATTTCCTGTTTAGAAATAGCTATTTTGGGCTATCGGTGGAGGATAGTCATGATTGTTGTAGATATTGCATGTTGATTAGGGAAAACTAAAACTAATCACATTGAATAAGTCATTGAATATGACAGTTGAATTAATATAGCAAATACGTGTATTGATTGAATATTGTGTATGACAAGTGTTTAATACATTGTATATGCATATTGTTTGGGAGGAGATAGGGGATGTACTCCATGGTTTGAAGGAAGATAGGGAATGGACTCTCAAACCTATTTAGGAGGAGAAAGGGGATGCACTTCATTAGTACAGCAAACATGTGTACTTATTGACTTATGGAAGTGTTTTAGTGAGCCTTAGTCTCATTTGAATTGTTGATATTGGAAGTAATGTTAAGGTAAAATGTAGTCTCATTTTATAATTTGGCTAGGTTCTGAGCCATGTCTGTATAAATGGAAAGTGAGACGTATCATGGACATAATGGTCATGAAACTGTATAGTGATATAATGGATTTATAAGTGTTAACCATCTATTGAATGCTATTGCTTTAGTCAATTCTTATATTTGGTTTAGTATATTTCTACTGGGTTGTGGCTCATCCTATACGGGAACATCATTTTCAGATCCATGTGATATGCTACCTCCAAGGACTTAGCTTGGAAGGATTTGGATTTGAAGACTTGTTTTAGTTAGTTGTTATTTGATAGTACATGTAAACTCAAGCCAAGGGCTTAATTTGTAGTTGAGTTAGTACTCACATTTTGTGTCCAAGTGTTCGCTTGGAAAGCTGTAAGCTCGTAGGGCATTTATTTTCGTTGTTACATGTAATGTCCTTTAAATAAGAATACTCTGATGAATGGAATAATGTTTTGTTTTCTTATATCAATGCATGTCAATATTGTGTATATTATGGGTTTATTTTGAGGGCGTTACAACTTGGTATCAGAGCGTACCGGGTTTGAATACTTTGGGTACGTGGGAAATGATTAGTATCACAATGGGTTTGTCTCACTTGTTAGAGACTTATGTATGATAGTATGTGTTTATTTGATAACATGCTTATATGACTATTTGGGTATGGGATTTAATTTCTAGGATATTGATTGGATCCTTGAGTTTCTATGAGTCTTGTTGGAAAAGCACTTGATCAATGCTGTTTCCAACCGGAACTCTAGCAACGCCTCGGGACTGTCATTATCCAGGAATGAAATTCGTAGGTGCTTATGTGATTATGTGCTTACGTGGAGTGAATTACTGTTGTCCAATACATTAGGATGCGAGTGTTATAGCTTCGGCACATTTATTAATGTGCAAATGTATTAATTATCTTTGTTACCTTTATTAGGATGTCAGGACGAGGACGAGGACGTGGTAGGCGTGGTAGGCAGGAGATGCCCATACCGGATGAGATTCCGGAGCAGCAGGATGGTATTGGTCAGGCCAATGTGGCCGAACTAGCGGGTCAGCAGGCTATGGATGCCTTAGCCCGCGAGATAGCAGGAGTGTAGACACCCCATTTTTGACCGTCCTCAAGACTTGGACGTCATCGCTCGAACACTCGGTGATTACTCCTGTTTGTGTTTCGTTTTGAGTTTCCAGAGGTCTCGGCTGCACACCTTGCCTCAGGACCTCTCAACTTGACTGTTCTGTGTTTGGTTTTGCACCAAACACTTGTGTTTTTGCTTCTGAGGGTAGAAAGTAGCTTTTTAGCTACCCCTGGCACCCATCGGCCTTGTCTTGAGGCTACCGGCCATGTTTTGAGGCTACCGGCCATTGACAAAATATACCATTGGCTGGTCGGCATTCAGTGTGGCCGACCGGCCATCTGTTTGGCCGGTGACTTCCTTTTCTAGCCGGTGGCACCTTTTTACCTTTTCAGGCATGGTGCATGCCAGTTGTGCCAGCTGGAATGCACCAAACCTGCCCGGGACATACATGTGGCTGTTTTGCCCCTTTTGCACCCTTTTGGTCAAAGCTTCTTGAGGAAGCTTGACCCTTTGTCAAAGCTTTCTCAAGAAGCTTGCTAGCTATCCTAGCTTCCTCTAGAAGCCTTGACCTTCTTGCCCCCTTTGCCCCTTTCTTATTTAGCTTCTTTGAGAAGCTTCAACCTTTGTTTTGCCTATATATAGAGCCTCTCCTCCTCCATGTCAAGGGTTGAACAAAAAAAACTAGAGCTTATACATATATATATATATATATATCTGATATATACACTCTCTCTCTATATCTCCCTCTCTCTCTCTTCATTTGTGTGTGTTTAAGGGCCTTAAAGTGCATTTTATCCTTAGTTTTGCACACAAACACACACTATTACACCATACTTCGACTTTGAGAGGCATTGAGGGTTTGTTTTTGAGGTTTTGGACTGATTTTGACCAGAGGAAGGTGGCTGGCCTTGCTGTTTTTCAAGGCTTCTTCAAGGGTAACACACTTGCTTTAGATTCCCCAATCTTGCACTAGATTTTTTCCTATCTTGCATGATGATTTAAGTTTTGTGTATAACTAAAAAAAGTCTTGTATTTTCATGCTTGAAATACTTCATTAAGGTTGTTTTGGTGTTAGGGGTTGATCTCCCCCTCTTAGGCCTTATTTGGCCCTTTTTGTGCCTTCTTTTTTCGAGCTTTGGTTATCTTTGTGTATTGGACTTCTCACCACTGAAATCCAGTGGATTTTCAGCGGTGAAGAAGGGGTTTTGAGGTCTTACATAGGGGAGGGACACCCCTCTCCCTTTGTCTCTCTTTTGTCATTGTTTTTGGCTCATAAGGGTAGCATACATGATTAGTTGTTCTTGGCTTCATTTCAAAGGTTTTTGAGTATTGTTGGGTCATATTATGCCTCTATTTTTGGTCGGATCCATACCCCCTTGCATGCTTAATATACTTGCTTTGTATTCCCTTATTTGGCCTAGAAATGCATCATGCATGTAACCCACCATGCCCTCATGTTTTGGCCTAACTTTGTGAAGTTCTTAGCCATGTCTTACCATGCTTGAGGTCTGTTGGGTGCTGTTTTGACCATATTCTCCATGTTTAGTATAGCCTCTTTGCATTTGGGCTTGTGAGCCTTGAGGATGTGAGTCATGAGCATGCTTTAGTTGGGTTGTTTCCATGATTTGGAGTCATTTCTCATGCCATCTCAGTCCCTAATCCATGCTTGTATGCTTGCATTCATCATCCCTTTCATGCCTTGAGGGGTTGTTCTTTGGTGCCTTAAAGAGGGTCATATTGCATATCTTGTATCTAGGTCATTTAGGTTGCCATATCAGAGGGTTTTTGGGTGTATTTTGATGCATTGGAAATCTGTTTTTGGTTGCTTAGTTCATGCCATGAGTGGTTTACGTAGGTGTAGAGTTATGTTCCATTTGGTAGCTTTGCATGTCTTTTGTTTTGGGCCCATTTCTTGACATGATTTGACCATTTTCCATGCATGTCCTAGCCATATTTTGGTCTGCCCCTAGACTGTTTTCAGTCATCTTGGCCTTGCGGGGTTTGGTTGACATGACCTTAGTTCTAGCATCTCGACTAGCTTTGAACCTTGGACCCATTGGCATGCTTGTTTGCTTGACATTTTGTGTCCTTTTGCATCACTTTTGGTCACTATTTTGGGGTGGGCTGAGGCCTGCCCTTTTATGTTTCAAGTCCACCATTATATGATCATGTTGCATTACTACGGTTTCATGTTTGCATTATGTCACACTTGCATGCTTGCATATTATTGACTAGTTGCATCTCATGTCTTGGTTCACATATTAGACCGCATTGCATTACATCTTACATGTCTAGCATCGCACATTTGCGTGTTTAGTTTGCATCACATTTGGCATTTTTTGGCATCTTAGCTTCATGTTGCATAATTGAGCCACATTTGCATACATGCATTGCATTTGTTTGGTTTGGGGTGTCAAGCCAAACTTGGGGGTTGAGGGGTGTTCGTACTTAAAGTGACGAAACACGTCTTAATCCTCGGTCGCCGACGCCTTTGATCTCAATATGATAAGGCATTAGCTTTCATTTGATTGTTGTATGCATTCACATTGAATGGCAAACTTGGCCTTTTAGGCCATCATGCATAATTGATGGCCCGAGAACCGAGGGTCATGCTTCCTTAAGTCCGTTGCATGATAGGGAGTGTGGCCATGCTTACATTTGCTTGAAATTCCATGCCATACACTGCTTGTCCTCTGTTCTTTGTCAAAAAAACCTGCGAGAAGTTTTGTGTAGCCATCTCTGGTGCTGACCGGCCATCAATGAATGGCTGATAGATTTATCAGTCGCCGGTGGCAATTTCCTATGGCCGGTGGCCATTCCTTCCAGCCGGTGGTGTTCCACAGTGTGCATAAAATTTGTCCTGAGACTTGTGTAGTTTTCAGAGGAGCCAGGCAGTGAAAACAGAGGCAACAATGTTATGGCAGTGAGCTTTCGGGCAGTACGAGTCAAGCATGCATCATCCAGACATTTTGAAGGCGGGGCTGTGGCCACGTTAATTCTGCATTTAATTTGTTAATTAATTAAGAGTTTTGTAATATTTAATTAGCTAGGGTAGTTAATTATTTATTCGGTTTGTAATATTTATTCGGACCCTCTGAGCGAGGACAATTGTGTAATAAGTGTGTGTGAGTGTGTGTATGTCTTCCAACCCCACGTCTTTCTTCCCTTTTATTTACTAGCTTTCGATGGTTAGTTTAGGGCATATTTAAATTAGCATACCTTATGTTATGCATGCGTGCATTCATACATTTGTCTTGCATGCACCGGGCTCGGCGCATCACGCTAATTGCATTGTACTTCAATTCCAAATTGAATACGTGTTATCTGTTGCATTTCACATGCCATGTTTAGGATAGCCGAGCCTATCTAGATTGCATCTTTGCATGTGTTGCATTAGCCATTTTAAACATGAACTAGGATCATGCATTGATTACTAACTAGTTTCTATTTTGGCATGGAGTACTAGGTGAGCTTTTTATGCTTTAGCATACCGCATGCGTGTGAGTGTTGCCATGATAGCATGATTACCATGAGGCTAGCTGCTTATGTGATATAACTGCTTGAATGCTTGTGGATGGAGGTTGAATTACCTAAATTGGAATAATGCATCAAAACTGTGAGTTTTAAGCCCACTTGAAGGTGGCAAAAACCCGTATTTTAGCCTACTTACGAGTAGCAAACCATTTTCAAAACAAACATGAAATGTTTTGTTCCAATTTAAGCGATTTGGTCTATACTTGTTTGTTGTGCGCATAACATAGTAATTCTAGGCTAATAACCGGAATAAGAACGCATAATGTTTTCAAAACAAGATATCATGGTTAGTAGAGGCCGATTTTCGGATCGGGCGAGAGGGGGTGCTCATAGCTGACCTTTCCCAATCGTACCCAAGTTCCCGAGCCGAGGCAACTTTGGTGATGACGAACACGTGTCCTTTGGCACCGAGTCAAGGTTTCCTAAATTCCCCCATAAAAAATATTTAGGTGGCGACTCTGTATTTGGCAAAGCAGTCCATGTTTGGCACTTCTTTCAAAATCTATTTTTCTCAAAACAATTTGCCGGATTTGGACTCTTTGGTTCAGATTAAGAACAGTAACCAAGACGAGTCCGAACTGTAGCATTGAGGTCCCTCGCGGACTTGTTACAAGGAGCATTCAGGGAGTCCGTGGGCATTCTCAGGGCTGAGAATCAAGCCCAGGTTCATGTTGCAGATGCAGGGCCTATATTTCTGAAGAGAGAGTTCTTCCGATCTAACCCGGACGAGTTTATGGAGGATCCAAAAGAGCCGCTTAAGGCAGATGAATGGCTCGAACAGACAACGAAGACGTTTGAGATGCTTGGCATTGAGGACGGGGTTCTGAAG
This sequence comes from Camellia lanceoleosa, assembly GCA_025200525.1. NCBI lineage: Eukaryota > Viridiplantae > Streptophyta > Magnoliopsida > Ericales > Theaceae > Camellia > Camellia lanceoleosa. The sequence continues at coordinate 204,182,741 of CM045761.1, read as the reverse complement.
GTGACCTTGGCATCTTTCCAGCTTAAGGGAGATGCGGGCCAGTGGTGGAAATTCACTAGAGGCCATATAAGAGGGACTTGGGAGGCCTTCGTAGCTGCTTTCCAGGAGAAGTTCCTGTCTCCAACTGTCAGGGAGAGGTTGAAGGAGCAGTTCTGCCAGCTTAAGCAACTGAGTTCTTCTGTGGCCGAGTTTGAGGCCGCATTTACCAGTTTGTCCAGGTTTGCACCTGAGCTTGTGGCGTTTGAGAAACGCCACTATTTAGAGTTCGAGAAGAAGTTGAGGCATGGCCTCAAGATGAGAGTTGGGGGTTCTATGACCCGAGAGTATGGGCGTCTGGTGGATACTGTAGCCCATATAGAGATCATGATGTAGGAGGAGGAGGAGGAGAGGCAGAGGGGCTCCAAGAGGAGTCAGGACAATCAGAGTGATGGCATGAGACAGAGAGGTTTTACCCCTCAGCAGTCTCAGGGTAGTGTTACTAGATCAACTTTTCTAGTGCCGAGTGCAGGTCCTGGAAAAGGTAGCTAGGGAGACGTGACTTGTTTTACATGTGGCCAACTGGGTCACAAGTCTCCAGCTTGCCCGCAAAAGGGAGGAGGTCAGAGAGCTGCTTCATCTTCAGCTAGACCGCAGGACCAGAGTCAAGGTAGGGATCAGCCACTGTCTTGTTATTAGTGTGGTCAGGCAGGGCACCTGAAAAGGTTTTGCTCGCAGTTGAGTGGCACACCTGGTGCATCTGAGGCGGTGAGTTTTCGGCCAATTGTCCCATCTTACAAGATAGTCTTATGCTCCTAGAGGTGAGCAGGTAGACCAGAGACCGTCAAGGCGCATGTATGCTGTTACCGCACAGGATCTTGTACCTGCTCCATCTGTCGTGAGAGGTACCTTCTTGTTTTGCAACTCGGTTGCTAGTGTATTAATTGATACGGGAGCATCTCATTCTTTTATATCTACTACATTTGCATCTGTTTTGGGATTGGAGTTGGCACAATTAGCATCTCCTATATGTGTAGCATTGCCTGTTGGGGGTGAGTTGATTTTGAAACACGGATGTAGAGGTTGTGATATAGAGGTCACTAATCGTCGACTTCCCTTTCCTTTTGTAGTTATGGCCATGTCGAGATTTGACATTATTTTGGGTATGGACTGGTTATCGTCATACCGGGCAGTTATTAACTGTTACCACCAGAGGGTCACAGTTTGTACCTTGAGCGGGGAGTGTTTTCATTTTCTAGGGGATCGGGTTGGTAGTGTGTTGCCACTGGTGTATGATCTACGAGGGCGGAACGACCTTAGTGGTCTACTTGCTCGTTTTTTGAGTGGTGAGAGTGGTGAGACCCAGATTGTATTGCCGAGAGTGGTTTGTGAGTACTCGGACATCTTTTCTAAGGACCTTGTTAGTTTGCCACCTCATCGAGAGATTGAGGTCTCTATTGATCTAGTGCCCGGCACGGCGCCGATTTCTATGGCACCATATCGTTTTGCCCCAGCCGAGTTAGTTGAGTTGAAGATTCAGCTCCAAGAGTTGTTGGATAAGGGCTTCATACGCCCAAGTGTTTCACCGTGGGGAGCACCGGCCCTCTTTGCTAAAAAGAAAGATGGTGCCTTGAGACTATGTATCGACTACTGGAAGTTGAATCGGGCTACGGTCAAGAATAAGTACCCTATGCCCCGTATAGATGATTTGTTTGACCAGTTGAAGGGCTCCCATTGTTTCTCTAATATAGACTTGAGATCGGGTTACCACCAGTTGAGAGTCAGGGAGGAGGATATTCCGAAGACGGCTTTTCGTACGCGGTATGGCCATTATGAGTTTTTGGTGATGCCTTTTGGGCTCACCAATGCACCGGCAATCTTTATGGACTTGATGAACCGGATCTTCCGGGAATTCTTGGATCGTTTTGTGGTCGTTTTCGTGGATGACATCCTTATCTATTCACCTTCTGAAGAAGAGCACGAGGAGCACTTGAGAGTGGTGCTTGAGTTACTTAGAGTCTATAAGCTTTATGCCAAGTTTGGGAAGTGTGAATTCTGGCTAGAAGAAGTCAAGTTCTTAGGCCATGTGGTTTCTGGGGAAAGGGTGTCTGTTGATACATCCAAGATTGAGGCAATGCAAGATTGGGCACAACCTAAGAGTGTGTTTAAGATCTGTAGTTTTCTAGGATTAGCTGGGTACTACCGACGGTTTGTGAAGGATTTCTCTAGGTTAGCTTCGCCATTGACTAGAATGACTCGGAAGGGAGTCAAATTTGTATGGAGTGAGACTTGTGAAAAGTCGTTCCAGGAGCTGAAAGTTAGATTGACCACCGCTCCGGTCTTGATTATTCCGGAGAGAGGGTTGGGTTATGCAGTCTATTGTGATGCCTCACGAGAGGGTTTGGGTTGTGTGTTGATGCAAGAGGGGAAAGTAGTTGCCTATGGCTCACATCAGTTGAAAATACACGAGAAGAATTACCCTACGCATGACCTAGAGTTAGCAGCTGTGATCTTTGCCTTGAAGATCTGGAGGCATTACCTTTATGGTGAGAGATTCGAGGTGTTCTCGGATCATAAGAGTCTGAAATATCTGTTTACACAGAAAGACTTGAAATTGAGGCAGAGGAGGTGGATGGAGTTTATTGAGGATTACGACTTCGAGTTGCATTATCATCCGGGGAAGGCCAATGTGGTGGCCGATGCCCTTAGCAAGAAATCCATAGGTGATGTAGCTAGTATAGCCATCCAGGAGTGGGAGATGTTGGGGGTACTTGGTGAGTTTGATTTGCTTCTGGGCGAATCCGTCGAGGCTGCAGCCTTGTTTTCTGTTGTTGCACAACCTACACTTGTGACTCGAGTGTTAGAGGCACAGAGAAGTGACCTTGAGGTAGATTCCCTCCGAGAGAAGATCTCCAGTGGGAAGGTTGAGAAGGGTTTGACGGTGTATCTCGACTAGAGTGTGAGATATCGAGACTGTCTGTTTATGCCGGAGTCTTGCCGAGAGGAAGTACTCCAAGAGTTTCACTATTCACGCCTTGCGGTGCATCCGAGAGGCACTAAGATATATCGGGATTTGGGTCGCCAGTTTTGGTGGCGGGGTATGAAGAGAGATGTGGCAGCTTTCGTGTCTAAGTGCCTTACTTGTCAGCAAGTGAAGGCCGAACATCAGAGACCAGCGGGTTTGTTACAGCCCTTGCCTATTGCCGAGTGGAAGTGGGAGCATGTCATTATGGACTTCGTTGTAGGTCTTTCGAGGACTCAGCGGGATAGTGATGCTATTTGGGTGATTGTAGACCGGTTGACTAAGTCGGCGCACTTCATTTCTATGCGCGTGAGAGATTCGGTAGATCATCTTGCCGACTTGTATATTCAGGACATAGTGAGGTTGCACGGGGTCCCAGTGACGATCGTCTCAGATAGAGATCCTCGTTTTACTGCCAGGTTGTGGCAGAGTTTGCAGAGTGCCTTGGGCACTAAGTTGACCTTAGCACGACTTATCATCCTTAGACTGACGGGCAGTCCGAGCGTACTATTCAGATCCTTGAGGATATGCTTCGGGGTTGTGTTCTTGACTTTAGTGGGTCGTGGGAGAGACACTTGCCCTTAGTGGAGTTTGCCTACAACAATAGTTTCCAGTCTAGTATCGGTATGGCACCGTTTGAGGCCTTGTATGGCCGACCGTGTAGGTCTCCAGTTTGTTGGGCCGAGGTGGGTGATGCACCTTTGTTAGGTCCGGAGTTGGTGAGGGAAACGACGGAGAAGGTTGAGCTTATCCATAGGAGGCTTGTTACAGCCCAGAGTCGTCCGAAATCATATGCCGACCGTAAGAGGAGACCTTTGGTATTTGAGGTGGGTGATCATGTCTTTCTAAAGATATCACCTAGGCGGGGATTGATGAGATTCGGGAAGAGTGGGAAGTTGTCCCCTCGATTTATTGGCCCTTTTGAGATCCTTGAGATGATTGGTGAGGCTGCCTATCGTTTAGCTTTGCCACCGTAGTTATCCGGAGTTCATGACGTGTTTCATGTTAGTATGCTTCGGAAGTATGAGCCGGATCCATCGCATGTATTGGATTGGACCGACTTAGAGGTAGATGAGGATGGCTCGTATGAGGAGAGGCCAGTGCAGGTCTTGGATAGGCGGGATCAAGTCTTGCGAGACAAGACCATTCTCTTGGTAAAAGTTTTGTGGAAGCATCATGGAGCGGAGGAAGCCACTTGGGAACGTGAGTTGGAAGTCCGCGAGAAATATCCGGACATGTTTGTTGACGTGTAATCATGTATTGAGACTTTATAATATTATCGAACTTTAAGAACATTATGTGTGTCTTAAGTTGTAAAACATTGAAAATGTTTTGGTTTAATGGAAGTATTTTGAAACTTGCCTCATAATGGAAGTTTATTGTAACATTGCATATGTCGAATGTGTTGTAGAATTGGAGTTATATCATGAAATTGAATATGATATGGAAATGGGAATCACGTATATTGAAAACTGTTGAATTTGAAAGGAAATTGCATATTGATAATGCAAATTGAAATATATATTGTGAAATGCCTCTTGATAAGAGATGAAATGACCGGTATTGGGTCAAGTTGTTTATTATTGTAATGTAATATTATTGGAATTTGAGAAAAAACCTGTTTTTCAAAAACTTGTGCTTAATTTCGGGGACGAAATTCTTTAAGGAGGGGAGGTTATAGCGACCCCGGTCTTTTCCCATTTGGTTGTTGTATCCGGACTTACGTTCCGTAGATCCTGTTGTTATATATTTGTTGTTGTCATCCTTCAATACTTGTTATTTAAGTTATAGGATGTTTTGGGCAGGTCTGTTACAGGTTGGGAGTGTTTGGGAGCAAAGGGTTGTTGCCCAAAATTTTGGCCATTCGCTCGAGCGAGAAGTTTGTCGCTCAAGCGAGCTCTTTGTTTTGGTCCTTCGCTCGAGCTAGGGTTTATTCGCTCGAGCGAGCGATTGCGTCTGGGTATAGAACCTGAGAGCTGTGTTTCTTGGCTCGAGCGAGCTTTCCTTCGCTCGAGCGAGAGAGGTGTATGTTTTCGAGTTCTTCGCTCGAGCGAGCATTCTATCGCTCGAGCGTGCTTCTAGGTTGCAGACCTGAAGCATCATATTGTTGGCTCGAGCGAGGCTTTCTACGCTCGAGCGAGTATTCTTTGTGTCTGGTCGCTCGAGCGACCACTTCTTCGCTCGAGCGAGCCTGTTTTATTTAAATACGCAGCAGCAGTTTTAAACTTCATTTTTTTTATCCTCTTTTGATCTCAAAACCATAGGTCCGTGTTCTCCTTCCCTCTACACACCTTCTCTCTTAGGTTTCATCTATTTTTAGGGTATTTCTACCCTAGGTTCTTTATTAAAAAGATAGAGTGGGTTGAGGGCTTTATTTTAATCTAAACATTTGTGGATTCGGAGCACTTTGGATTTCGGGTTAGCTTCTCCATTCGAGTTCTTCACTTCGAGGTAGGGATACCCTACTCCATACTATAGGTTTTGTCCTAAGTTTTGGTCATTTTGATATGTTGGTGTTGTTCGATAATTTTGGGAAAAGCTAGGGTTTGATTTATAATTTAAAAAGCCCTAATTGTTGCAATAAATTAATTCGTATAATTAATTTTGGGAAAATGGGGAATTTGGTTTAATTCATGAAATTAGGGAATTATGAGATTAAATGGTGTAGTTGGATAATTTAATCACTCACCTATGAAAGTGTTGAGTTTATATTTGTTGATACATTTATTTCCTGTTTAGAAATAACTATTTTGGGCTATCGGTGGAGGATAGTCGTGATTGTTATAGATATTGCATGTTGATTAGGGAAAACTAAAACTAATCGCATTGAATAAGTCATTGAATATGACAGTTGAATTAATACAGCAAATACGTATATTGATTGAATATTGTGTATGACAAGTGTTTAATACATTGTATAGGCATATTGTTTGGGAGGAGATAGGGGATGTACTCCATGGTTTGAGGGAAGATAGGGGATGGACTCTCAAACCTGTTTAGGAGGAGAAAAGGGATGGACTCCATTAGTACAGCAAACATGTGTACTTATTGACTTATGGAAGTGTTTTAGTGAGCCTTAGTCTCATTTGAATTGTTGATATTGGAAGTAATGTTAAAGTGAAATGTAGTCTCATTTTATAATTTGGCTAGGTTTTGAGCCATGTCTGTATAAATGGAAAGTAAGACGTATCATGGACATAATGGTCATGAAACTGTATAGTGATATAATGGATTTATAAGTGTTAACCATCTATTGAATGCTATTGCTTTAGTCAATTCTTATATTTGGTTTAGTATATTTCTGCTGGGCTGTGGCTCACCCTATACGGGAACATCATTTTCAGGTCCAGGTGATATGCTACCTCCAAGGACTTAGCTTGGAAGGATTTGGATTTGAAGACTTGTTTTAGTTAGTTGTTATTTGATATTACATGTAAACTCAAGCCAAGGGCTTAATTTGTAGTTGAGTTAGTACTCACATTTTGTGTCCAACTGTTGGCTTGGAAAGCTGTAAGCCCGTAGGGCATTTATTTTCATTGTTACATGTAATGTCCTTTAAATAAGAATACTCTGATGAATGGAATAATGTTTTGTTTTCTTATATCAATGTATGTCAATATTGCGTATATTATGGGTTTATTTTGAGGGCGTTACAAAGTTAAACCGAGGTCATGTTTAACACTTGTTGAAATTGAAATTTACAAGTTGAAGTTAAACCGAGGTTATGTTTAACATTTGTTGAAATTGAAATTTACAAGTTGAAGTTAAACCGAGGACGTGTTTAACAATTGTTGAAATTGAAATTTACAAGTTGAAGTTAAACCGAGGACGTGTTTAACAATTGTTGAAATTGAAATTTACAAGTTGAAGTTAAACCGAGGACGTGTCTAACACTTGTTGAAATTGAAATATACAAGTTGAAGTTAAACCGAGGACGTGTTTAACACTTGTTGAAATTGAAATTTACAAGTTGAAGTTAAACCCAGGTCATATTTAACACTTGTTGAAATTGAAATTTACAAGTTGAAGTTAAACCGAAGTCACGTTTAACGCTTGTTGAAATTTAAATTTACAAAGTTGAAGTTAACCGAGGTTATGTTAAAAGAAGATTGGTTTAACAATTGTTGAAATTTTTGAAAAAATTTACAAGTTAAGCTAAGGTTATGTTGAAAGAAATATCTACATACTTGCCGAGATTACCATGTTGCCAAGACTTGGAAGAAATTTGAAGACAGAAGTCTTGCTAAGAGTGAAGTATCGAGTTGTAAATAACACTTGTGAAAATATTGTAAAAAATATTTTCAAGTGTTAAGCGAAGGCTGAGATAAATTGATTAGTGGGTACAACCGAGGTGTTACACCCCGAGGAGATTGCACAATTAAGGTGTATTTTGAAGACATGAAAATTATTTTAAAGTACAGAATCATACAAGAGTAAAAAGAAGACATATACAACCACGTTGAAAGAAGAAATTAAAGAATGCATTCAGAAAAGGAAAGAAGGCACTTTGACCTAACATTGAAGAATGATTGTTTAGATTACAAAAAGGCCCGTGTGAAGTACGCCAGTATCAAACGGTGGTGGTAAGCAAAGAAGTGCAACGAAAGCCTCACCGAAGGGAGAAAGTGAAAACTGGTTGCAGAAAGCTTCGCAAAAGCAGCAATGGAGGATTTGAGAGAGAAAGTTTGAACAAGAATGAAGATGCAGAAGTGAAAAGACGAAGAGAAAGATAATTTTGATCGAAAACATGAAATGACGGCAAAATGGCAATTATGGTGCCTTGGATGAAGTGCTTGTCAAACATCGCACGCAAAAGTGATGCGACTTGATGGCGCGTATCAAGTACGGTCCAGTAGGGGAAAGACGCGTGGTAAAAACGGTTGAAATACTGTACGTGCCAGCTCATACGCGTGCTAAAACTCTTGGAGTTCTTGATTCAATGAAGCAAATACCTCGGCTAGGAAGACGGTTTCGGCTGAGAAACTTGAAACGAACTTGGTCATTGGTTCTAAGGCATTGATGAAAACAGACTATAGGTCTTGGTCAGATTGAGCCGATGAGTTCTGACTTTGGCAATAGATGATGAAGCGAGCTTAGCCGACGTGCTAAATGAAAGAAATGATATAGGTTCCATCACCTTAGAATGCTGAGGTAATAAAACCTAGGGGGCTGTTGTGGAGATATATTTTCTGAGTACCAACACGTGGCCAAGGTGACGACGACGTGTCAGCCGAGGTGCCACGTGTCCTGTTCATGACGCCGAGGTGATCTCGGCTAGGCCGAGGTTATCTACGAAGATACCGGAATCCGGAATAAGCGGATAAGGGACAAGAGTCCTAGAATGGGATAAGACTTCAATTTGGCTAAAGATAAGACTCTTAGAGAGTTTATCCTAATCCTACTGGAAGTCCAAGATTAGCAGTAATCCTAAGTCCATTGGAGCTAGGCTTCTATTGGGACTAGGATTGTGTTGGCTATAAAAGTGAGGCACCCACATGGGTCTAAGGTATGCTTTTATGCTCTGTCTAGTGAATTAAGCACTATTGGTTATCTTTGAGAGATATTTTACTGACTTGATCGTCGGAGTGCCCTCAGGTGGACGAACCACCGCCGAAATCTCTTCTTTCTGTTGCAGGTTGTTCGGGCTTAATCTATTCTGCCGGTGTTCTCCAGCTGAGTACTTAGTTGGCAGTGTGGTCGGAAATTGACACACGCAGCTACCTTTCACCATATTTCTCTTTTGTCCATTTTTTTGTCACAATTTCGTAATAGTATGGTTTTAGCCCTTAGATAATATATTATTCGCATGTTGATAAATTAATGCCAAATTAAATTACACCTTAACATGTATAACTATGTCCTTAAATATATTTTTTTCTTATGATTATTTATTTATTTAACTTGTGATATCATTTTACTTTGGCCCAATTCTTAAAATAATTATATACCATTATTATCACATCCAACCATAATTATATATATAGTTATGCGGTATTTAATTACACATTTAGGGTTTAAAATAATTCAATTGTTAATTTCACCTTATTGAGAATCCCACAATTAAATTAGAATAGAATTAATTAAATATAAAATATTATATGTGGCGGGGTCATCACAATCTCTCCCCCTTAGAAAGTTTGGTCCTCCAAACTTAAGGTGCTTGTACCTGAAAACTAATCATATGGCTTTGCATTTCCCAAGTAACTTTCCTTATCATTCGATTGTCTCATTACAGGGGTTTAACTCATTTTCATTTAGTGATTAATAACCCAAATTGTGATTCATCCTAATTCATATCAAAAGCTATTTAGTAAAATATAGCAAACATCGAAGTCATCCTCGTAATATTAAGCCACAAAATTTATTAATTCCAACATACTACTCTTATCAATCACATATACTTTTATTTAGTTATTCACATATCTTCTAATAATCTTTATATTTCTGATAATCCACATGTTCCCAAATAGACAAATGATATTCATGATCTTACTTAGCTTTAACAAATCAAAGTACTCTCCTATTGATATCTCCTATGAAGTCTTCAAAATAGGTTGGGTACGCGATACAACCTCAATAATAAATTTAAATCCACAAATTTTCTAATCACAATAATTTGGTTATTTCTTCTTATGGAATTCATAAGCCATCAAGTCCAATCGTTGGGGAAAATTTTTCTCCATTGGTTCCACAAGATAACTATTTAATCTCGGAAGTCAAAGACAACTCACTTAGGTGTATGATCACATTCATTTGATAGATCGAAAATCCATTCACATTCAACATTACATTCTAGGGTCCATATCGAAGTATTGGGCCATATTCATAGTACAACGTTCCCAAATTATATAATTCTTTGACTAGCGATGAAACAGTTTTACATAATAATAGTCCAATGATACATTCATCTTATAACAATTGACTTTAAATGAATGGATGGATCCTGAATCCATTAACATATAGACACTTTACTCACAAATAGTTTCCTTATAACAATCTCATTCTAATTATCTTAACAATCCTATATCAAGTTTCAAATGCTCAAGTAGATGAGTTCTAAATTTACCCACAATCAATTCTAATTCAAGACCTTTGCATTGATTAGAAATGTTTATTTATTTATTTATTTATTTTTACCAATTTATGAAGTACCAATTTTCGATCTGATCAGATTGACTTGTTGTAAATCTTTTTTCTTGACAATTTCTCATTCGATGTCCTATTAAAATATCGTCTCATAAGTCAATGACATAATTGTCTATGCAGCGTTTAATATGTTGGAAATGTTGCGGGTAGGCTCATTTCTTTACAACTTTGCTTAGGATTGTTTGCCTCTCGTACCACAAAATTTATAAACATCTTCTTTTATTCTATTGTTAATTTCACATTTAACTTTTTCTTTTGATCTTTGCCATTTCTCCTGACATGTTTGCATAGGTTTCATTATATTTTGTAATACTTCTTCCACTTTGTGAAATTTTCCGATAGAGATTTAACAACTTCCACATCATTTATACTTCTCATCATCGTTTTCTTAAGTCACACGGCAAAGGTGGATAATGCTTGGGGTAATAGTAGTTAGCTCAGAACATAACATAACATATTCAACCGTAAGCCAAATACTTATACAAGGTCATCAGTAGGGCAACCTATTCATTTCCATGAAGTTGACCGAGAATTTTAGATGTGAAGCTACGCTAGCCGAACGTGATTTCAATCGGAATTTCAGGGTCACTTAACAAAAGTATGAGATCCTATGGCTCAGACATTAGGTCCCTTTCAAAAACAATATACGTTCTTCATATCAAATAATTTCCTAATCTCCCATCACCCTAGTTCCATGCACTTCATTGATCATCAGATATTTCAACTTCTTGAAATGTTCTCATAGCTTAGCTTCACATTTAACCACGTAGCTTTCATCACTTCCATCAAAAATTTAATTCCTTATAACACCATATTCATATGAATCAATATGCTTGTATTTTCCAATGTGCAAGTCAAAAATTACGTCTTCCTTATAGCATTATAGATTTCACAATAGCTCTTCACTTCAACACTTAAACTTATTAAACAAACACATCCAAATCACTTTTCATCGTCGAAGTTCCGTAATAACCGTTAATTCCTATAATACTATATTCTCACAAATTATCATATTTGTACTCCCTAATATGCTAGTTAACAATTCTAATGTCCTTATAACATTAGACATTCCTCAATAGTTCTTAGCTTTTGGCCTCAATATCACATTTCAGTTTCCTCCTAATTATCAAAAGTTAATAACAGCTCTAAATTCTTAGACCCAATGCTTAGGCTATTTAACAAACAAGTCTCGGTCCTGTTATAATCATCAAAGTTCCCTGTAGCTCATAGGTTTTAACTTTAATACTTACATATGTACATATTCCTGAATGCACAATTTATCACTTACTCACTAGATGTATGCAGCTTCTGTGTATATGATCACACAAAACTATAATGTCAAACACATGACTGACTACATATCCTTTCCATCCTTAAATATAAAAAAGAAAATTTCCCAAACTCCTGGGGCCAAACTGTGATTTCACAACTACAGGGACCAAAATGAAAATTTTTAGGAATCCCGTGACAGGATTGTAATTCCTAAAAACTTCAGGGACCAAATTGCAATTTTCAGAATATTTCGTTGACACCCATAGAATACTCTGTGATGATGTCTACCTAATCAGTTAAATCCTCGGACGCTACTAAGAGGATTTGAACTCCTGACTACATCGTTAGCATCATACGCCTTAATCATTAAGCCAAATTTACCCTTGTGATTCCTTTGCCCCAAATAAATATTTAAAGTATCTAGATTAGCTACAAAATGGTCATCTTCAACCTCTGGTCGTGCGTGACTTTCTAATTTTAAGTTGACTTTATTTGCAAAGGTTCGACTGGCGTGTGTAGTCCACCCCGACCTTCATTTTGCTTGTTCTTTCTAGGTTTGGACTTCTCTTGTCGAGACCTATCTCATGTATGCTTGAAACTTGATTTTGAGCAACTTAAAAGCTGACAGTTTCATAAACCCTTTCACTTTTCTTTCCCTATACCTATCATCCACTCTTGCCAATTAATCTTTTCCTTTTTTTTCTTTTCTTTTTCTTTTTTTGAAACCCATGTAATGGGTTTGTATGTTTGTTTTTTTTTTTTTCCTTGCTTGTTCTTCCTCATTCTCTATCTAGGTACGGACCAAACACACAAAGTGCACAATACTTATTCTTTCTTACTCATCACTAGCAGCACCCGATGCCATTCATTTTCGTTTTCTTGTTACGTTTATGTTAAATTTGGTAGAAAATCACACAAACTTATCATGCATACCCTTATCCCATTACATAATCATGCGTATGTTCTATACTTCAATATTTTTTTTGAAAAACCATTGCTCTGATATCATTTTATCACGACCTAAACCCAGTACCCGGAGGTTTGGCGTTGCGACAAGATAATAACTGAAGTCATAACAAATTAATAGTACAGTAGAGTAAAATAAAATGATACCCAAAACTTTATTTAATAATAACATAACATATACATTGGAGCTTCTATTTAGTTTCATTGCCCGAGCCTAGATTATGATTATAAAGTGCCTTGTGCCTACTCCACGCGTTGGTTGTATCATATCACCTGAATGTGGTAAACAACTATAAGCACGTGACAGAGTCAGAAATATTATACCGAGAGCATGAGGGTATAAAAATCACCATGGATAATTATTGGGCTAAACAAAGTTTGATATTAAAATACATAATATAAAATACAAATCATTTTGAATAACAAACATATAATATATAGATCATATAAACAAAATAATCATAACCACGGTACAGAACAGAATAGAACAAAACAGAGGTCACTGGAGTGACAATAAGAACAGATGTCAATGGATCCATGACAAACAGAGGACCATAAAATGGCCAAACAGAGGCCAATGGTTATTTAAGTCCCCCAAGGCATAGGACTCCCGTGATGATACTTACAAAACATAATTGTTTATAAAATCATTGTCAAATAATTTCTAAAAGTTAAACAAACATATCCATGAGTTTCAATTTAAGCAAATGAAGTCCAGAAATAAGTTACAAAATATAACTTGTATAAAATAATTTATGGTAATTCAAAACATACGTAAAATATATTATGGTGACTCAAGGTATAATATAACTTACCTTCATATTAACTCTTAGCCTTTTCTTACTAATTTTTTTCTTTATGCTGCCTTTTGAGTCTCCTTTTTCTTCTTCTCTTTTATTTTTTTGTTCTCGCTGCCTACCCGTAACTCCCTTTTATACTCGAGCTTAGCAGAGGACTCACCTTGTCATTAATTTCCTACGTGATGATTCACTACCTCTAGGACTTAGACTTAATAGGTGGTTTGGCCACCGTTCACCATATTTCTCTTTTACCCATTTTTTTGTCACAATTTCGTAATAGTATGGTTTTAGCTCTTAGATAATATATTATTCGCATGTTGATAAATTAATGCCAAATTAAATTACACCTTAGCATGTATAACTACGTACTTAAATATATTTTCTTCTTATGATTATTTATTTATTAATTATATATATAGTTATGCGGTATTTAATGACACATTTAGGGTTTAAAATAATTCAATCGTCAATTTCACCTTATTGAGAATCCACAATCAAATTAGAATAGAATTAATTAAATATAAAATATTATACATTGCAAGGTAGTCACAATTCTTCTTCTTTTTTCAGTAATATTCTAGACATTCTAGTGAGTCTTCGACGATATTCTTGATATCCAACGAATATTCTAGACATTCCAACGACTTCCAGTGACGTTCAGAATATTCCAACAATACTCCGACGAATTTCCAATGATATTCCAACGACTTCTCGATGATGTTAAACATTTCGGTGAGTTTTCAATAACCGTCTGACAGAAGTTCGACGATGGTAGGATGTTGGGGCGTCTTTAAATTTTTTATTTTTTAAATAGGATTTTTTTGGTAATAATTAAAAATATATAGGACTAATTGGTGCAAACATTTTATTTTGGGACTAAATGAATTTTGAATTTTGTGTATGAGACTTATCAGTAAGTTCTCTTTTAACAATTTGAACTATTTATTTTATCAGGCCCTATATGTATATCATTCATAAAAAAAAAATAAGGGCAATCCGATATTTGTAACTCCTTTATTTTATAGAATTTGTATATAAAAAAATTAAAGGTCAATGTGTTTTAAAAATAAACCATCTATTTCATTTTATTTTTGGTTACAAATTTCATGAAATGAAGAGATTATGAATATCGGATCGACTTGATTTTTTTATTTTTTATTTTTAGAATGATATACATACAGAGTCCAATGCCGGCCCTGGGCATGGGCCAACAAGGACATGGCCTAGGACCCCTTAAAATAGACCTTAAAAAGGGACCCCTTCTATTATGGTTTAATATAATATATTAGGTATATTTTAAGTTTGAAAAAAAAAATTTTAAGAAGGCCTAAACTAACTTAAAATAAATCGACCCATTAAAAAATTGAAAGACCCATTCAAAAAAATTAACATTGTTATCCAAGGGTCCCCTCCTATTATAGTTTATTGTAATATATTAGGTATGTTTTAAAACCAAAAAAAAAAAAAAATTTATTAAGAAAGGCCCATACTAACTTAAAATAAATTGACCCATTAAAAAATTGAAAGGCCCATTTAAAATAATTAGCATTGTTATCTATTGAAAATGATTTTGTAAAAAAACTAGATTATGCAAATATAATTGAGTTATTTACTTCTAAAAATACAGGAAGAGCGAGGATCAAACGACACTTATTAATTGTTGTAATATAATACTAAGTATTTTTTATGATTTTGACACAAATCTTTTGTCTTTTATCTTCATTTTTTTTGAATGAAAAAAAAAATGTGAAGAGCCCCAAAAATTTATTAGTTAATTATTGACTTTAGACCCTAGAAATCTCAGGGCCGAACTTGACAGAGTCCGATAAAATGAATGATTCAAATCGTCAAAACAAAACTTGCAATAAGCCCCACAAGCCTGGACAGCTTTCTCAAGTTCAGATTAGGACTGAAGACAATCTTTAGCCAAGACAAAACTCATTATATGCTAAAAGATTGAGAAATGCTTAAGTAGCATTTGGTAACGTTCACTTCTTTGGTTTATGTTTACAAAAAAATTTATAAATAGATTTTTATTTATTTTTTGAAAAATATAAATTATAAACGAGTTTGGTTTGAACAAAATGTTTAAAACTTTTTAAAAACATAAACTAAAAAATATGTTTGTTTAGGTCTAAAATATTTATATCTATTATTTATTATTTATGACAATGGGATCATACACATTATAATTGAAAAAAAAAATTAATTGGAAAAAAAATTTCTGTTTAAAAACCAACGTAAACTCATTTTTTGAGTTTATATTTTTTTCTCAAATTTACAAACTGAGACAACCATTTGCAAACCAAAAAAATTATCAAACAAGTTTTTATAATAATTTTTAAAATTTTTGTAAATATGTATTGAAAACTAAAAGTAAAATAATTACCAAATAGAATTAACATATTTTAATTTTTCACTTCGAATTTTTGAATTTCTATTAGTTAGACACGTGATTCAAACCTCACTAAAAAATTGTCTAGCTTATATCTAGCCTCGCGTATTTGCTATTTCATACTCTAATAATTCAAGGGTGGCTCCACAATAAAAGTGTCCTACATTTTTTTTTTGGGTTTCTTTAGTTATTTTTTAATATTGAAGAAAAGTTTGGGTTAGTATTTACTATGCTTAGTTATCATTTTTCAAAAATACTTTTTAGAAAATTCTACTTTTTTATTTTCTGTACTTTTTAATTTTTACTAAATTTTTTTAATATTTTGAGAAATTTTTTTAATTTTTAGACATACCTAACATAAATATACCTAAAAAGTAAAAAAAAAAAAATTGAAAAAAACCTTTTAAAAATTCACTAAATATCAAAAATACAAAAAAAAATTCAAAATTTTAGTATATTTTTTATATTTTTATGTATTTATTAATTTTAAAAAATATTTTTTCACAAATTTTTTACTTTTTAGATACATCTAAATAAGGTGCATCTAAAAAAAATGTTTAAAATTTTAAAAATATTCACTAAAAACAAAAAAATACAAAAATTAAAAAACTCAGTTTAAAAAAAATTTAATTTAAAAAACTCAAACCAAACACACTGATTAAGTTTTATACGGATTTTTTTTTTATTCTAAATAAAATATAATAAAGAAAACAGAATATATGGGTCCAGTTGGTTGGATGAATTTAATCTCATGCCAACATGGCCCATCCCAAAGCCCAACTATTCATGATTTGAATCATGAAAACTAGCCCAGTAACTGGGCCCTTATAACTACTTTACCCACTACCTCCTTAAAACATTTACATCAGTCTCTTTAAATTTTTAGTCAAATTAAAATTTAAAAAGTTATTTTACTATTTTAGTACTCACTGCATCAAACTCTCTATTTTAACTCAATTCTCTCTATTCTAACTCAATTCTATTGAAATATTATTTTCATATTGTATTTGTTATTCTTTTTTATTATTATTAAATTGATAAGTTGTCTGCCAACAATTCTTTAAGAAAAAAAAAAAAAAGGATTTTTGGTGAAAAGCCCCTTTCATTGGGACTATTTTGTGTGAAGCCCACGGAATAAAACAATGGCCCCAAAAGCCTCTCAATTAAGAAAAATCATGAATTGACTGAAATACTCTTCCATATAAGTGGGGAAATATGAAACAATTCTACCGTTTCTCTCTCCTCACTCTGTTTCATCGATTGAAAACCCTTCTCTAAATATCATCATTCGAAAACCCTAGCATCGATTGAAAACCCTTCTCTGAGTCTCATTACTCTCGCTGTCTAGAGCTACTTTGTCTTTCTACCCCTACAACGTTACAGGTTCGTCGCTTGCGCTCAAATTGAACTCTACATTACGCTTTACTCTCTCTCTTGGACACACATTTTGCAGGTAATTTTTTTCCCTTTCTGCTAGTTTTTCGATATTATGAAGTCTGTCTGGGTTTGTTTTCATTTTGGGAGTGGTGTATGAGATTACGTTGGCATGGTATGGAGTGGGATTGCAAGGCTGCTAAGGATTTTTTTAAAGATGGCCGCCACTTATCCTTGTTTCGTCTTAACCCTTTGGTGATGTGTGTGTTGAATCAGTGTTGCTGAAAATTTGTTTATTCGAAATTATTGACATATAAGATTTTGTTTGATTTATAACAAAATGTTATTCTAACAAAATACAGAGGTCAATGATTTTAATACACTTGTTTTTTCTTTTTCCTTTTTCATTGTTGCATTAGGGTGAGTAGAGTTTGGAATTTTGGGTCACACTAAGGATCATCTGTTCTAAAATTTTTATCACTATTTTAAAATACTTTAAATTACTAAATCATGTGAGAATGTTAAGATTTAAAAATTTTGAAAACTAATTTAGGTATTTCAGAATGGTGTATGCAGTTTTGCTTCAATTTCGTTGCTTTGATTTCTGTAGTGTTTTGGTTCTGCAATTTCAATGCTTTCAATTTCACTTGCTTCATGAATTTTTCAGAGTAAAATTTTACTTCCAACCAAATTAAAATTTTACTTACAATGAGAGTAAAGTTTTACTTATAAACAAAGTAAAATTTTACTTTAACTAACATTTGCTCACTACATAAATGTGCATATCAATTTGTATATGAATATATATATATATATATATATATCTATTTATGTATGTGAATGTGATTGTAGTTTCGTCATTTCTCTGATTTCGGTTTGAGTGTGAATTTTACATGTTAATTTTAGAACTGTGTTGTGTATAGTCAAAATTGAGACAAGGTTTTCTTGATTCTTGGTTCTATAAATTTTGTATGTGTTTTTTGTTTATTTCCTAGGATATATTGTTCAGAGTAAAATTTTACTTCCAATCAGAGTAAGGTATTTTTCCCACCAAGATTTGAGCATACGAGTAAAGCCAGAAGTAATTAAGGAAATAATGATTCAGTGAGTAACACAACTTGGCTTTGATACCAAAAGGGAACAGAAGCAAGGAAGGAGGAAACAACACTAAAATAGAATAATTTAAATCAACAATTAATAATAATAGAATAAAACATAAATATTAAAACTTACAATTGTTTATTGGAATGAAACCAACAGTTCTTCAAAATACATAACTTGAAAACGAACTTAAAAATAAAATTACAGAGATAACTATTTGAGGAATGAGCACTCTCAATTTTTCTAACTCTGCCTTATTCTTGATTGAAGAGGCTCTTTTATAATCAAAAGAGACTACTATTAGCCTTGTGAGTGACTACTGTTGGCCTTGTGAGTGAATAATCTGAATTGAAAGGAGCATCAGGAGCACATGGGAGCTATCTGCTGCTTTCGGTGAGTGACTAAAGTTGATGGCTGCTTTTTACTGTGCTGAATTTGTTAGTTGGATTGAATCATGATGAATGATGAATAGTAATGTTGACTTTTTATGAATAGTGAATAGTAAAGTTGACTTTTTTCACTATTCATTGCTTGGAGGCATGTGACTGAGGGAATCACTATAGATATATATATCAGCAGCTTTTCTCAAAAAGCGAGTATTGATTGAAGCTAATAATTATAGCTATATAGAATCCAATGTTGATAAGTTGAACAAGTGACTAGACATGTGGATCCTGAGCATCTTGAAATTCGGGTCCATATGGATTTTGAGTAGTTGAACCTTCAAAAGAGTTTGAACTGCCTGAACTTTCTTCTAAATCACTACTATCAGAATCTGACTTGGCTTAGGCCATAAGGAGACGGGCCATTTAGAGAAGCTCATCTTTAGATGACTTGGATTTGGGCTTAACCTTGGACTTGGATTTATCCTTTGACTTGGGCTGAGCAGTACTGGGCTTTGCTGACTTGGATTTAATCTTTGATTTGGATGACTTGGGCTTGGAAGAACTGGATGTTGGGCTTCCAAGATTGACTGGAGGAAGTTGGCTTCCTTGTGTTAATGAAGCAGTTGGGATTTGCTGAGCTTTAACCATTGTAGGAGTTGGAGCGTTTATGTTGATTGGGAATTCAGTTTGAACAATTTCAACAATACGCTGAATTTTGAAATTATCCCACCATTTAACCATATGTTGTCGGTAAATAACATCATCAGAAATACCATATTGCCATTTGAATATCTAGGGTATTTTGTATTTGGATATAAAAATAAGTAATGGAGGGAATTTCCTTTGCTGAGGAGTGAATGAGAAAACAGTGGAGAAATAATTGACTTGTTCCATAATTACTGACGGGAAGATTTTTGAAATGACGTCATACTGAGTCCACCATCGCAGAAACTAGGTACGTAACTCGGATTTGAACTTTTGATCAAATTGAAGAAACCAAGAGTGACTGTTTGACTCATTTTGATACAAGAGGACTTTGAACCAAGCATCAATGTAATCATAGTAACTGTATTGAATTGAATGACCAGACAGATCTCGTAGTTGATAAGGAGAACCCCAATCAACTAGAGAAACAAAGTTGTGAATATAGAGTGAATAGTACACAATTTTACTTGTGTAAGTGCGATCATAAATGGGTTTAATCACAATTGACTGATGGTTGAACAAGATGTCTTTATAGAAAGTAATTGATTTTTTTGAATGGAGAGGAATAAAATACCATCCAGGAGGGAAATAAGATTTAACCAGATCATGAACAGTATGACTCTTTGAGTGACTAGGTTCTTTGAAAAAGAGATTAGTAATGGTGGATTGAACATAATCAGATCGGGCTAATTTAATAGGATTAGGAGGGTATGGAGTAACTGCTTGACTAGATGAAGCAAAATGATCAGTAGCCAAAGCAGATGTATAACTAGGTTTAGGAATATTACCAAGAATTTGGTAACGGTTAACCAATTCAGCAGGATGGTATTTGGTGACTAACTCCAATGGAGGCGGAACAAAAGGTTGACTAGATGGAACCAAGGCTTTGGAAGGAGGTCGTGGATGAGACATCTGTGAAATAGAGGAGAGAAATTAGCATCCACTGAGGATATCTAATTGATCAGTATGTTCATGTAAACAGTTAATATAATGAGCAAGTTGTTGTTTCTGAGCTTTAATCCGATGAAATTGTATGTACTGGGCTCTTTTAGTAGGTAAATGGGTTGATTTGAGAAAGGCAAGGCGACGAGCAGTATGTTTGACTAAGGTTTTATAGTGTTTAATCTGGTGTTTATGGTAAGGAATAGAGGGAATGGGCATGATGTAACTCACTATTCACCCTGTAAAAATTCTCGGGTAAGAAAATCAGGAATATAATTTTGACAACCAGGTATATATTCAATTTCAAAATCAAAAAAACTTAAAATAGATTGCCAACGACCAAAAATTTGCTTACTAGCAAGATTTTGAACATCTTTTTCTAAAACATATTTAGCAGATTTGCAATCAACACGAAGTAAAAATTTTTGATTTAAAATATTATCTTGAAATTTACTAATACATAAAACAGTAGATAAAATTTCTTGTGTTAATGAAGCAGTTCGGATCTACTGAGCTTTAACCATTGCAGGAGTTGGAGTTTTGTATTTATCTTTAGAATGAATTTGTATTTACCAAAAACCACTTTTTAAATCAAATTTACTAAAAATAACAGCTTGACTAAGTCTTTTGATTAAGTCTTTTTTTTATTAGGAATAGGATAGCGAATCCATTCTAAAACTTTATTTAATGGTTTATAATTGATGACTAAGCGAGGGACACCTCGTTCTAATTCAGCATTTTTATTAACATAAAAAGCAGGACAAGACCATGATGATTTACTAGGACTAATAATTTGATTTTTTAATAGTACATTGATTTCTTTTTTACACATTTCAACTAAATCATGATTCATTTGAATAGGTCGAGATTTAGTAGGGATTTGTCGTTCATTAAAATTCTTAATGTATGGTAAAGTGACTACATGTTTTTTCCTATGCCAAAAGGCAATTGGTAACGTAGAACAAACAGTTGTTTCTCATTTTAATTTAAATTCTTCAATTTGAGATAGAATAACAGGATCAGTTAATTGTTGTTCAATGCATTTATAATTAACTTCTTCTTTGAGAAAATGTAACTGACGAGTTAATCGATTAATAGATTGAGAAATAGAACAGTCTTTCAATTGATTTAATTCCAATACTCAGGTGGTGATAAAAATTTAAAAGTAACTGTTTGACCAAAAGCGTGAGTTGTTATTCCTTCACTAGATGTAGTAAATGGATATAATAAGAATATAAATGGGGTGCCTAAAATAACTTTATCAATCATATTTCTAACTAAAACAAATGAGGTTTTGAAACAGACATTATGTTGACATATATGGACTTTAGGTAATTTATATTTAATACTCATTTTGCTACCATTAGCAGAAATTAATTTTTCACTTGTTTTTTCATAATATTTTGTAGGAAGTAAACCTTCTTAAATACAATTAAAATTAGCACCAGTATCAATGAGAGCAATAATATTTAATTCAAAATCATCAATAACGAGTTTAACTTTTGAATATGAATTTTATTGATCAGATTTAATCTTTTATTTTCATGATTATGAGATTGATGTGATCGATTATCAAATAAAAGATCATCAGGATTAGTATGTTCAGATTCATTAGGCGATTCAACATTGTTTTCTTGGAGATTCTCTAGACTTTTATTAAGTTTTAATGTAAGAATTTCATCTTCTAAAATTGCATCTTTATTTTGTAAATCTTTAATAGTTTGTTTAATCTGATTGATTTCATGTTGTAAATCTTGAAGAGTAATTTCTTTTTATTTATTTTTAAATCTTTCTAGAGTTTTAGATAAACTAATAATGGGTTTATCATGCTTTGGTTTATGATCACTGTTAGTAAGTAAAGATTTTAATTTGTCAATATACTTTTGTTTTAACTAGAGATCATCTAATCAACCAATTAATTCAATAAGGGTAGTTTCTTCTTGATTTTGTTTAGTAAGGGCAGTGATTTGTTTAACGGGTTTGCAACAAATATCATTACATCCTAATTCAATGTTATTAGCAGAATCATCACTAGGTGAATGGTAATCAGATGAGGTATTAGGATTATCAGAAGAAGAATTATTATCAGATTGGTTTAATTGGAAGATTTCAAATAATTGGTGCTTGGATTCATCATTAATTTGAAGTTGATTAACTTTATCTTTTAATTTTTGTTTTTCTTTACATTTGTTAAAATAATGGCATTTTTACCATAGTTATAACAAATAATATATTTATTAGATGTATATTTTGGATGGGCTTTTTTATAATATTTCTTTTTGGGTTTAGTATAGAATTTATCATTTGATTTTGAAGGTGAATAATTCTATACTTACGAGAATATTTGTAAGATGATTTATGTTTATTGTACTTATGTTTTTTACGATAAGAAGGTGCTACAGGAGGTAAACCGTATTGTTCATAGAAATTGCCTAATTCGTATTTAGCCTTATGTTTATCTTTAGTAGCTTTTTGACTAAGTTTAAGATCAATACACATTCTTAATCCTTCTTTTTGAATAGTACTAATGATATCACCATAAGTTAAATTATCATATTCAATAACACCAGTAGGTTGACTAAGGACATCTCTAATTTTGTGAGCAAAAAGACTACGTAAACCATTAATAAATTTTTCTTTCCAAAAAGATTTAGTATAATCTTCTCTTAACATAACTCTAGAGGTAAATACATCTTTATACCATCTAAAATCGCTTAATGTTGGACAAGTAAGGTTACGAAGTTGATCATGTATGCGACAATATATATTAGTAGGGGTACCTATGAAATGTCTGACTATGGTATAGATTAATGTATTAATACCATCAAGGTTATAATAGCCAATAGTTTCATCAAATATAGGTAAATCATTTTTATCTTTTTGATTAGCATGTAAAATTGATTCACGTTGATCTTCATTAAGGTATTTTTTCCATCAAGATTTGAGTATACCAGTAAAGCCAGAAGTAATTAAGGAAACAATTTCAGGTTGAGTATAATCAGGGTAGTTACTAAGATAACTATTTGCAACCATAGATAAATGATTTAATTTTTGAAGTATTTGATCTTCACTAAGACCATCAATATTCCATTCGTATAATTTTTTAGCAGATACAGAAAATTGATTACTAAGATTATTTTCTTCATATTGGAGATCAGGGGGAGTAGGTCGTGAATACCAATTTTTTGTGAGCGTTGTAGGATTAGGTTTAGGATAATGAAGTTTATTCAGAGTAGTTGATGGAAATTGTTGAGCTAAATGAGTAATTTCATTATCAGTTGTGGCAGGATCTGAATGAGTAGAAATAGATTCAAGAGTAGGATGTTGGTTTAATACAATAAGACCTTTCTCAGTAGATGGAAAAGCTTTTTCAGAGGTAGTTAATTTAGTAAATATTTGTTCAATGGCTTTGACAGTAAAATTATCTCGGGTGACTAAACTATGACGTTTAGAATGGTTACTAGGTAAATTAAACAATGGTTGGTCTAAAGATTGTTTAGTAGATGTATTGTTAGCCGAATAATCATCGAAATTGGTTTCTATTTTATCTAATTGTTTACAAATAGTTTTTAAACATTGATTAGTATAATTATTTTGTTCAATAACTTTTTTGATTTCAGGGTCAATGCCGGGTAACTTAAAAAGAGAGGCCGGGACTTCAGATCCTTGATGTTCAATAATTATAGTAAATAAAGAAGGATGACTAGAGCTTATAGTAGTATTGGGTGAAGTTTTCCATTTATGTTTTGTAATTGTTTGAACCTCCTTATGATGGTCTTCTAAATATTCAAAGAAAGGAATTTCAATTTTATGTTCAATCATAAATTTGTACCATTGACGAGTAATTTTAGATTGTTAAGTCAAATCATATTTGGTACGACATGCATAAGGTTTAGTCCTATTATCTTTAGATTTAAATTCAATATGTAATTTATCAAGATCAGGAGTAAAGAGTTTACTAATAGTCATTAGCTGAGGATTTATTGGAGGTATAACTTCGAAATCAGTTTGAGTTGGAGAGTCTTGAGACTCAGTATCTTCTTCATGTAGATGTGTGTGAGTAGAATAAACAAGTTTACTAATTTGAGAAGTTGTGGAATTATCAATTCCTTTCATTTTACTATGGGAAGGTTGACCTAGATGAATTTGACTATTTTTTCTGAATAAAGGTGTATTAAATATTTCATCTTCAGTTTCAATATCAATAGGGATACTAGAAGTACTATGTCTAGACGATTGACTACGATTAAATTTAATACGATCTGATCCATCAGTAAATTGTTGAATATCTTGGATATCTCGACTAGTTGATTGTCTTTGATTATGTTTGTAATTTTCATTGACAGTAACCCATTGATCAGGGAGAGTAATATCTTGTCATTCAATCATTTGAGGAATATTGATATTAGTATCATTACCACTACTTTGAATTAATAAAGTTTTATCCTTTAGACTTTTATATAAAACTTGAACATTTAAATTTGTTTTAATACATTTATAATTAACACGATAAATTAAAGCAATATTATGAACTTTGTCTTTCATATTAGTAAATGAACCATCTAACTGAATATTTAAAGTTAATGCATCTAATATATGTGGATCCCTAAGACTTAGTGTAAAATCAGGAAAGCAATTAAAATGAACAGGTCCTTTGTGAAGACCAGTTTCCATCATTCCCATTAAACTATCATTGTAATCAATAAAACGAGCATCGCATAAACATAATAAAATAGAAGTATTTTTGCCTTGTGGAGTTAATGGTTTTATGCCTACTTGAATTAATCCTAAATGAATAAAATTGTGACCAGTTTTTAGATGACGTTTAATAGTGTTAGCATCAAATAATTGACATGTTTCTCTAGGTTTTGCTAAAGCATAAACTTGTTCTAATGTTTTAACATGCAGATTAACATTAAAAGCAGATTGTAAAAAAGTAGTTTTATAAATTTCTTTAACTGACAATTTTGGGATATTCCAACTTAAATCAATTTTATTATTTTGTATTTCCACATCTTCTTCATTGATTACTAAACCGTGATTAGGTATAGAGGGCAAAGTTGTTGACCTAGAACTAACCGATGAATTACTTCTAAATAATCGACTCATTTTGTCTTGAAATAGTTTACAGTGAGCTCAATACATTGTCTAATTTTATCATGTTTTCACATACGATGTTTTCACACATACCCAGTTCGGAGAACCCCTAAAATCCAACACTGCCTAACCAAAGGACTTACCTAGGACTTAGGACGAAGGATGGGTGGCTAATAGTAACGTGGAAAGACACGGATATAAATTGGACAGATTAAAGGTAAACTGTAAACAATTTCAAAACAGGAGAATGAGTAGACACAGAAATAATGATTCAAAACTGTATTCACTACACCTTTTGGTCATTATGAATGGAATATTATGCCTTTTAGACTAAAAAATGCACCTAGTGAATTTCAAAATATAATGAATGATATTTTCAATCCATTTAGTCATTTTTCCATAGTTTATATAGATGATATTCTTATTTTTTCAAAATCAATTAGTGAACACTGTACACATCTTATTGCATTCTTTTATACCATTAAGAGTCATGGTCTAGTCATTTCTGCTTCTAAGATTAAATTGTTTCAAACTAAAGTCAGATTTTTAGGTTATGATATTCACTAAAATACTATTTTACCTATTAGTCGTTTCATTGAATTTGCGTCTAAATTTCCTGATGAAATCTTAGATAAAACCCAGTTATAACGTTTTTTAGGATCACTGAATTATATTGCTGAATTTTACAAAGACCTTAGGAAAACTTGTCAACCTCTGTTTGATCGATTAAAAGACATTCCTCCTCCTTGGTCTTCTACTCATACTGCTATTGTTAAACAAGTCAAACAATATGTCAAGTCTCTTCCTTGTCTTGGTATTCCTACCGAAAATTCATTCAAAATTATTCAAATTGATGCCTCTGATATTGGATATGGTGGCATCCTTTTCCAGCAAATTACTCCTCAATTATCTGAACAAATTGTTCGTTATCATTCTGGTGTCTGGAATAAAGTACAAAAAAATTATAGTACTATTAAACAAGGAATTTTATCTACTGTTTTACGTATTAGTAAATTTTAAGATGATATTTTAAATCAAAAATTTTTACTTCATGTTGATTACAAATCTGCTAAATATGTTTTAGAAAAAGATGTTCAAAATCTTGCTAGTAAGCAAATTTTTGGTCGTTGGTAATCTATTTTAAGTATTTTTTATTTTGAAATTGAATATATACCTGGTTGTCAAAATTCTATTCCTGATTTTCTTACCCAAGAATTTTTACAGGGTGGATAATGAGTTACAGTGAGTTACATCATGCCCATTCCCTCTATTCCTTACTATAAACACCAGATTAAACACTATAAAACCTTAGTCAAACATACTGCTCGTCGCCTTGCCTTTCTCAAATCAACCTATTTACCTACTAAAAGAGCCTAGTACATACAATTTCATCAAATTAAAGCTCAAAAATAACAACTTTCTCATTATATTAACTGTTTACATGAACATACTGATCAATTAGATATCCTCAGTGGATACTAATTTCTCTCCTTTATTTCATAGATATCTCGTCCACGACCTCCTTCCAAAGCCTTGGTCCCATCTAGTCAACCTTTTGTTCCGCCTCCATTGGAGTTAGTCACCAAATACCATGCTGCTGAATTGGTTAACCGTTACCAAATTCTTGGTAATATTCCTAAACTTAGTTATACATCTGCTTTGGCTACTGATCCTTTTGCTTCATCTAGTCAAGCAATTACTCCATACCCTTCTAATCCTATTAAATTAGCCCGATCTGATTATGTTCAATCCACCACTACTAATCTCTTTTTCAAAGAACCTAGCCACCCAAACAGTCATACTATTCATGATCTGGTTAAATCTTGTTTCCCTCCTAGATAGCATTTTATTCCTCTCCATTTAGAAAAATCAATTATTTTCTATAAAGACATCATGTTCAACCATCAGTCAGTTGTGATTAAACCCATTTATGATCGCACTTACACAAATAAAATTGTGTACCATTCACTCTGTATTCACAACTTTGTTTCTCTGGTTGATTGGGGTTCTCTTTATCAACTACGAGATTTGCCTGGTCATTCAATTCAATACAGTTACTATGATTACATTTATGCTTGGTTCAAAATCCTCTTGTATCAAAATGAGTCAAACAGTCACTATTGGTTTCTTTAATTTGATCAAAAGTTCAAATCCGAGTTACCTACCTGGTTTCTGCGATGGTGGACTCAGTATGGCGTCATTTCGGAAATCTTCCCATCAGTAATTATGGAACAAGTCAATTACTTCTCCACTATTTTCTCATTCACTCCTCAGCAAAGGAAATTCCCTCAATTGCTTATTTTTATATCCAAATACAAAATACCCTAAATATTCAAATGGCAATATGATATTTCTGATGATGTTATTTACCGACAACATATTGTTAAATGGTGGGATAATTTCAAAATTCAGCGTATTGTTGAAATTGTTCAAACTGAATTCCCAATCAACATACATGCTCCAACTCCTGCAATGGTTAAAGCTCAGCAGATCCCAACTGCTTCATTAACGTAAGGAAGCCAACTTCCTCCAGTCAATCTTGGAAGCCCAACATCCAGTTCTTCCAAGCCCAAGTCATCCAAATCAAAGATTAAATCCAAGTTACCAAAGCCCAATACTGCTCAGCCCAAGTCAAAGGATAAATCCAAGTCCAAGGTTAAGCCCAAATCCAAGTCATCTAAAGATGAGCTTCTCCAAATGGCCCATCTCCTTATGGCCCAAGCCAAGTCAGATTCTGATAATAGTGATTCAAAAGAAAGTTCAGACAGTTCAAACTCTTCTGAAGGTTCAACTACTCAAAATCTATATGGACCCGAATTTCAAGATGCTTAGGATCCATATGCCTAGTCACTTGTTCAACTTATCAACATTGGATTCTATATAGCTATAATTATCAGCTTCAATCAATACTCATTTTTTGAGAAAAGCTGCTGATATATACATATATATATCTATATTGATTCCCTCAGTCACGTGCCTCAAAGCAATGAATAGTGAAAAAAATCAACTTTACTATTCACTATTCATCAAAAAGTCAACATTACTATTCATTATTCATCATGATTCAATCCAACCGACAAATTCAGCACAGTAAAAAGCAGCCATCAACTTTAGTCACTCACCGAAAGCAGCAGACAGCTCTCATGTGCTCCTGATGCTCCTTTCAAGTCAGATTATTCACTCACAAGGCTAACAATAGTCACTCACAAGGCTAACAGTGTCTCTTTTGATTATAAAAGAGCCTCTTCAGTCAAGAATAAGGCAGAGTTAGAAAAATTGAGAGTGCTCATTCCTCAAATAGCTATCTCTGTAATTTTATTTTCAAATTATGTATTTTAAAGAACTGTTGGTTTCATTCCAATAAACAATTGTAAGTTTTAATAATTATGTTTTATTCTATTATTATTAATTGTTGATTTAAATTATTTTATTTTAGTGTTGTTTCCTCATTCCTTGCTTCCGTTCCCTTTTGGTATCAGAACCAAGTTGTGTTGTATCCTGTTACTCACTAAATCATTATTTCTGTGTCTACTCATTCTCCTGTTTTGAAATTATTTACAGTTTACCTTTAATTTGTCCAATTTATATCTGTGTCTTTCCACATTGCTATTAGCCACCCGTCCTTCGTCCCAAGTCCTAGGTAAGTCCTTTGGTTAGGCAATGTTGGATTTTAGGGGTTCTCCGAACTAGGTATGTGTGAAAACATCGTATGTGAAAACATGATAAAATTATGTATTGAGCTCACTGTAAACTATTTCAAGACAAAATGAGTCGATTATTTAGAAGTAATTCATCGGTTAGTTCTAAGTCAACAACTTTGCCCTCTATACCTAATCACAGTTTAGTAATCAATGAAGAAGATGTAAAAATATAAAATAATAAAATTGATTTAAGTTGGAGAGTAAAATTTTACTTTCAATAAAAGTAAAGTTTTACTACCAAATAGAGTAAAACTTTACTGTCTTATTACAATGCTTGTGCATTTTCTTTAGTGCTTATTTGTTTTGTCACTTTATTGTTTAAAGTAAAATGTTACACTGTTGATATAGAGAAACTTTTTTGTGTTTTAAAATAGTTATTACCAGAAGCAAATGTGGTGATGATGGTGATGATGATGATGATGATTTTAAAGTTCCACCAACGGCTATACAAAAGAAGAAAGCCCCAAAAAAAAAGAAGCAAAAGTAGTAAAGAAGTTCAATCCAATGCTAGTGATGATGAAGGTTGTAATGAAAGCAATCCAATGCCTTCAACAACAAAACCTTTAAAGTTGAATATTGCACATGGAGTACGAGAGAGGGAGAACTATGTGAAACAATATAGGTCAAATGTTGTTTCATTGATAAACCTAATACGAGACACAAGGTTCACTGAAAGACACATTACTGCCCTCGAGAGAACACCTTTTGGGATGTTGTTTAAATCTTTTTGGAAGAAAGAAGATGTGGTGTTAAAGAAGTTCAAGAAAGTTGATGATAATGTCATAGATGTGATCAAATCTTATGACTTTCATGCAAAGGGATTTAAGCTTCGGGGGGAAACGTGTGACATACGGGACAGTGACGTTACTTTGATTTTTGGGATAAAATCAGGAACGAAAAAAGTAGACGTCTCATATGGGAAGAAACAAGAATCACCTTTTGTGTAGAGAAGGTTTCGTAACATGTCAAGAATATCTGTAAAGAGTTTGCGAGAGGCATTAGGAGATACATTGGAAGGCACAACGACAGTTGATATTGAGGATATTGCACGAATAATGTGTTTATTTGTTGTGGCAACTTTGTTATTACAAATAAATGGTCTAACAGTTAGATGGGCTTTTGTCGCCCTTGTAGAAGATTTGGAAATGATGAATTCATATGCATGGTCGACTGCAGTTGCATCCATGTTGACTACTTCAATCCATTCTTTATTAGGAAGTCCTGAAAATGTAACTGGATGTGTACTTCTTCTTTTGGTTAGTAAATTGAACTACTTGAAATATTACGCAATCTATCTTTAGAGAATTAACTAATTTCGATTTTTTATTTTATAGTACTGGTTATGCGAGCATACTACTCTCATTCAACCTCAAGAAAAAAATTTATGTCCAAGGCTCCTTCGATGGGACTTATCAACGTTGAGGAAAAAGCTTATGAAGAGGTCATCGCAAACACTAAAGCCTGAAGAGGCATCATCATTCCAAACTCAGCCTTACTGGTTCACTTTGTTTAAAATTTTACTTACATAATAAAATCTTACTCTTGAACAGAGTAAAAGTTTACTTAAAATTAGAGTAAAAGTTTACTTACAATCAGAGTAAACTTTTACTTTGAAACAGAATAAAATTTTACTTACTCTTGCATAGAGTAAAAGTTTACTTAAAATCAGAATAAAATTTTACTTACTCTTGAACAGAGTAAAAGTTTACTTTAAATCAGAGTAAAAGTTTACTTATAATCAGAGTAAACTTTTACTTACAATCAGAGTAAAATTTTACTTACTCTTGAACAGAGTAAAAGTTTACTTAAAATCAGAGTAAAAGTTTACTTACAATCACAGTAAAATTTTACTTACTCTTGAATAGAGTAAAAGTTTACTTTAAATTAGAGTAAAAGTTTACTTACAATTAGAGTAAACTTTTACTTACAATTAGAGTAAAATTTTACTTACTCTTAAACAGAGTAAAAGTTTACTTAAAGTTAGAGTAAAAGTTTACTTACAATCAGAGTAAACTTTTACTTTAAAACAGAGTAAAAATTTACTCTGGTGGTTAAAGTTTGCTTCATTGCTGACTTCTTTTCTTTTTCTATTTTTCAAATGCAGGTAAATCACGATGAACTGAAGCCCATTTCCAGAGAAGAAATGGAACTTATTCGCAATGATGAGGAAGAAGATGCATTGGACATAAAGGAAAATTTGGAGACTAAAGAAGATGAAGATCATGTAGCTGAAGATTTAGGAGATGATAAACCTTTGAAGGACTTCATTGATCTTGGGAAATTAGAACAAGTTCAAAAAGAAAACAAGAGGCTGAAAAGTGAGAATATGGCATTGGTTGAAGAACTGAAGAAACTGAGGGAAACAATACAAAAAATACAAGAAGATCAAGAGGCAAAAACAAAAGAAATGATGGAAAATATGAGCAACACAGAGAAAGAAATGGAGAAACTGAGAAAGGAGTTTGAAGTACTTGAATTTGAAAATAAACAGTTGGTTGAACAGATTGAAGAAAATGTAGTTTATGCAGCTACCCAAGCTTTTGCTTCTAAAGAAATGCCACATGCTAAAGGAGTAGAACAAGAGCAAAATTTTAGGATTCAAACTACATTGAAAGAAACACCTATAGTCATAGAGCCATTGCAAACATCCATGGTCAAGAAAATCAAAATCAAGACGAAGAAGAAAAAAGAGATGTCTGATTTTGAATGTGAGCCAAGAGAGGCAAAGAAAAAAAAGACCACAAAACAAACAATTGAAGTGATATCAAATGAAGTGATTTGTGTTGACAACTTGCCTCTAAGCCAACCAAAGCCAGTTGAAAAGGGTTTTATTTCCAAATAAGGCTACAATATGAAATTGCTTGATGAGAATGATAAGTGTCTACGGAGCAAGATTTACAATTTGGAAACCACAGAGTAAGACCATTTTAATTTTATCAAACAACAGATTTTTACTGTTATCAAACTGCAACGTGTTAATCAACATTTTTTTTTACCTTATGACTAGTGCAATCATATAGTCTGGCACAGGAAATGGAATATATGTTACATTGTATGATGTGGATGTAATTCTGAGAGATGGTGATACTGTAAATAATGTAAGTGGCCATACAATTTTCAAGGACTAGTGTTCACTTCAATAACTAAAAATAGTTCATTTTATTAACATATATTTAATTGATTTCATTGACAGCTTTGTAGAAATGCTTCAGATTGAGCAACAAGCAAAGAAGCAAGGAAAGAATAAGTCATTCTTTTTCTCAAGCCTTTGTTGGATAAGCCATCAAT
The DNA here is from genome assembly GCA_025200525.1 of Camellia lanceoleosa. Classification (NCBI taxonomy): domain Eukaryota; kingdom Viridiplantae; phylum Streptophyta; class Magnoliopsida; order Ericales; family Theaceae; genus Camellia; species Camellia lanceoleosa. Next base: position 204,150,570 of record CM045761.1, on the reverse strand, counting down.
TTGTGTTTAGTTTGAATTGATAAAATTTTACTGTGATTTAGTGTAACATTGTACTGTATTTTAGAGTTAATTTTTACTATTTGGTTTGCCAAAGATTGACAATTTATACAGTGTGTCACCAACACAACTTGAGACATGACACTCTTATATGATTAAATACAGTCGCTAGTGAAATGGGGTTATGGAGATTTGAGAAATCATTTAATTGACGAAGTGCTTGAGCAAGATTTGAGTGGATACAGATACATTCACTTTTGCATGAACTCCAATGGAAACAAGAAGGAAGAAAAGCCCTACCACTAGACATTTCTTGTATTTAACACTGAATTTGATGAGTAGAGACATTACAATTCTTTAAGGCCAAGAGACAACAAAGAAGATCCTTACCTTAAGGATGCAAAAAAGATTGTAAATGTTTTGTATCATATTAACAGTAATTTTTTACTGTGTTTTATTCTTGTATTTAATCGTGACCAAACAATTATGCAATGATGTTAGATAACATATATGGAGAACAAGTTGGCCAACAAAACGAAGAGAGGTAGAAGAAAGTTTGCAAACTTGGTTTCGGTGAAAGATAATCCACAACAGTGCCTAACATCGTAAGTATTTCACGTTACTATTACATGCTTGAATTGGTAGTTTTCAAATTAGACTAAATCTAACAAGATCTGGATTTTTATTAACAGTGTTGATTGCAAAATTATTGTATGTTATATCATGTGCCAAATCATAAGAGATGAGCCTATTGCAAATTTTATGGAAGATGATGAAATTAATAATTTTTGAGTGTCAATAGTGTATCAATTTTTTAATGATTATCCAAAAGCATGAACTGAGAAACAATTTAACCTAAAAAAAAAAAGGGGGGGGAGGCAAGAGCTAAGATCTCAAGGATGACAATGTGGACAACTTTTGGGAAACTATTGTGAATGATGTATGTAATTTCAGTTTTTGTAAATAACATAATGGTACAAAAGTAATTGTAAGTGAAAGAATACTAAAAGAATATTAGATAGCACATGCTATGTCTATTGTTCTAGTAAAGTTTACTGTGGTTTGGTGATTAAAACATTATTATAGTAGGATATTGTTTTGACTAAGAATGAACGTTGTTATGGATAGAATACAATTATGCAAGTTATACTTGTGTATCTTTGATGATATATGTAGTTATGTTGTTAGATTATTTTTGCACAAAGATTGCATGATGATCATCATAGGAGTTTTTGTATTGTGGTAAATTTTGGTACATGTTGGAAATATTTTTCTAAGGGGCTAACATACTGTCTGAAATAAAGTAAAATTTTACTTTGAAATAAAGTAAAATTTTACTTTACTCTGAAATATGAGTAAATTGTTACACTTTGAATCTAAAGTAAAATTTTACTCTGCATAAAAGTAAAATTTTACTCTTAAAATGTTACAAAAAGAATCTAAAAGTAAAATTTTACTCTGTATAAAAGTGAAATTTTACTCTGAAATAATAATAAAATGTTACACTCTGAATCTAAGAGTAAATTCTTACGCCCTGAATCTAAAAGTAAAATTTTACTCTGTATAAAAGTAAAATTTTGCTCTGAAAAACGAGTAAAATGTTACACTCTGAATCTAAAAGTAAAATTTTACTGTGTATAAAAGTAAAATTTTACTTTGAAAAATGAGTAAAATGTTGAGTCTGAATCTAAAAGTAAAATGTTACTCTGCATAAAAATAAAATTTTACCCTCTATAAAAGTAAAATTTTACTTTGAAATAAGGTAAAATTTTAATCTAAAAGTAACATTTTACTCTGAAATAAAATAAAATTTTACTGTGAAACCATAGGCTCATCACACCCATAGACAGCCATTCAACAACATAGTAAATTTTTACTTTGAAAGGCAGTAAAGTTTTACTTTCATGTAAATGAAGGCAATGTTTTACTCTGGAAAAAGTAAAGTTTTACTCTGCAATAAAATAAAAGTTTACTCTGAAATACCGAAAAATTTTACTTTGAAAGCACAGGCTGAGCACAACCATTTCAAACCTTCACACCTACTAAACAAACTCCATTATAAGTTCATTTACATGAAACTTACTCAACCACATTAAAAAATATATATTAAAATGTCAAACTCAACCACAAAGCAAATCAGAAACTTGAACAAACAACCATTCAAGAACATAGTAAAAATGTCTTTTATTGCAATGTCTCCTTACAAATCTTGTCTAAAAGACTATACTATTATTGCTATGGACTATTTATTGCAGAAGAACTGCATTATTTTCATACTGCTATTACAAAATCAATAATGTCTTTCATGGCAATGTCTCCTTGCAAGTCTTCCTATTATGACCGTACTTCTTGCATCTACCACACTGTATTCATCTTATCTTCTCACCCCTAGATGGAATCCTATTCTTCCCTGGCTTACCAGGTGGCTTCTTACAAATTAGAGGAAGGACAACAAAATCATCCATAGTTACAAGAGGTTTCTCAACAGTAGGTATTGGATAAACGGACTCAACATAGCAAACTTTGAACTTGCTAGTGTAATAAAATAGTTCCACATGTGCATACAAATCACCTCCACTCTTTTGGATAACGGTCGCCACGTGAGCACAAACAAATCCATTCTATTGCCATTGGTAACATGAGCAAGTTCCATTCAAGAGGTCAACACTAACCGATGGCTGGGATTGAACCTCAAAAACATGATCACTTGAACGACTAACCAACCAAGTTCTTCCACTTTTAAGAGCATTTACTAATGTTGAATCCATCTCCGGACAAAGAAAAGTAATCCATTTCTTAGCTTGTTCTCTCCTTTTCAACATCAAATCCAAAATCTTTAACCTAATTGAATCAATCATCTTCGTAGTGGGCAAATGACGAGCTGGACGGATCCATGAATTGAAAGACTCTGCCACATTCAATTTCATTTCACCGTATTTTTGTCCTTTAAAATATGCATTAGTCCACTTTTCATAGGGCAAATTGGATAGAAACCTACAAACGATCGCTTTTCTCTCATCTTGTAATTCTTTCAAGCACTGATTAAAACATCCCACTATTGGAGCATAAGCACATGAAGAAAACAAAAACAACTATTCTACTTCTGAAAGTATTGCTGAAACTTGGATCGGAGAACCTATCCCTCAAATTGGCCTTCAAGTGTTGGAGACAAAAATAGTGGTAAGTAGTAGGTAAAACCTTGGGTAAAGCCTTCAAAAGTCCAACATTTCGATCAGATATGAAGGTAATTGGTCTTTCATCCAATAATATATTCGACAAATGCATAAAAAACCATTCCCAACTGTTTGTAGTTTTCGTATCAACAATTGCCATTGCAAGAGGGAAAAAACCTGAAAAATAACATTTTACAATTAGTAAGTATATTAAACGAAAAGGACAAATATAGTAAATTTTTACTCTGAATAACAGTAACATGTTACTCTGAAAATAAGTAACATGTTACTCTGAGAATAAGTAACTTGTTACTTTTGAATAAACTATTGTAATATCTACCTTGATCCGCATCATTTGCTGTAGCTGTTAACAAGGCGCCCTTATATTTCCCCTTCAGAAAAGTTCCATCGATAAACAATAAAGGACGGCAATGCCTAAACCCTTGAATGGAAGCATTAAATGCAACAAAAAAACCTCTTGAACCGTCCACTTTGATGGTTATAATCAAGACGCAAATGGCTACCAGGATTTGTGCTCATCACAATATCCATATATCATCGAATCTCATCATAAGACATAAAGAAATCTCCAAAAGTAGTAGTCCTAACTTTCTCAACTCCCAACCAAGCATGATTGTACGTAATGGTGAGCTCGTATTGATCTGTAAATTGACGCACAACATCAATTGGATAAGTTTGGGGATTCCCATGAACTTCATTAACAATCAAACTTGCAACCAAATTTGAACTCATCCTTGAGTTTTTAGAAGTACGAACTGCAGCTCTACAAGTATGCTCATCATGTAGAGTCCTAATGTAGAAAAAATTATTAGCACTTTCTAGAGATGCATGTGCTCACCATAAACAAGCTTTGGACTCCCACATTGAACACACAGTAGTGACCTGACACTTCTCATTCTTTACATACACAAACTCAAATCCTATCTCAATGGCATATTTACATAATGCAGTCCAGAAATCCTTTGCACCTCCGATAAATCTTTGACCTACATGAGTAATTTCATTGACCCATCCACAAGACAACAAAGTCCTTTCTTCATGTTGACAAAACATAGGAGTACATCTATTTCATCATCATTAATGTTGGATCCATTAGCGTCCCCTGATTCTAACTCCATGTTTTTCATTTAAAATGCCCATTTCAGTAATAGTCACATCAACCCGATCAACACCAAGGGGATAAACAAGAGACAACATATTCTGAAAATCAAAATCATCATCAATCATGCATTGCGAATGTCCAAGTAAACAGTACGATAACAGTATGCAACCACTACTGTCAAACTTCTTCAATTTACAACTTAAGAAATCAGTTAAATTCTTCAACGCGCAATTTGACACAACCTTGAACACAATGATACGATCACCATACTTACATAACAACATAAGAGGTGGAACCATTTTACAAATCTGCAATCAATTAACAGTAAAAATTTACTGTCAATCAAAGTAAAATTTTATTATCACTATCAAAGTAAAATTTTACCATCACTATCAAAGTAAAATTTTACTGTCACTACAAGTCCAAAAGTCAAGATTATTTTGATCTATTACCCATTTCTTATATGGTCATCTCTGTCAAAGCTTTCCTAATACAAATCATTTTTAGACATTCCAGTTTGGCTTCTTTGAACATCTTAGAATAGGACTTCTTTGGGACTAATGGACGAGTCTTTATGAAGTTCTCTAGGTCTAAAAATAGTTCATGCCCACCCAATTCCAACACAAACCGTGATCATGAATTATTAATAACTTGTGTATAAATATACATATATATAAACCTACACAAACACATAGAAATGGTATTCTTTCCAGACAATGAACTTGTTTGGTGCAATTTTTTGCTAGTTAAAAATTGATAACTAAAATGCATAAGCTAAAAGAACAGATCTCTCATATCTTCTCAATAATCAAAATTTTTGCTTATCTAAGCTATTTTTACCTAAGCAAAAGTTGCAACAAACATGATCAACGTCAGCGGAGGCACTGTTTGTGGCAGCTGAAGTGTTTGGCAATGACCACCTCTTGACAGTAAAATTTTACTGTCATTCTAACACCAGAGTAAAATTTTACTTTAATTCTCTCAAACAAAAAACAGAGCAATAGAACTAGAGTAAAATTTTACTCTCATTCTCTCAAACAAAAAATAGAGCAATAGAACCAGAGTAAAATTTTACTCTGATTCTGTCAAACAAAATCAGATTAAACACAACAAAAATAAATCAAAAACAAAAACAAAAACAAAAAAAATTAATCAACAAATCAACATACCTAATTGAGAAGAAAAACCTCTAAAACTCGATCAACAGTCACAGATCTCAATGAAACTCTCGTTTAATTGAGAGTGTTGATCGTTGGCGGCGAGATCGTCTATTGTTGACTAAGTATGAGATCTTCGGCTTCGAGATCTTCAGATTTGGAGATCGTCTTCATCAATTTCGTTCTTGATTTCGTAAATTGTAGCAGATCGTATATAGCTCAGATTTCAAATATTTCAAATGTATGATACGTATATATAGAAGGGCAATATTGTCATAAAAAAATAAAAATTATAAAATGTCCTTATTAAGGTAGGCATTCCTACTTAGGGGCTTTTTGAAAGAAAATTGATTGGGTTATCCTTTACCCTAATAAAAAAGGCCCAAAAGGGAGATTTCACCAAAAATCCCAAAAAAAATTGTCGTTGACCTGGCGGACATCCGGTAACACCCAATTCGCTTGTTGTACCGATGAGCAGTGGCTTTCTTCATCAGAGGAGGAGTTGTAGCGTTGGCAAAATGACAGACAAGTACAGCAAGACTGATGGATCACATTTTTACAGCTTTTGCTGCCATTGTAGAGAGGCTGATGCTGATGCTGATGCTCTTAGAGCACCAATTGTTAAAATTGTATCTCAAAAGGTTTGTTCACTAATAAAAAGGGATAAAAGTAAAATTTAATTTTATTCGTGGAGTGTTTGTAATTAGTGAACAAATGAGTTCTTCAATAAATACATTGAAATGTATTATGTAGGGATAAGACTTATTTAAATGTGTTAATGTAAAAAAATAAAAATAAAAAAGAATAAGTGAGACCCATCACTCACATATTTCAATCTCACCTAGTTACATTTATATATATGGGATTGTTTGTTGTATTTTAAATGAATTGATTACAACTTATTTTATTTTATTAATTTATATCAAATTATTTGATGCCATTTTTTTTTACAACTTATTATTAAGCAGAAATAAATTAAATAAATTTATTTAGTAGTTTGTACTAAACAGACCCATAACACTCGCAAAAAACCACTGATCCAGTCTTACCTGTCTATGACCCAACACACAACAACCGCATAAAAGCCCAATGACTATGGCCTAATTTCGTCTCCAACAATGACAAGGCTTTCAGGCCATGTTTAAGGGTTGGTTTTTTTGAGGGACTCAATTGGCTCGGTTCGGAAAAAGGCTCGGGTCTATTAATATTTTCCACTCCTCCATCTTCTTATTGTTTTGTTGGATATATATATTAACCCATAATTCTCACGCAAAAAGAAAAGGTTCAACTCCTAATTTTTATGTATTCAGTATCAAATAACGGTGGTGTTACACAAATCAAGCAGTATATTAATTTGTTAAAAAAAGAGTAATATATTAATTAATATATTAACATATGTTATGACATTATCAATTTAAAATTATGACCCAACTCATTATATAAATTATAAAAATTCAAAACCTCTAATTAATATATATAGCATTATTTATCAAATAAATATAAATAAATTTTTGTCAACTAATATGCCAAATGCACTTGCTTAGCACTAATTTTGAAAGTACTTCTCAGCATTTTTAAAAAATAAAATAAAACAATTGAACAATTTATATGTTGTTTTGTTTTGAAGATGAAAATCAAGATTCATCCCATGTTAAAGTATACGTACTTTTTTGTTTTATGCAGAATGTATGGTTTTTTTATAAATAATAATAATAATAATAATAATTTATTTAACATCTATTTTATGTTAACAAAATCTTAATAAGATCAACAATAATCTTTTCTAATAAACAGTTTAAGTTTAAAAGTGAAATAAAATAACATTGAAATATTACAAATTATATAAAATAACATTGAAATAATCCAAACTTTAAACATAAAGGGTTGACCAAACAGACTGCTATGCTATTAAACCTTGACTGAACTGTGTCGTCCGTTGGTGATGGCCAGACAATTGTATAATTTTCCATGAGTCCCACTTTTCTGGGAAGGCACCCTCCTTCTCCGACCCTTTTCCGTTGTTGATTTTTCTGGAAGTTGGATTTGATCATTTCCCCCTCTTGTTTTGGTGTGTGGGTGTCCCTGTGTGCATGATTTACTACTGATCTTCAATCTTCAGACCAACCATGGTGATCATTACGGGTATGTTAATGACCACAATTAATTTACTGGTTCTAAACCTGATTTTTTTCCTCTTTCCCTTTCACAACTACCGATTTAACATCTGGGTTTATGATTTCACCATCATCGATTATATAGAGCACTAATTAACCACTGATTGTTTCACGCAGTTGCAAGTGCGTTAATCTATGCGAACAAGATGAGCTTTTTCGAAGCTTTTACAGACAATATGAAGAACGTGTGGACTGAATGGGAGCTTCGAGGTCTAATTCTGCTCAGCCTCATCTTGCAAATACTACTGATACTGTTAGGCAAACGCCGAAAGTACATCGCCAGAACTTGGATCAGAGTCACTCTCTGGTCTGCCTATTTAATGGCCGATTGGGTCGCAACAGTGGCTCTCGGTGTCATCTCCAACAGTGGTCGACAAAATGCAATCCCCGTCAAGGACAAGGACACATTACTCGACAAGAAGCATCTGATGTCGTTCTGGGCACCTTTTCTTCTGCTTCACCTCGGCGGTCCCGACACCATCACCGCCTATGCCATGGAAGATAATCAGCTCTGGTTGCGACACCTGCTTGGACTGGTGGTTCAGAGCGGAGTCGCAATCTACATCCTTTTCATGGCTTGGCCTCCTGCTCATTCATGGCTTCCAATTTTGAGTCTACCCATGTTTTTGGCTGGTCTGATTAAGTATGGAGAACGGACTTGGGCTCTGAGATCAGCAAATACGGAACAACTCCGTGAATCGTTGCTCACTCTCCCCGATCCCGGTCCCAATTACGCGAAATTCATGGAGGAATTCACTATAAAGAAGGCCGAGGGGTTCCATGTGAAAGCCGTTGAGGTGATTGAAGAAGCCCCAGTTCCCATTGACCATTCGCATGCTGTTACAGGCCATGAATTAGAACTCAAAGCATATGATCTATTTCGGACATTCAAACGCCTATTCGTAGATCTCATCCTTAGTTTTCAGGATCGTGACGCGAGTAAAGCGTTCTTTCAGGAACTCTCTGACTCTCCCGAAACTGCTTTCCATGTGATTGAGGTTGAGCTCGGATTCGCTTTTGATGTTCTCTACACCAAGGCACCTGTGGTTTACACACTCGTAGGCTGCATTCTGAGATTTATATGTTTCTCTTCTACTTTTGTTGTGTTGGTTGCGTTTGTATTGTTGTGTCGGACAGAGACGCACAAGTATCAATTAATCGATGTGATCATCACTTACTTATTGCTGATTGTGGCAATTTTGCTGGAAATGTATGCTGTTGTTCTTATGATCCGCTCGGACTGGGCAGATCATTGGTTGAGTGAACACAAGAGAACTCGGGACTTTCTCGTGGTGCCTTGCCTGAGAAAACCCAAGAAACATTGGTGGTCTAATTCCATGGCACAGTACAATTTACTAGGCTTTTGCCTCGGGGATAAGCCAGCAACGTGCCCTGGGATCCAAAAGCTACTTCGGATTTATGATCTTCGAGAGAAACACCGTTACAAGACGTACAGTAATGTGTCCCCGAAGCTGAAAGCCATTATCTTCAATCATTTATTGGAGATTATGAGAAGCAGCAACGATGACCCATTGGCTTTATGTACACACAGAGGTAGTTTTGTTCTCAAGCAATACGATTTACCCAAATTTGAGTGGAGTACCAAGGTAGAATTTGACCAAAGCATTCTTATCTGGCACATTGCTACGGACCTGTGCTATTACATGGAAGATGGTGGTGTCAATACAGCGAACAAAGAGGAGAGCAAGCAAATTTCGGACTATATGTTATACCTTCTGGTAATGTGTCCAGCTTTGTTGCCAATAGGAATTGGGATGATCAGGTTTCGAGACACTTGTGCGGAAGCCAGGTTGTTCTTTGAAGAAAGAAGTTCCATAACTGGTGATGGATTTAAATTTAAAGCCAATGCTTGTGAGAAGTTGTTGCAAGTGAACACTGAAGTATTACCAATTAAAGTGAAGGGGGACAGGAGCAAATCTGTGTTGTTTGATGCTTGCAGGCTTGCAAAGTCCTTGCAAGCCATGAAGGAACAAAAATGGGGTATTATGAGTCTTGTGTGGGTGGAGATGCTAGCTTACGCGGCTACGCACTGTAGAGGAAATCACCATATTCAGCAGCTCAGGAAAGGCGGTGAGCTTCTCACTCATGTCTGGCTTCTGATGGCGCATCTGGGCATTACAGAACAGTTCCAAATATATCAGGGCCATGCTAGAGCTAAGCTGAATGACGAGTAGGAAAGGGCACAGTTGCTGAATTGTTGTTAGGTGTTTTGCACTGTAAGGTCCTTTTATGCTTTCTCTTGGAAATGAATGATGTGAGAGGTTAGCATACTATCTTGAGAAATGTCTTGACCATGGGAATGTCAACTTCATCAAACAATGTGGGTGTTTGGGAAGTTGATTTTTATGTAGGTTTTTTTAGTGGGCAAATTACAAAAACCCCCCTTGAGGTTTGGTGAAAATACAGATTCCCCTGAGGTTTAAGAAATTACAAATTGCCCCCTGAGAGTCAAATTTTCATAACAAATTAGGGGAAATTAGGGGGGAATCTGTATGAAAATAAAAACCTCAGGGGGTAATTTGTTATGGAAATATAAACCTCAGGGGGCGGGATGTAATTTCTCAAACCTCAGGGGGGAATTTGTATTTTCACCAAACCTCGAGGGGGGTGTTTGTAATTTGCCCTTTTTTAGTTGTAGGATATTATTGGATAAAAAGATTTTGGTGTTTGGAAAGAAAGGTGGGTTTTTTTGTAATTGGATGTGATGTTTATGAGAGAAAAAGTGAAATGATTATGAAATTGGATGTGATATTTTGTTTGGATTTGTTTTTTTTTTTTTTTTTTTTTGCAAAAACTGTCTTTTAATGGAAAAAATCAAAAAAAACCCAAAACCAAATCTTGCCAAACACCGCAACATGCTACATCACACTCTTGATTGAGAGTAAAAATTCAGTATAATGATGATACATCATCATTGACATTGGAGCTTTCAAGCTGATGCCTAGTTGGGAAGATATTGGACAATTGCCATTTTCTCAATCATCCATGTGTTTGTGAGTAGATCTTTAGTCCTTTCCACCTTTTGAAACCTTGGAAAGCTTAATATTGGATTTACCAGTCATTCATTCTAGTCAAACTTAGTGAACTCCAATATGTTTTTCATTTGGTGTGTATGCGAATCAAATTGTCTGTAATAGCTTGCTTGTGATCAAGCTGCAGCAGGATTTCATTGTGCGTCTTTTAAGCCTTCTTTACTCAGCTGTGTTGTATATCGTGCTGTCCAGTAAGCTTATTTTGTAATGTGAAATTGATGAGTTATGTGTTTTAGGGGATGACACTGTTTAACACTATTTAATTGTTGTTGGGACTGGTGGAATCAACCCGAGTGTCTCATCTTTTGTTGCAGACCAATTTGATGAAACTGATAGGAAGAAGAAGAAGAGTTCCTTCTTTCATTAGTTCTACTTGTCAATCAATGTGGGTGCTCTTATTGCTTCCTCTGTTTTGTGTCTAGTCTTCTTGACATCTCAAATTTCAGAGGATAAATTTCACTTTATGTGCACATTGAAAACCTTTCTAGAACAATACAGAAAACAGAGATGAACACAAGAAAGGTGAATAAGCTTCTGTAACTTCCTTTCTCAATTCATTACATAGTATATATACACTCTAACAACCACCACACACCAATAACAATAACTCAATTATGGAAAATTATTAGATAATCTGGAAGTACCATGTGGCATTGTCTACGTGATGCTTCAACCCAAGAGAAATTACAACACATGCTAAAAGGGTTATCCAACACATACTAAATGTGCCATTATTCTGAACGCAATTTAATGACAACCAAAATATGTTTCATTCACTTTGACAGTCTTAATTAAGTTTAATTTAAGACATTTTAACATAAAGGAAGAAGTACAAAGTTAAAAGACAGGAAAGCATAGACAAGCAGCTCTCAGCTCACCCACAATTGATATATCCATATATATATATATATATATATTCTAGAGCTGATGGTGAGAATGAAAGCAGAAACATAAACAAGAAACAAAACAGAGAAAAACTGAGGCACGACAAATAGCAAAGACACTGGAAAAAGAAGATGGCAAGGCTAACTCCTCCCCAAGCTAATTCCAATTGAAACCGGGGCAGATGAAGGTCTTCAGTTAATTAGTAAGCCTGTGAACTTGTTTCGGAATGCCCAGCCTGCCCATTCATGAGTAGCGCATTCCCATTAATGTGACAAACATTATCTTCTTCTTCTTCTTCCTCCCACTGCAACCAAAACAAATCAATTTTAGAGAGCTCAGGTACTAGTACACATGAGAATGCATTCACAATTTAAAAATAGTCATTTAACAAGCTGCATTTTAACAATCAACAAACAAACAGAAGACAAAGCAGAAAATGTAACTCACAGGCAAAGGAGTGAAAGGCAAATTATTTTCGGTAAGGGTGGTATGATCCGATTTTTGCTCTTGAACCTCAGTTACAAATCTTTTCGGCATGTTTGTCAAGATTACTTCTTCGAGGGTGCTCAGTTGCAGCAGAGTTGGAGGCAAGGTCCTGAGGTTTTCACAGCATCTGATATTTAATTCTTTGAGGTTCTGCATTGCCCCTTCCTTTACATCCCATTCCTTCAAGCTCTTCAGCATCCACAGTTTCAAGACTCTAAGCTTACTGAATCCTCTGAGAGGGCAAACAATTTTTTCCCCTAGGAATGAATTGGCTAAAAGCCTGAGAACAGTTAGACTCTGCAGCTGCCCCAAAGTTGGCATTGGATCTTCAGTCAGTTGTGAGACTGACAATGTGAGAACTTTGAGTCCCGGAGGGAATTCATGTTTAGCAGGCAGCTTCTGTAAATTACCCAGCAAATTCAGGTGGGAAAGCTTCCCTAGGGCCGACAATGGCCTCAAATCGAGTTTGGAAGGACGTCCCCTTTCGTCCTTGGATCGCAACCTCAGAGATTGAAGATTTGTCAAGTTTGAAATCCATTCAGTCAAGTCTAAGCTGGACTTCAAATTAAACGAAATGCCTAATTCTCTTAGATCATGTAGCTTGCTCAAGCCATTCTTAACCGAACTCTTGTCGTCTACAAACAATCCCCATAAAGTCAGGAGCCCTGGCAGAGGACTGTGTTGTTGCTCAGGCATGTCAAGACGGAGCTCATTGAGATTGAGATGTCGCAGATGTTCCAATTTCCAAATGGAATTGGGCAGGCTATTGATATATGTGCGCTTGAGATCCAGCGTCTCGAGGTAGGGAAGGTCACCAACAGAAGGAGGGAGGTTGTCCAAGAAAGTCCATCTCAACCCCAAGTACCTCAAATGAAAGAGATCCCCGAGCTTATCCGGTAAACTTGGTTTATACACGCCTTCCAAGTCAAGCACCCTGAGTAAGCCATACCCTCGGTTACCAGTGATTTTGCTGACAAAATTGGCAACTTGAATTGCAGGGATGTCTTTCCTTTGAATGTTAAATGATATGTAAGACCTCAAATATTGAAGTTCAGAGTCATTGAAAGCACAATTCTTGAGATTCAGGTACTCGACAATCCTGCGAAGTCCAAATCGGCCTCCTGTTTCTTCCATGTTGCAATCAGAGTTGCTGCGGTGGACATGGAAAAGGCTGATATCTTCAGCTTTAGGGAGCAAGTAATCATGCAGGGCACTCGGTAAATGACACCTTCTTGGGCTCCCATCGGACCTAAATTTCGATATCTGAATCAAGTTCCGGTTAACCAAATCATCAAAGTATTCCCCTGCCACATCCTGCTCCGTGGTCATTAATGGGGTTGGGGATCGCTTCACAAATCCCTCAGCAAGCCACAACCGAACCAACCTCCTAACCGGGATGTCGAATTCTTTAGGAAAAAGCACCAGATAGAGCAGGCAAAGCTTGGAGTGAACAGGTAGGTCATTGTAGCACAATGACAAGATGTCAAAACCATGCCCATAGATATGGTCCAACACTCTTGACCATTCATCATAGGTTATTTTTTTGGTTGATAACAAACCACCAAGCAGGACGATCTTCAATGGCAGACCTTCACATATTTCCAGAATCCTTTGTTGTAATTCCAAAATCTCTGAGTCTGACTCTGTTGTAGGTATTTCAGAGAGCCGTGCCTTCTTCAAGAACATTTTCCAGCTTTCCTCACGACTTAGCCTCTTCATGTAATGCGGCGGGTTATCTGAACCCCCCGCGGACAAAGCTACTTGTTCATCACAAGTAATGAGGATGATCTTGGTGCCATTTCCTGTGTTTGGATTTGGAAACGCATCTTTGAGTTTCTCCAAAGCATCACAAGTCCGGACACCGTCCATGACAACAAGAAACTTCTTCTCCGACAGCTTATTTGCCAGAACTTGCTGGGGATTCAGAACCACACCTTGGTCTTGCTTCTTGGAACTATCTACCTGTTTTAACAAGCTTAACAACACATCTCTTTCTGTATAATCCTTAGATACAGAGACCCAAGCTCGGCCTCCTTTGAAATAGCTCTTGATTTCCTTGCTCTTGTAAATCGCTTGAGCAAGCGTAGTCTTGCCCGAACCCACTTTTCCAACTATCGAGAGTACGTTGTTGTTGGTATCAGAGGTTAGTCTTTCCACCAAATCATTTACACGCTCTGGGAACCCAACAATTCCCAAATCTTCTTCTTCTTCTTGAAGAGAAAAACTAGAAGTAAGTGTAGGCCGCCTCAGATGCTCTCCAAAGCTCGACCCAAGACTCGGAGTTTTCACAGGCTTGGCCTCGCAAATCTCATCCTCTTCTTCTTCTTGCTCTTCTTCTCCTTCTTCTTCTTCTTCTTCATGATGATGAAAACTGTTTTCTTGAAAGCTAGAATCAGAAAAATGGTATTTGAAACTGGCATCGCGAACCATACCGGGCTTACTTTTGTTGAGCTCGTCGATTTCAGTCTCGATACTAGCCATCTTCCAGCGAAGCTTTTTGCTAGCCTTGAGATTGTTGAAGAAGAAAAACAGACAAGCATAATTGTTGAAGACATCCCCAATTGAACTCGAATTGCACATCCTCGTCTTCCACCTATGAGATGCTATGCGAAGGGCAAAGGCTTCGATGTTGTCCTCGACACAATAGAGAATGCGGAGATAGTCATCGGCCCACTTCTTCGCCGATTTGTCGGGACCTTCGTTTTCTTCGGCGTCGATCAAGAAGCCTCGCATTCGCCGGAGCTTGATTCGGATCTCCTCTACCTTGTCGATCACTTTGTCAAATACTACTGGTTCTTCGATCAGCATGTCAGTGAGTTTTTGAATGACCACCGAAACTACTGCATCGACCGCCATTGGAGAAACTTTAGATTGCTCAGGGAAGCAAAACCACTCCTCACCTACTCTTCTCTCTGAAACGAAGATGCATTAGTACAATAAGGGTGTACGGGGTGCGGTTGGAACGGTTTTAGAGCGAAATTATAAATTGAATAGGGGTTACTGGATTGGTATTTTAGAGCGAAATTATAAATTGAATAGGGGTTACTGGATTGGTAATTTACGATTTGGGTGGTTTTTGATGAATCGGCGATTTGAAGAATATTGTAACTAATTATCATATATTTATATAATATATAATATTAATTTATATAATATTTTTTAGATATATAACATAATATAATTTTAAATAGAATAATGTTTCGTAGTTCAAAATCTTTTTTCCCGAATTTTTCTAATGTCCAAAACAACGTTGTTTTGGACTTTTTTTTTTTTTTTTCCAGTCTAAAACGCAGAGAGGAAGAGGGAGAGGGAGAGAAAGAGAAGAGAGAAGGAGAGAGGGAGAAAGAGAGAGGAGGAGAGGAGAGAAGGGCCTCTCCTGTGCCTCATGTGCCAATCGTCGCAGAAGAACTCGTCGCGACCTCGCAAGAACTCGTCATGACCTTGCCTCCGACAAATCACCTCCAACCCCGCCTCCACCTCCAGCCCGATTGGGCCTCTCCAGTCCTTTTTCTTCTTCCTTCTTCTTCCTTCTTTCTTTTTCTTCTCTTCTTGGTTGATTCGGAGGATTCGGGGGCTCCAAATTCAAGCCCCTTAACACGACTGTTTTAAATAATATGTTTCATATATATAATTACCAATTTATAATAAATTTTATATTTTAAATTTTTTTTATATTTATTTTTACATTGATATTTCATTGAAAATTAAAAAATATATATGGATTAATTATGACAAAACGGTTCGATTAACGAATTATAAATTTTAAAATTTAAACCACGATTAATAATTAGAGCGGTAAAAAAAATACGAATCGATACGATTTTAACGTGTTATTTTACACGGCCATAGTTCCAAGGAAGTTTAACGGGGGTTGTCTCGAAGATCACAGATTTTTCATTCGGTCTGGTCGGAACTCGGATTTGGAGTGGAGCCCACACGTCACAAAGGCCAACGTGTTCGATCATCTGCACCTTTGCAAGTCATCTGATTAAACACTAATAAATCAATTTTAAAATTTTAAACTTTTTTAATTTAAATTTTATTTTTTATTTAAATTATCTGTCTATTTTTATTAAATAAATTAATTAAAAAATATATTTGAATCATTAAATTTATTTAAAAAGATTATTTTAAATATTTTATATACACTTACGTCGAGTTTAATAGTTAAAATACTTTAAAAAAATAGACATTTTACCTAATGAAAATAAATAAATAGTTTGAATTTAAAAAAAAATTAAATTTAAATTGATAATTAAAATTGGGGGATGCACCAATAAATCCCAAATTAATAACTTATGCACTGTTTAGTCCTAAAAGTTTTCTTATAGACTGAAAGGTCCCATTACAATGTTAATAACATCAGATACAATGTTAATAACATCAGAGTCATGTTACAAACATTAGATTTCAAACATCTAATGTTCATCAAATTTCAATAATGTTTGAAAATATAGGATGAAAAACATCTAATGTTCATCAGATTTCAATAAATTTTGAAATTATAGAATGAAACATCATATCATTTACATCATTTACATCATGTTGATGTAAAAATGGGACTAAATGGAGCATAAGAAAACTTTTAGGACTAAATGGTTCAACGTTTCAAAAACTAGGACTTATGGGTAAATTTTCCATTAAAATTTTATAATTTATTACCGGGTCAAATTCTAAATTCCTTTTTTTAATAATAATTTTTCCAATATATTAATATATTTCTTCGTTTTGTGTGTTTTTGGTTCAGCCCACCATCTACGACTTTTTTGTTCGCGTCTTTTCCATCTACGACTTTTTCGTTTGCGTCTTTTCCTATCCTTCTCAATAACTACACTAAATTCAATTAAAGGGCAAATTAATTCATATATTTTGGGACTCGTCTTATTTTATTCTTTAATTTTTTAATTTAAATATATTTTATTTTTAATTTTAAATTTTATTTTAAATAAGTATAATTAAAGATATCATTATTTAATTTCAAGAGTAAAATTATTAATTTAATAAAATATAAATTAATTTGACAAAAATAAATATGAAAAAAATATTTTTAATTTTTTTAAAATTATTTTTATCCACCAGTGATAAAATTATGTAAAATTAATAAAAATTAATAAAAATTACTTGATTAATTTTTAAGAATTAATTTTACATGATCATTATCCAAACATATAATAAAAATTAATTTAGTAAAAAAATAAAAAAAAAATTTAAAAGGTTTATTAATTTTACATAATTTTATTTTTAGTCCGTAAAAATAATTTTTAAAAATTCAAAAATATTTATTTGACATTTATTTTTGTTAAATTAGTTTATATTTTATCAAATTGACGATTTTACCTTTGAAAAATCTAATGATATCTTCAATTGTCCTTATTTAAAACAAGATTCAAAATTCAGAGTCAAATGTGTTACAATTGAAAAGTCAGGGACCAAAGTGACACAAGTTCTAAACTATAGAGACTATTAATGTAATTCACCTTTTAATTAATACTATATTAATCGAATTTCTATATTAATGTAATTCACCTTTCAATTAATACTATATTAATCGAATTTCTATATCAAACTATAATATTATTTGATGGGATTCCAATTAATACTATATTAATCGAATTTCTATATCAAACCATAATATAATATTATTTGATGGGATGCTTTATTTAACATCAATATATATTGCAGGACTCATTATATTTCATGATCTTGGACCGTGTATAGTTTAGAGAAAAATGCTTGGGACCTCTAATTAGAGGTACCACTAATGATGTGGCAGTGGGTTCCACCACTGCCACAACCAATCATGTGTCTTGATTTTTTATTTTTTTTTTTTTCTTCCTTTTCCACCTCATTAGAGGTGTGTTTTTAGAGGACTCTAGCATTGTTGTAGTTTAGATCTGGAATAGTTGTCCAGTTCTGTTTATTAGGTTCACTTTTGAGACTCTTTTTGATAATTTAAATAATTATATTTTAAGATCGGTTAAGTACATTATTTTAGTAAAAAATCATATCAATTGGATAACGAATACTATGTATTTGGATCACTTTTGTCTACAAAAAAAAAATAGACGGTCAAAAAATTAACAGTTTATAAAAAAGTGATCCGAATACATGGTGTGTTTGGTAATGTTTACGTTTTCAGTTTATATTTACAAAAATTTTATAAACTGGTTTTTGTTTATTTTTTGTTTATTTTTAGAAAAATAAAAACTACAAACGCGTTTGGTAATTGACAAAATATTTAAAAAATTTTAAAAATATAAAAAAGAGTAAGAAATGGCAAGTGGCGACGGAAGACTGTGGTGGCAAGTGGTGACGGTGGGTGGTGGGTAGCTGGTGGTGATGGGTGGCGGCGGGTAGGTGGTGGTGGTGTTGGTGGGTGGGTGACGGTGGCAGGTGGTGGGTGGTAGCGAGTGGGTGGTGGTGGCAGGTGGTGGGTGGCGGATGATGGGTGGTAGTGGGTGGTGGTGATGGGTGGGTGGGTGGTGTGATGGTGGGTGGTAGCGAGTAGGTGGTAGTGGTGGCAGGTGGGTGGCGGATGGCGGGTGGTGGCGGATAGGTAGTGGGTGGTGATGGTGGGTGGGTGGATGACAGTGGCGGGTGGTGGGTGGTAGCGAGTGGATGGTAGTGGTGGTGGCGGCGGGTGGTAGGTGGTGGTGGCAGGTAGGTGGCGGAAGGCGGGTGGTGGTGGTGGTTGGTGGGTGGATAGGGGGTGACCGTGGCGGGTGGTAGGTAGTAATGAGTGGGTGACGATGGCGGGTGGTAGATGGTAGCGAGTGGGTGGTGGTAGTGGTGGTGGTGGTGGGTGGTGGGTGGTGATGGTAGGTGGGTGGCGGGTAGTGGGTGATGGTAGGTGGGTCGCGGGTAGTGGGTGATGGTAGGTGGGTGGCGGGTAGTGGGTGATGGTGGTGGTAGTGGTGAGGGTGGGTCGATGTGATGGGTGGTGGGTGGTGGCAGTGGGTGGTGGTGGTGGTGGTGGGTGGAATGGGTGTGGTGGTGGTGGGTGATGGTGGTGGTGGTGGTGGGTGGCTAGCGGTGGTGGTGGGTGTGGTGGTAGTGGGTGGTGGTGGTGGATGGTGGTGGCAAGTGGATGGTGAGTGGTGGTGGCAAGTGGGTGGTGAGTGGTGGTGGTAGGTGGTGGTGGAAGGTAGGTGGTAGGTAGTGGTGGCGAAAGACGGTGGTGGAAAATGGTAGCGGGTGGTGACTAGTGTTGGATGGTAAAAAAAAAAAAAAAAATTGAAAACTCAAAATAAAAACACATTTTTTGTGTTTTAATTTTTTGGCCAAATTTATAAACTAAGACCACTGATTTATAAATCAAAAAATTTACCAAACAAGTTTTTATTTGAGTTTTTAAAATTTTTGTAAATATAAACAGAAAACTGAAAACGCAAGTGTTACCAAACGGCACCTATAGTATCCGTTATCCGATCAACGTGATTTTTTACAAGAATAATGTACCCAACAAACCCTAAAATGTAAACGGTTCGAATTATCGAAAAGGGGCAAAAAATAAATCCAATGGACCGGACTAAACCCCATGATAGACTGGAGGCAAGCCACTGCCATATTTCATTTCTTCATATCCATGCATCCTCTTTTATAAGTCTTAATTATATGAATCCTCTTTTATAAATCTTAATTTGAATTCATTTTAATAATTCAAACCACCTCCTTGATAAGTTTTACAATAAAAATTATTTATATAAAAAAAAGGAAAATTTACCCATAAATCCTATTTTCTGAAAAGTTGAACCATTTAGTCCTAAAAGTTTTCTTATGCACTATTTAGTCCTATTTTTTTGATAATGTTGTTTATTTAATTTTAATTATTTTACAAAATACAATATTACCCCTTTTGTGGAATGTTTGTTTCCTAAAAATCTGCAACATCATTCATCAAAACAACATCAATTACACCATTATCATCTACAATATCCGACGGTTATTATTAAAAACGAGGTACCAGAACACCATTATCATTAACAACATCAATTAATGTGGATTTCAAACAGTGATGTTGTTGAACATCAACATTGAACATCAGATTTCATTAACACTCAACATCAGATTTCATCAACATTCAACATTCAACATCAGATTTCATCAACTTTGATGATGTTGAACATCAACATTGAACATCAGATTTCATCAACATTCAACATCAGATTTCAAACAGTGATGTTGTTGAACATCATGTGCCAAGTGGAAGTCACTATTCTGTTGAACATTGAACATCATATTTCAAACGTTGATGATGTTGAACATTGAACATCATATTTCAAACATTTGATGATGTTGAACATCAGATTTCATCAACATTGAACGTCGTCGACATCAACTGAGTGCCTCCAACATTCATCATACATCATCAACATCAAAATAACATCAAATATCATCATAACATCAAACATACATTACCAACATCATCAAAACGTAGCAAAATCATCAAACATCATAAGAACGCCTAGGGTTTTCACATCGTGAACATCATCATGAACAATAGCAACATCATCAACATGGTGAACATCAGAAGTAACACAAACCAATCAATCCATAAACCTTTGAAACCCTAACTTTTTCAATCCCAACGAACAGATCAGAACTAAATTAATCGATACGCAGAAATCGATTTTGAACCAAACTCACTGTTTTGAACAAGAGAGAGAGAGCGATGAAGAAGAAGATAAAAAGGGCCAAGGAAGGGAAGGAACCGGAGAAAAAGATTGATGTTATTGTTGTTGATTTTTTTTTTTTTTTGATCAGCAAAAAAAGAGACTTCATTGATGTAAAAATTAGACATTTGCATTAGCTTTCCTACTCCATCCTGTTCTGCCTTTCTGACTCAACACAGGGATCCATCCACCTTCCATGACTAGTTTTTGTTGAGGCTCTCTACTTTAGGAACAGAGCAAACAATAACCAAATTCTCTCTCCAGTGACCTCTGCGTGATAACTGATTCTTCTCGCAATCCTGCAATTTGACGGATCTGTGTAGCGATCGAGAGCGTTGGGGAAAACCAGGAGCCGATGTTGATGAACGCAACTCACTTTCAGACACTGAGATCGTAGAAGAACACCGATTCCTAAAAATCTTCAGACTATTTGCAGAGGCAGAGGAGTAGATGAGGAGGAGAGTGGCCGTGTGAGAGCACTTGGAGCTGAAAGTCTGGGCTTTGGACGCTGTGGATCTGCCGTTGCCGGTGCCGGAACCAGGCTGATCGGCCTGGAGTCTGTATGGGGACGCCGGAGACCTTCGCGATCGAACCCTTGCACGAATCCCCCTTTCCGTTCCCTTCTTCCCCTTTGATCGATTATTTTTGACGGATCTGTGTAGCGATCGAGAGCGTTGGGGAAAACCAGGAGCCGATGTTGATGAACGCCTCTTTGTGATAACTGATTCTCCTCTTCTCTCTTCCACCGGTCTCTCTCAGAGCATTTTTGTTGATATTTTTGAGGTTGTTGTGTTGATGTTTGATGTCGTTGGAATTTGTTGACGTTTGATGATGTTTTTTTAGTGTTGTTGGTGATGTAGTTGATGATGTTTGATGGTGTTTTTATGATGTTGAATTTTTATAATGTTTTTTTAGTGATGGTGATGTAGTTGATGTTTGATGTTGTATAACAATGATGTTCTGATGTTTGATTTTGTTTTGACGATGATGTTTGCTATTGTTTTATAATGATGTTGTAATGTTTGATATTATTTGGATGATGATGATGTTGTTTTGATGAAGATGATGTTTGATGTATATGTCCTTTATGGTCAATTTTCTTATAATAGGACCTTTCAGTCTATAAGAAAACTTTTGGGACTAAATAGTGTATAAGTTGTTATTTTAGGATTTATTAGTGCATCACCCTAAAAAAAAATTAACAATAGTTATTTATTTGTTGTAATTTAGGCTTGGAAGGAACGTGGAACATGGAGGAGCCATTGCATTCTGATCCCAAGGCAAGGCAAGGCAAGCACCATACCATCTCTGTAATCAATAAAGCAAAAGAAATTAAAGAAAGATGGGTGACTGTCACTGTCGCAGAGTAAAGAACTGAATATTGATCACCAAATTTTCATAATGTGCTACGCTTTTTAATTGATGTGCTCTGCTGCCCCATCCTAATTCAATCATTATAGTATGCAATGATTCTCACTTTTTCATATCTACGACACAATATCAAAGTGTAATTTTTCATGAATTCTACATCTGTGACAGAGACAGAGATGTTTGCTTAAGCAAAACTGAAACAACAACGAACTTGAGAGCAAACGTGGTTCTCCAAACTTATAACCAGGCATGTTCTTTGTGCTTGTATAAGTCACTTGTTCAATACAACAACAACCCAGAGTCTTAATTATCAATAAAATCAAAATAACTAAAAAGAAACACAAATTAACAAACTATGGCTTTACAAGAGCATCATCAATTCGAAGGGTAAACTCAGTTGGGTTTTTTATTTGTTGAAGAAGATTCTCTCTCAATCTTTCTGCGGGCTTAAATATTTCAACTTCACGCAGAGTGGCCATGCTCGAATGGAACTGTGGCACCGTCACCAATTTTGCACAATCTCTAATGACCAAACGCCGAATGCTTCGCATCGCTCCTGTCCTCACATTCCAAGCTTCTGTCTCTACCCCCACCAAGCACAGAACTTGTAGCTGAAGAAAACAACCGGCATTGCAATTGATCTCCGGCCCTAAAACAGAACAATTTAACAGTTTCAGAATCCGAAGGTTCGGAAGCTTCTCCAGCGTTTGGATACAGTCAGGGGCCGAGAGATACGTCTTTTTCAAGGTTATCTTGGAGAGGGTCAGTGGGAATGCATTCGAGTCTGGAAATTCACAAGGGTTCACAATCTTGAGCGACTGAAGATGATATAAATGGTCGAGACTTTCTAGAAAATGCGATGTAGCATTCTTGTTAAAGCTGCATATACTTAGTTTTGTGACATTTGGGAACTTGGCCTTCACCATTAGACGCTTCAAGACTGCATCGGGGCGGACACCAGAGAGAGTTTGGAGGTTCCAAAGGGCTTTGTCATTATCCGGGTCAGGTAAACTAGCGGAGGACCCGAAATACACGTGCCTCAAGTCTTTCATCTTCCAAATTTCATTGGGAACGATATGAGGCAAAGAAGAGTCTCTCAAATCAAGGGTTTGTAGTTTGAAGAGGTTGCATATGGAGCTCGGAATTTGCGTTAGGTTCGGAGCGTTAACTCTCAAGTATTGCAGGTAAAGTAGCTTCTTCACACCCCTGGGAATCCTGTCCACTTCAATGGATCCCAAGTTCAACACCCTTAGCAAGGCCAAACTGTTGTAAAGTAATCTCCAGAAAGAGTTAATGTGACCGAGGGAGCCTGGTGCGTAGCACTGCAGAGAGCACAGTTGCTGATAATTGTTGCCGCTTTCTGACAATGCTTCCATTAGGGAGAAACCGTTGTGGTCGTTGTGGACGGCAAGCCTTAGTGGTTCCGACCCTGCACGGTTACTGTGGTCTGCATTCACATTTACAAGGAAAAGCTTCTGATCCTCGGCAACTGATATGCAGAGCTCGCGCAAAAGTTTGAGGATACGACAAGTTTTAACTCCACCATTGGTCCTCCTAGCAACCACTTGAATCAAGCTTTGACCGATGAGCTCGTTTAAGTATTCCTCTCCCGCATCCTCCATCCTCTGGGTTCCCTTCACTACTTGCACAAACCCTTCTGCGATCCACAACTGAATCAATTGCCTTACTGGAATCTCGTAATCTTCGGGGAACATGCCAAAATAGAGAAGACATGTTTTGAGGTGCTGTGGTAAATTGTGGTAACTGAGAGCAATGTCCCTGCCTCTCTTACCCTGAATCAACAGATGTTTACTGGTGTTATCGGCCAACATCGACCACATCTCGACCGTCTTCTCCTGCCTCGCCAAGATTCCCCCTAACAGCACAATTGCAAGAGGTAATCCATCACATTTCTTGGCCATTTGTTTTCCAATCTCCACTAAATCTAGAGGGCAGAAATTTCCTTTGAGCGCCTTCCTGCGTAAGAGCTCCCAGCTATCTTCACTGTCGAGTAAACCCAGTCTGTGGGGTGGCCTCGGGCTGGCATGCGACGCGACCTCTTCCAACCGACTAGTGAGTAATATTCTGCTTCCATTCAATTCATCTGGGAAGGCCGGTTTCACCTCGTCCCATACTTGTTTATGCCACACGTTATCCATGATTATCAGATATGTCCTTCCCCTCAGGCGCCCAGAAACCACCTCCTTCAATTCTTCTTCGCTTGCATCCTCTCCGTACGCTTCTTGATCGTGGTTGAAACTAGTACCAATAGCAATATACTTCAAAATACATCGCAACAAGTCGGCGGTTTTATATTCTTGAGGCACAGGAACCCACGCCCGACAAGCAAAATGAGCTCTAATCAATCCATGGTTGTAAATCTTCTTGGCCAGAGTAGTTTTTCCCAGACCTTCCATCCCTACAATTGAAACAACATTCTGTCGTAAATCCCCATCTTTCATCAACCGATTCACCAATGCCTCTGCCTCACCGTCAAAGCCGACAACATGATCAGGTTCCTCAACGGTCATACCAAAGCCCCCACTGTGTGAGCTGCCTGATCCTCCACCATCTCTTTCTTTGCCTTTGGCATCACGAATTTTTTTGAGTCTTTCGTTCATGCTGACCATCCTTGCCGTGGCATCACAAAGCTTACGTTTGTCGCCGAAACAGTGGAAAAGCTTTCCCACTTTCCTCCATCTCCTCCTTGGCCGAACGCTGTTAAAGATAAGTTCATTGATTAATTTGATTGTGTCCTCTGCAGCATAAGTTACGTCCCTGATTTGATTCTCCAACACAGCAACTTCCTGCTGGTTCAGATGAACTTCAGAGTAATTGAGGAAACTACTCACTTTCTTGAGCTCAGCTTGAAAGGACCTCACTTGGTCCTTCACTTCAAGTGGCAAATCTGCTTCTTTTTCTAGTTGCCGGACCAATTTCTTTATGGCTGAAGAAGTAACCCTGTCAGCCATTTCTTCTCTTTTGCAGCAAACTCTTTTAATTTCAAGAGAGACTTCTCAGCACTGGTTTTTAAAGAGAGACTTCGTTGTCTTGTCTGGAAGAAAAAGGCAAATAGAAACAGTCAAGAAGTGGGGGAGGTAAAAATGAGACTTTTAATGGTAATGAATACTTCCTAGAAAGTACTGGTTGTGCAATTGTCATACAAGTTCATCAGTTTGACTACAAAAACTTTTATCATTTGGGTATGTTTGGTTTGAATTTGAGATATGAGTTTTAGAGATAAAAAGTCTAAAAAGTTGTTTGGTTTGGTATTTTTCAAAAGATGTTTTAGAAAATTATTTTGAGAGAGAGTTTTAGAAAAAGTGATTGATTTGATGTGTATGAGAGAAAGATTTGTTTAAAAAACTTGTAAACCAAATAAGTTTTGAGAAATTTTTTTGAAAAAATTTATTTGGTTTGATTACTTTTGAAAACTTATTTATTGAAAATTTTTTCTAAAAATTTTTGAGAAACACAAATTAAACAATGCCAAAATATTTTTGTCAGTAGTAGAAGACAACTCTTCCTAATTATTGATGCAAAAGATCACTGTCTCCCACCCAGTACAACCAACCAATAGACAAAATAGACCCGGTCCCATATCACGAGTCGCGATGATCAAAGTTGAACGAAGTGGCTTTTTCTTTTAACAAAATAGTATTAAGGACAGTTTGGGAATCTCCAGTATGTGTTTATGGTAAGTGGACCACTTCAAACCAGGGTCTGACTACTGTACATAAAAATGGTTTTTGTGTACCATACGAATGGATACAATGTTTCATAGTAAATTACTTAAATAAATAAAACAGTAGTGATTGGTAGTTCGAAAGTTATGGTTCGAGTGTGGCTCGAGAGGTCAAAACGATATCGTTTTGACCTCCTTTTTTTTTCTCTCTTTTTTTTTTTTTTTTTTTTTCCTAGTTTTTGTTGCAGAACGAAGAAGGAAGAAGAAGAGAATGAAGGAGGAAGGAGGGGGAGGAGGAGGAGGAGGAGGAGGGAGGGGAGGGGGCCATAAAATCGACTGGAGGAGGAGGCGGGGCGAGCTGCTGCGAGAGGCGGTGGCGGTGGTGCGACGATCAGCGAGCAAAGCATTTGCTTGACGGCAGCGACGGCGAGCTCTGCTTTCTCTGGCGACGATCGACAATGGCCGACGATCGTCTTCTCTCTCTCTCTCTCTCTCTCTCTTTCCCTCTGCTTCTCTCTCTCTCTCTCTCCCTCTCCATTTCCCTCTCTTCCTCTTTTCTCCTTCTCTCTCTCTTTTTCTTTCGAGCCAAATTCGAGCTTTTTTTTTCGAGCTACCGCTCATTTTCCTAAATAAAAAAAGACTACTCTTTTTTAAGATTTAAAAATTTTATTAAATTTGACATAATTATATTAAAGTTTAATTTAAATGAAAGTTAGTTAATTTTTTAATAATATTTTATTAATTGTATGAATAAAAATTAATGTTAATTATTTAATATTGAAATATATACAATATATTCGTATTTATTCTTGTATTTACACGAAAATTATATAATACACATTCTATTTTTGAATGTATATCATATGTCCAGTTATAACCTTTGTGGTCTTTTATTATAATTTGTTGTGTTAATTATGTCTTAATTATAACCTCTTGTAATTTTAATTTTGATTATGATTGAAGAGCTTTTTAGTTATATGACTTAAATGATATTTGGTTATTACCATGGTATGATTCATTATGATGTTAATTATGATTTATTATGATTATTATTTTAATTATGACCGAAAAAGTCTTGGGTTATATCTGAAGTGATATTTGGTTATGACCCATTACATTTTTTTTTAATTATAATTTAAAGTAGTTTAATTATGACATTTGTGTCATCACTTGAATATGGTACATACTCCAAAAAAAACATGTATTGTAAAATGACCTTGTATTTACATATTATTTGCATTAATTATGATTTTTTTAATTTTATTAAACGAGAAATCAGTGTAATTATATCAAACTTATGAGATTAATTGTATTTAGTAATAAATTCACTTGCAACAAATGGTAAGTATAGTCATGTTAAGTAATAAACTTCTTTATTAAGGGTGAGCATGATTCAATTTAGTTTGTTTAATAAATCAATGACCAAAAGTTTACCTATAGATTTATGAAATTTAGAATCAAACTATAAAAATATTCGTTAAAATTTTTTTATAAAAATCTTAAAACCAAATCAAACTAAATGAGTAATTTTATAATATAATCGCAAATATTACTTATAAAGTTACTCAAACATTAAGTAATGTGCTATCATTTTTATTTTTTTTCAATATCTGAATGTTCGGGCCAACTTATATGTACATCTATTAATCTTAGGGCCCTAAAGTTAACAGTTGGGCAAACATTCAGCGGTTCTAAGGTTAGAAAAAGGGGCATTTGACAGGGAATTATTTGCGACGGTTTAAGTGTCGTCGGAAAAAATGGGTTTTTGCAACGGCACTTAATGACGTCGCAAAATTATTTTTGTTGTGACGGAAAAACTAAGCCCGTGGCAAAAAGTAAGGTTATATGCGACGGTATGTTAGACGTTGCAAAATTTTTCTGGTTAAATTTTTTTTTTTTTTTTTTTTTTTTGCGACGCCCTTTTGGCAATCCGTCGCAATTTTCTTTTCTTTTTTTTCTTATTCACTCACGACAGGCCTTAATATTGTTGCAAATAGTTATTCCTAAATTCGCACCAAAATCCTCTCCCACTCTCCCTCTTTCCCGATATCCCCAAATTCTCTATAATCTGTTGGGATAAAAAAAAAAAAAAAAAAAAAAACCCTTCCTCTATCTCACTACTCTCTCCTTTCGATACTCTACCCTAATCTCACCTAATCTCACTACTCTCTCCCTCCCTCTCACCCTCCCTCTCACCCAGTCGTCACTCTATCTCTCTTGCAGCGGCAACAACAGCGTGTAGGTAACCCTCTTCTTTTCTCTCGCTCTTGCTCACGTAGACCCTCCCTCTCAGCCAGTCATCGTTATGTCTCTCTTGCAGCGGCAACAACATTGTCACTCTGGTTCTCCCTCCGGCATCCAGGTATAGCCTTCCTTTGCTTTCCTCTGCTCTCCTCTAGCCTTCTATTTTCTGTTTCTCCCTGCTCATCAATTCATTGAAACTCTTTCATTAAGAATAAAACAGTTCAAGAATTTGTGTTGGCGTGTGTGTGTTTGATTTGTGCGAAAATTGATTTTCTGTTGGTGTGTGTTTGATTTGTGCGAAAATTGGATGTGTGTATATATATATATATATCTATTTTAGATGATGCCAAACAAGGGCTTAATGTTCTTATCACTAAGCACAAACCATAGCAACAAGAAGAAACATTCACAAAAACACTAAACTTTCATCTATTGTTGGTGCTTACACCTCTTCCGCATGTCCACTTGCTTGATGTCTCCTTGGATTCACTTGTTATTTATTTTGCATTAGTGATTTATTTATTAAGAATCCTTTCACCACGGTGCGTTCATTCAAAAGATTTATGGTGGAATCTCCCCTGCACCTAAGGATAACCTTTGGGTATCCCTGTTACTCTCTTTCAATCTTAGATGATTCCTTAATGATATCTTGCATCATGGTTGAAGTTTATAATTGGACAAGTGAAAATTTTCTTGGGAATTCAATCATTCAAGATGTGTTTTAGGTATTTATCAATATGGAAAAATTACTTACAAAAAAAATGACTTGTTAAAGTCGTTGAGAGTCATTGGCTCTAGAAGAGTGAGTTTAAAAAAAAAAAATTGACAAAAAAAATTCAAAATTATCTCATGGTAAATAGCTTTTGGAAAGTTTGATTTTCTTTAGTACTAGTTAAGTCAGGCAACCGGAAGATAGACAGGATTGCCAAATTTATGATAGGTCCTGTAGACCTAAACTATGCTAAAGGGCCTTCTTGGTGGGAGATAGTGTGAGAATGTATCGTATATATTATAGAAATATATTGTATAGAGTAATGTTAGGGTTAGGGATACAAAATTTTCTACCAAATGAATGACCAAATGTCTCACATAGGTGTGGGGTCTACTTTTTTGTGGGTCTCACACCCATGTGAGACATTTGGTCATTCATTTGGTAGAAAATTTGGGGCTTATAGCATTTTCCTTATGTATATATTATAGATTTGATATAATCACAACCATGCCTAATATATACACAATGTATTTGCTGGAAGGTTGATTTTGGGAAGGTTGATTTTTTGGGAAATATATACACAATGTATTTGTGGTGAGTATATTTGATGAATGCAATAGTACTCTGTGCTTGTAGAATCACCCGATGAACTAAATAAACCAAACTTGATGGATTACTTCCAGTTTTGACATCAATAATATGCTCTCTATAATGAATTAAAATCCAAAGGAAATAAGAGTTGCAACTTTTAGTTGGCTAACATCAGTTAAGGTATATGAGTAGGACATATGAATAGTAGTTGTCTAGTATTTGTTGTGCCTGATATAATTTCTCAAACAAAATATTGAGGAACTTGTATTGGTATTGCAAAGCATGGTAAAAACTAAAAGATATGATTGTAACACCTATCATTTAGATTCCTAGATAGCTTGCAATTTTTTTTGGAAAGAATAGGGTGATGGAAAAGTATGAAAACCTCTTTTTTCTTTCAATTTATTGATTTATTTTTTGGCAGAGGAAGAAACCAGAAGCAATTAACAACCATTCTTGAAAACCACTTTTTTTATCATCCCACCCACCAAGTTAAGCAAATAAAATAAAACAGATACTATTACTGTACCATAAGTCATGTAGTCATGACTTCCAAAAGGTAGACATTACTACATTAGTAGTGTAATGTGAGGTTAGAAGTGATAATTACCAATGAAATGAAAGAATGCAAGCTAATTAATGTCATCTAATCATGATATTTATTAAAAGCAAGCTCCATTTTCAATTCAAAAGGAAGTAATAACATTCATATTTATTTCTAATCGAAACAAATATAAAGAGAGTATTTTGGCAACCAAATGTAAAAGAACAAATTGGGCTATCTCCTAGAAATCTGTTTTTACATGATTAGTCTTAAATATAATACATTTTATTAGATGTCTAGTTGTTAAAAGAAAATTTCACTCACATTTAGAAAACCTGAAGTTCAAATAGTTTGATATACAAAAGACTATCCCTATCATACCACATTCTAATTTAATTCCTTGTATATGGGTCTGTAGGCTGCAACATAATCTGATATCAGTTTTTGGTCAGTATCCGAAAGCAACCGATATATATATATATTATTTTTCTATTGGCTTCTTATGATTAAATTATTTTTCTTTTGTTTTGCAATTGCGTCAAGAAAAGCAACTTACATAAATCTTCAAAGATTGGCCAGTTCTGCGAGCAAATCAGATGACCATGCCTGCTGTCTATTTGTTTTTTTATTTTGACCTAGTAAAAATAACAAATGTGTCTGGTCAATTTGTGCTCTCAATGTTGGTTTTTAATTTACGTGGGAACATGTTGAGGAGTGAGAAGGCCAACATAAAGCTATGTCATTGCCTCATTATGCATATGTGTTGGCTTTTACACTTGTTTTGGTTTCTCATAGTCACTATTTTCAGATGCATTTTTATCTTATTGGTGTCCTTCTTGCTAATTTTTAGGAAACCATATTTATTTAAATTCACAATAAGGTCATTGCCCTTCAGAATAAAAAATTGTGACCTTTTGAGTAGTATGCACATTGGGTGTTTATGAGTCATAATTTCCCTAAGAACAAGCAGATAAATATGCCTAAGATTGCCACGTTTTCCTTCTGGTGTTTATAGTCTTATCCTGATTGGTAATATCTGGCATGACGATGTATGGAGGATCACAAAATGTTTACATGCTTGCATACTATGCAATATTCTTTCTTTACACAGTGCAATGTTGCATTCTGTTTTCTTTTGTTAATTTTCTCGATTAAAAAATAGATTTCCATACTTACCAAAAAAACTGAAAAAAAGAAAAGAAAGAAGAGTTCCACATATGTCTAATGCGATGGCCTTCCTTGCCTTCATTTAAAAGTCTGTTTTGATACTTAAATGTTCAGTGTTTGCTTAGTATAGGATGAATATTAATCTCATGAAGTTTTTCAGAGTTTAAAACAGAGAAGTTTTCACCCATCCATCCTTCATAAATTCTAAAAAAAACTTTTACCCATTCTGATTACAGGCATTTGTGAATTTAGTTCTCACATTGTGTGATGCTGGGGATTCTGTAGTTATGTTTGCACCATACTACTTCAATGCGTACATGTCATTCCAGATGACAGGTGTTACTAACATTCTGGTGGGTCCTGGTGATCCAAAGACACTTCATCCCGATGCAGGTATGAAGTTTGCATTATGCATGACCTGAAAAATATCATAGTTCTTTTTCCTTGTCAATTTCTCAAGGAATCTTGTTGAGTATTCTGTGCCAGATTCTTGCTGAACAACATAAATTGTACATATAAAAATATAATTTTGTTATTTGATGGGAGTGTTTCTGCAACAAACATTATGATTGCTGAATTATGTTTATATTGAGAATTGGGCACTTTCCTAAATTGATTAATTGCCTTAAGCCTGTGGTTTCATCTGGTGGTGGCTAGAGCAGGCTGGTGACTTTTAAAATGCTTATGGAAGCCCATTTTAATTACTATAGTATCGTGGACCCAAAGACTAGTAGCAAAAAATGAAATGCTAATATCTTGAATTTAATTTGTTTTCAATTTTGATCGAAAACTGGGTTGGTGATTTTCCATTACTTGAATATCTTGTATTTCATTTTTCTTTTTATTTTAATCATCTTCTCCTTCAAAAGTTTTTCTCTTTTCATCTTTTACGATGGTTTTTGATATACTAGTGTATTTATGGTGAAGTATTAAAGCCCTTAACTCTCTGTTGTAAGAGAGTATTGGAGAAATAATTTTTATTTGATTTAATTAAGGTATAGGGCATATCAAACAAAACACCACATAGTTTTTTGTTGTTCATTTATCAGATATTTTGCTTTTCAGACTGGCTAGAAAAGACTTTGCGGGAAACTAAACCAACCCCAAAGCTTGTTATTGTCGTTAATCCTGGAAACCAGTGGCAGAGCCACAGCTAGCCAAGGGGGTCACGTGCCCCCCCTAGATTTTGGAATATTTATTTATTTATTTTTTTTATTTTTTTATTTTTTGTGTGTGTAAATATAAAGAAAATATTTTAAACAAAAAAAAATTATAAAATATTATTTAGAGTGAAATATCAATGACATTTTTAAAATTATGAGAATAATAATGATTGTTTTTTTATTGAAAATAAAGATATTACGATAAGTCATATTATTATTTATGAAAATTTCAATACAATTGTGATATCTATCATTATTGACATACAATTATAATTAATCTCAATAAAAATTTGAAATTTATTGAATTGTTAGGTAAATTTGACATGTGGGGTTTATCCTCTATGTGTTTTTTTACTATTGGTTGGTGATATTATATGTCAATAATGACGTGATATTACTATTATATTGAATTTTTATTGAAATTTTGTATAAAAAATTATTTTATCATTATATAATTTATTTTAAACTTGTATTCATGACTTTTTTTTTTTATATATTGTCCATGATATACTAATTGCAAATAATATATATATATATATATATATATCTTTCTTGAAGCCAATCGTAAAAATTTATATGAAATATTTTGTAAAAATTTTCAATGTTATAATTAATAAGTGCCCCCGCTGATTTAATTTCTTGGCTCTGCCACTGCTGGAAACCCATCCGGAACTTACATTCCACTGCCTCTTCTCAAGGTCTCTCTCTTTCTCTCTCTGTGCATATATATAAACATTTTTTTTTAATAAGTACATAAATGCATACATAAACATACATGCGCACACTCATTATTGGAATCAGCACCAATCCTAAAGCACGTACCAAAACAAACAAAAAAAAAGAGCCATCCTGATGCTTGTTGCTAACTGAGTTGAGAAAACTATTTTTCTCTGCTTGTCTTAAAATTTTTTATTGAATCCCTAACTTGGTGTTTTATTTTCTTTCTTTTATTTTGAGTAGAGGATTTCAGATCTCTGTAGGGATGCAGGATGTTGGCTTGTTGTAGATAGTACATATGAGTAAGTATATTTTTTCTTATTTCTGAACACTTGATATTATTCTGCTTTCTAATGTAAATCGTTTTACCTTGTTTGATGATATTGCTAATTTTTTTAATAACAAAAAGATGTTGAATTCATGAGTTAAATATGAAATGTATATATCTATTGTGAATGTGATTATTTCATCAAGGACGAGTGCATAATAGAGCTTGTTGCCGATTTCATATTATAAATACAATAGTGTTGGAGCTTATTATTGGTTTGTGTTATAGATACAAGGGTGCAGGTTTCTAATTCATTCCCTTGAGCTTTTATTATAACATAATTCATCATAGCTTTGAACTTCTAATGTTGCATCAGGGCATGACTTAATGTAGAAGTAATACCATTGGCTTGTAATAATAAATTTTGTAATTATAATATAAAAATGATTAGAAAGTTTTTTTTGTTTTTTTTTTTTTTTTGTCTATTAATAGAAAAGAAAAAAAAAATCAACATGAGGTGAGGACTGTAGAATAAGGGACATGCAAGAAAAAAATTTTGGGGGTGGGAGGAAAGAACCTTAGCAAAAAAAGAGACACAATAATAGTTTTAAATATCAGCAAAGAGAAGAATCATTTTGTTTTGAAGGGGACAACATAAAATAGTAGTTTTAGATGTGCTTCAAATTTACTATTTTTTTGTACAACTATATATGGATGTGGTGTTAGAATAGATTGTCTGGAATAATTTTCCTGAATCTCATGCCATTATGCATAACCTTGTAGACTTTACCCTGCTAAAGTTTGAAATAAGCACTGGAATAATTTTCCTGAATCTCATGTCACTATACATAACCTTTTAGGCTTTTACTCTAGTAGAGTTTGAAAGTCTTCTTCTTCTTCTTCTTCTTCTTCTTCTTCTTCTCTCTCTCTCTCTCTCTCTCTCTCTCTGCGGATGCTGCTTCTCTGCCATTTTGTGTAGTCCTTGGTCATTATGTACACAATAGTTTGACATCACTGATCTCAGGCCAAAAAATAAGTAGAAGATCCAGCATAGTCACTATGTCTCATGCTACCAATTCATCATATCATATACATAATAAATTATTCAAGAAATGGGAAGTTTGCAACTGGAGTATATCTAATAATCATCATGCATTTTGCATTTAAAATATAGAAGTTCAAACACTAAAAATGACTTGTTACTTATGAAAAGGGAGATAAAAAATGGATTGTTGGTTGGGTACTCTTTTATCATTCTGTTGCACTTTAAAGGTTATTTGCTATTAATTCTACTGTTTGCTCAGTTTTCTAGAATATGACTTGGTTATATTTTCATTTGTTCCTGGGAAGAATACAGAGGTATGTAGGAGTATTAAGAATTACATGTGCAGGTACTTTATGTATGATGGCCTCAAACACTCATGCATGGAGGGCAATCACATAGTCAACATTTTTTCATTTTCTAAAGCTTATGGAATGATGGGATGGCGAGTTGGATATGTGAGTAATGCTTACTGTTTCTTATGTTTTTTATATTGATAAAGAAATCAAATTGTTTCGATTAGAAATAAATATGAATGTTATTACTTCCTTTTGAATTGAAAATGGAGCTTGCTTTTAATAAATATCATGATTAGATGACATTAATTAGCTTGCATTCTTTCATTTCGTTGGTAATTATCACTTCTAACCTCACATTACACTACTAATGTAGTAATGTCTACCTTTTGGAAGTCATCCTACATGACTCATGGTACAGGTAATAGTATCTATTTTATTTTATCTGCTTAACTTGGTGGGTGGGATGATAAAAAAAATGGTTTTCAAAAATGGTTGTTAATTGCTTCTAGTTTCTTCCTCTGCCAAAAAATAAATCAATAAATTGAAAGCGAAAAGAGGCTTTCATACTTCTCCATCACCCTATTCTTTCCAAAAAAAATTGCTAGTTATCTAGGAATCTAAATGACAGGTGTTACAATCATATCTTTTAGTTTTTATCATGCTTTGTAATACTGTCCAAAACTTCTTCTTTACAAACTCTTTTTGTGTTTATTCGATTATTGTTAGATTATAGCTCAATGTGTACAATCATTGCCCATTTTTAATAGTATTATCATCATTGTAGGATGTAATTAAAGTTTCTTTGGAAAGTTCTGTAATACCAAGAGTCCAATTGGCGGAGGGATAGTGTTGATCCGTTGTGTGAAATTGATGGAGTTCTAATTGGGCCTAAATATTGCAAAGTTTTTGTTTTAAAAGCGAACAAGCCAAATGCTGTTTTGGAAACAACATCCTGATGTTTAAGAATAGCTGGAGAAGCTGTGGGAAGATACATTGTGTAGCGCTCGATTCATGTATATGTTACAATTTTATTTATTTATTTATTGAAATAAATATCAAATGTTTTACATTTTCTGTAAACTTGAAATTAATTATATTGTAAATGATTTTTTTTTTTGGTTTTTTTTTTGCAGGTGCAACCCTTTTGAGTACGTAATGATATCTTCGCATATCGATATTAGAGTTTACAATCTTTTTTTTTTTTTTTTTTGAAAAAAAATATCAAATTTTTTGCATTTTCTGTAAGTTTGAAAATAATTATGTTGTAAATGATGATTTATTTTCTTTTTTGTTTCTTTTTGCAAGAGCAAACCTTTTGAGTATGTGATATCTTCGCATGTCAATATGGGAGCTTACTATTGATATCAAAACAAGCTACACTATATCTGTTTTTATTTTTTTATTTCTATTGTCGATACTAAAAATTTGAGTTCTTGAATATCAAAAATTATTAGTATTGTTAGAAGTTATTTTATATATTTTTGTAAAGAATATTTGGTTGACAATTGTTACAAGGTACATATATTATTTTTGGTGTATGATTTTTTCAATGTGAATTTGGATGTGGGGATGTGGATGTGGATATATTTTAAAAAATATTAATAATTTCTATAGGGAATATTTAATAAAATATGATTTTATAAAAAATAATTTTATTGCGACAATAATAAACCGTCGCTAATGTAATTCTCATTTCCTTATATTTTATTAGCGACGGGTTAACCTGTCGCATATACATATTAGTTCTAATCTTTTGCGACGGTTTCAACTGTCGCAAATAAATCTTTTGCGACTGTTTAAACTACTGTTAATACGGTATTAACATAATATTACTTTCTTAGCGACGTTTTAGACCGTCGCTAATAATACTTTTTGCGACAGTTATCAACATCGTCATTAAAAATGCCGTTTTTTTTCCTTTTTTTGTGTCAGGCGAAACCGTCGCAAAAACTATTGATTAGTCGTTGCTACAAGAAAGCGACGGTTTGTAACCGTCGCAAATACTTTTTGTCACACCCCTTTCCACCACCCCCCATTTTCTATCGCTGTTCTGTCGCAAAAAGTCTTTTGCGACAATATATGGACCTTTTGTGACGTTTGATACCATCGCAAAAAGTCCGATTTTTAATAATGGTTTGGCCTTCGTGAAGTTCGAACTTACGACCTCTTTGGTGGTAAGTTTTTTGATTGTCTTCTCCACCCACTAAACCAAACCCCCTTGGGGTTGTAATGTGCTATCATTTTATAAATAAAAGTAATTTACATGATTGTTTAAACATAATTCTACTATTATTCAATTAAACATAACTTACTACTTAATAAGAGTCCACTTACTACTCCATCAAATTATTAAATAAAATTTTTGGATATGTTTGGCGTTTTTAAAATATCTGAATTTATAAAAATTACTAAACAGTTTTCATGTATCCTATTTAATGAGACTTCACTTACTACTTAATCAAATTTAACTTACTATTCAATTAAATCCTAATTACTAATCAACGAGACTCCACAAACTACTCAATTAAACTTGACTTACTACTTAATGAGACTCCGCTTACTGTTCAATTAGACTTGACTTATTACTCAATTAAACTCCACTTACCACTCAATGAGCTTCTACTCACTAATTCACTAAACTTCACTTACTGCTCAATGAATTTCTACTTATTACTTCATTTACTATTCAATTAAACCATACTTACTGTTAATGAGCTCTTGCTTGTTATTTCATTAGACTTTACTTATTACTTAATTAAATTTCACTTACTACTCAATAATCTTCCACTTATTACTTCACTACACTTCACTTACTACTTAATGAGTTTTCACTTACTACTTCATTAGACTTTACTTACTACTCAATTAAATTTTATTTTTTGGCTACTCCATAAAACTTGATTTATTATTCAATTAAATTCCACTTACTATTCCATCAAATTTTACTTACTATTCAATCAAACACCGATTGATATTTAAAGAGATTTCATTTACTACTCAATGACACTCTAGTTATTCCTCTATCAAACTTGACTTACTATTCAATCAAACACCTTTTACTACTCAACAAGACTTAACTTACTACTCAATCAAACACTGCCTACTATCCTATGAAACTCTACTTACTATTTTATTAGACTTTACTTACTATTCAATTAAACATTACTTACTAGTCAATGAGACTCAGCTTATTATTCGTTGATACTCCATTTCCATTAGACTTGATTTACAACTCAATCAAACAAAACTACCACTCAATAAGATTTCATTACTATTGAGTGGTAAATAGAATTAAAACAAATTGTAAGTAAAGTCACAATGAATGGTCAGTAATAAATATAAATATGAATTTTAAAATAGTAACCAAAATATATAAGTTTATTAGACTGGACTTAGTACTCAATAAGACATCACTTCATTTTCTACTTAATTAAATCTCACTTGTTACTTAATGATTCGAATTGACTTACTACTACATTATACATCACTTACTATTTAATGAAACTCTATTTACTACTTCATTAAACTTTACTTTACTACTAAATTAAACTCTACTTACTAGTTAACGAGACTCTACTTACTACTCATTGATACTCTACTTACTACTCCATCAAACTTACTTACAACTCAATAGGGATGGCAATCCTCGACCCCGATTATAATGGGTTTTCCCAAAAAATTACCCACTATAGGCCCGAGAATGGTATTGAAAATTGAATCCCCGATGATTTTCGGGCCGGGAACAAGGATAGGTTCCCTCAGCTCCGGCCCCGGGCTCGTACCGAATAAACCCCGAACATCCCCGTATATGTAATATATTTCTAAATCATAGATGTCTTGGTCATCATGTTCAGTGCCTCTATCTTCATCTCCAGCTTCATCAGTCTTCCATTAAAGTGCACACCTTCTTCAACTCTTGGTTTCATATCATCAATCTCATCTCTTCCATAAGTGGGAGCATATCTAATTAGGTTGCACCAAGCCCAGAAATCACAACCCCCCAAACCCGCCTTTTCACAAACATAGTATAACCTACCTTTTGAAGGCTTCTCCGACTCCACAATTCTAATGGTTGTTTTTTTCCCACAACGACATTTCTTGCCCAAGAACCTCATCATTTGTCCTTCTCCACCGCCAATGCTTGAAGATGACATTTTTGTTGGGTAGACTAACCTGCAACTCAACATACAAAGCAAAGAGGCAGCATAAAAACAATCTTCTTGGGTAAGTTTTTATTTGTAACTCTAGGGGCATTTTGGTCTTTTAATTGTGAGGGAAAATCATCACTTCATGCCCAACTGCACCACACTCGCGTGTACTGCACAGCCTGTTACAATAAATGGAAAACCTAACTGTGCACATTACTCCATCAACCACAGGGGGGTTATGTGGTGATATTTGAATGTCAAGGGGGTAATCCGCACATGGCCAAAACCATAGGGGGTAAAGAGAAGTTTGCCCTTTGATTTAAAAGTTTAGGATTTTGAATGATTTGTTTGTGTTAGGAATTGATTTTGTTGTGTTTTTAATTTTATAAGTTTTAATTCATTAATTATTAATGTTGGAGCATTTTAGAAAATGGGAGGAAAAAATAAATATTTACAAAATGGAAAAAAAAAAAAAAAAAAAAAAAGCTCTATAATAAACTTGTAAAGAAAAAGTCCAATTCGCAAACCGCCCGCAACTACTCGCACATCCGCGAACTCTATATGCACAAACCGCAACCCCCACTACGAGTGGTTACGGGTTGCATTTTTTCCAAACTGCATACATGCGGGCGGGTCCAAACCAATCCGCAAACCGCTCAAAACCGAACCGCGACCACCCCTATTATATAGGCTAACTTGCCACTCATTACATGATTATCATCAAAACACATAATAAAAAGGGAAATGTCATCCCGCACCAACTTAGCCTGTGCGGTTTGATAAGGTGAGTAAGTTGGGTTGGACTGGTTTGGTGATAAAATTGACTGATCAATTAGGTTGTGTAGAGGTGTGCCAAAAAACTAGGCATCTCGCACTAACTCAGCCTGTGTGGTTTGATAAGGTGAGTGAGTTGGGTTGGACTGGTTGGATGATAAAATTGACTAATCAGTTAGGCTGCTGGTTAAAATTTGTTAATTCCATATAATTTTGTACGAGTCCCTCCAATATTTTTATTTCAATTAACAAGAACTCGTACAAAATTATATAAAATTAACAAATTTTAACCAATAGCCTAACTGATCAGTCAAATTTATCACTCAATCAATCCAGCTCAGGCTAAATTGGTGCGTGATGTCTAATTTTTTGGCACACCCCTACACATAACCACCCATCAAAAAAAAAGAAAAGAAAACCAACACCAACAAATAGAGAGAGAAGAAAAAAAAAAGAGAGAGAAGAGAGAGGAATTGTCGAGGCCCTTAGCATCGCCGTAATAAAAATTAATTTGGTAAAATAAATAAATAAATGCATAAAAGATTATTAATTTTACATAATTTTATCTCTAGTGGGTAGAAATAGTTTTTAAAAATTCAAAAATATTTTTTTTGGCATTTATTTTTGTCAAATTAGTTTATATTTTATCAAATTGACGACTTTGCCTTGAAATTGAGCAATGATATCTTCAATTGTCTTTATTTGAAATAAGATTCAAAATTTATGATCAAATGTGTCACCATTGAAAAGTCAGGAATCAAAGTGACATGAGTCCCAAATTATAGGAATTGTTAGTGTAATTCACCCACTCTTTTATATTACCAATTTACTAACATATTACCCGTACTATGCACAAGTATAATAAATAATCAGACATTAATTTTTAAATTAAAATAATAATATAAAATTTATTTAAAATATGTAGTAAAAATGATTTATAATTAATTAAATTTTATTCATTTCTATTAGAGTCACACATAAGAAAAGGTTTTTACTCTTGTCATTAATTGTGATATAAGTTCTTAATAAAAAATTATATGTCATAATTTAATTGGTAAAAATTGAAGAAAAAATTACAAAAATTATATTTACAATAAAATATAAATATATTTCTTTTTATAAATTTCGTAATTTTAATTTAACATATGATATTAATAAATTACATTTGTTAATATACTAATTTTTTCTTATTTTGCAAAGCCTAAAATTTGTCTACTCAAAATTGTAAATTATCTTATATCATAACTCTTTCGTAAAAATAGATTAGGATTGACTTTGTGATATTCGACTAAACATTAGAAGTGAGTTAGAAGCTAATCAAACTCAATATTTATGCTAACG
The DNA here is from genome assembly GCA_025200525.1 of Camellia lanceoleosa. Classification (NCBI taxonomy): domain Eukaryota; kingdom Viridiplantae; phylum Streptophyta; class Magnoliopsida; order Ericales; family Theaceae; genus Camellia; species Camellia lanceoleosa. The sequence goes on along the minus strand of CM045761.1, from coordinate 204,109,784 downwards.
TGACATTCACCTAATCACTAAAAATTGTCTTTATCGGTCGTGACCGGTATGAGCTAGTTTGGGAGTTCCAATATTAAATTAAAATTAAAAGTTGAGCCTAGAAAATATAGTTCAAGTTGATTTTTTTTTTTTCAACAATTCTTGGTTTGAGCCTATAATACATTATATTTTAATAACTCAATATCATAAAAAAAATAAAAAAATATATAAAAAAAAAATCTTAATGTTTACGATGCTTTTTATCAATCAATAAAAAATATTTATAAATATTAATAGAATTACATTTAAACAAATTTTAACATAAAATTTTTACTTTAAAACTTTAACACTCTGTTTGGTTATGGGATTTGGAAAGAGATTTGGAAAAAGAAAGAACAGAGATTGATGAAATGTGAATAAAATATACTTACATTTCACTTAATTTCACACACCTTTTCTTTTTTCCTTTCCAAATATTTTCCCAAATCCTTCAACCAAACATAGCATAAAACCGGAATTGAGGATGCTGCTGCGCGGGCTGCGTAGCAGCAACTGCTGTGCAGCAAAGTGGGCCCATTTTGGGGCCCATTTCGATAATCCGAATCGTTCATATTTTAAAATATATCAAGTAAAACATGCTTATAAAAAATCAAGTTAATCGAATATCGTTTACCCATTCATCCACTCTCATTTGTATTCATTTTAATACTTTAAATCACAATTATTTTTTATTTTTGTAGATACAAATGTGAGTGGATAAATGGGTAAACGATATCCAATTAACTTGATTTTTTACAAGCATGTTCTACTTGATGTATTCTAAAATATGAACAGTTCAAATTATCAAAATGGATCCCTTAATGGGCCCATTTTGCTACACTGCAGTTGCTACTGCGCAACCCGCGTAGCAGCATCCCCAATTCTCATAAAACCTACACATTTCTTTGACTCTATCACTAATATTTGAGATAGAAATTAAAATAAATTTCAATCATTATTATATAGAGAGACATGTGTGATAAGAGTTTTGTAGTACACAACTTTAAAAAGTAATATTAATTCAAAATTTTCAAAAAATATATATAAAAAAATTTGAAAAAGTAATGTACCCAAGTTTATGTTATATTTGATTTATAGATTTAAGTAAGAATTTAAAATGATAAAAAAAAGAAGAAGAAGAAGAAGAAGAAGATAGGGATATCCAAAATCATGAACCAAACACATCATCAATATTTGAAAAGAATTTTGAATTATTTATTATATTGATATACACTATCTAACAAAAGAAGTATGAAATCCTACCTTTTTTTTAGATGGTGATTATAAAATCCTACCTTAGGCTATTGAAGCATAGCTTGGTGGTTGAAGGAAACAAAATTATACGTCTAAAAATATATTAAAAAAAAGGGAAACAAAATTATAGGGATCACGGGTTAATGATCTTATAAAAATCTTTTGGTGAGATAAGTTAATTGGTTATGAAATTTTTTAGGATAGAACAACCAATAATTTTTTTTAAATTTTTATTTAATTACTAAAATTTGAAATTTTCAAATGAAACTTTGGTAGTTTCATTGCCTTTAATAATGAAATGTCTCTTTACTATAATATAGATATATAGATTGGAATGCCGATGCATATAAAATATTAAACATTAAGAGAAAAAATCTATGAAAGATGTGAATTGATTCCTATATTTTAGTGGTAAAAAAATTTAAATTTTAAAATTGATTAGTTAACTTTTTTTTTCAAAATTCAAATTTTAAAATAGAATAATTTTTTTTTCAAAATTCAAAATTTTAAATTTTAAATGGAATGATTAACTTTCCTTTTAAAATGTGTAAATCAAGGCATAATAAGATTTTTTTTTTTTTTTTTTTTAAATGATTCAATAAAAGTTAACTAATAGAAGATTTTTTAACTATTTGAAAAATAAGAAATCTAAAAAATTAATATAACGGTTTTGAGTTTTACAAGACTCTTTTCATTAGAAATTTCATTTCCCTTGATATATATATAGATATGGTAGGATATCATTTACTTGTATTAATTTCTTAATAATTAACTCTAAACAAAGAAATCAAATATAAGTCTCCATGCAGCCGGTAATACAAAATAATGATAATAAGTGGTAATATATACTGTAACATTTCTCAACAAACAGCCACAAAGCAACAAAACATTACAGAAAGGAAAATGTTATAGATCTCAAATTTTTACCAAATAAATGACCAAATGTCTCACATGGGTGTGGGGCCCACAAAATTGCGGACCCCACACCCATATGAGACATTTGGTCATTTGTTTGGTAAAAAATTTGGTATCCCTAGCATTACCCTTAGAGAAAACTTTCAGCAGTAATTTTACCGAAGCCTAGAATTTTCACTCATTAAAAAGCTTGAAATACTAGTTTTATTTATTTATTTTTTAAATTTCTTAATAAGTTCATATCATAGAGATTGTATAACTATTTCAAGTTTTGTTAATCAATACCCTTAAAATACTAGCTATCAAATCCTTGAAATTATTAGTTTGGAGATTCTTTTGGTGAAAATTCAACGAATTTCCCACAAGTTGTGGAAATACAAACAATAATATTATAAATTCATATTTAACTACACTCAGAAATTATACAAAATTATCATCTTATGGTTCAAATTTACTAGCATATCACCCGTGCGATGCACGGATTATGTTTACAATTATCTATATATGTGAATTGTGATTTTTAAATGTTTTTTTTAATTTTTAACATGTCTTCTTTTTTTCCTTTTTTATATTATATTAAAATTTAATATTTTGATAATAATCATATGTGTTGGACTTTTCAAGGAATTAAATGTCTTTTTTTTTATTATATTATATTAAAGTTTAATATTTTGATAATAATCATATGTGTTGGACTTTTCAAGAAATTTCTTTTATGCTTGTTCTTAATGCATTAAAGTGTTATTATGAAGGATAATAATCATATGTGTGGAGACTTTTAAAGGAATTCATATGTGTTGGATTTCAAAGATTTTTTTTATATACTTGTTCTTAATGCATTGAAGTGTTATTATGAGGGTAAGACTTGGGAGTTGGGAGAAGTTAATAAATGTTAAGATTTTTTTTTTTAAATAAAAAAATCAGGAAATTTAGATTGGGAGATTGGAGCTCCCACAAAGCTTGGGGCTAAAAACCTCCTTTTACTTAATATATAGTATAGATATAGATTTTACACATAAACATCACATTACACAAATTCAATTTCAATCATACAATTTCTTTCAAGATAAATTAAGGATCCATATACATCTGGTTTCATAGACTTATTCATAGACAAAAATAGATTATTACACTGATCATGACTTTCTAAATATTGGTTTGTAAATTACACATGCACTTTATTTATTGACGCTCATTTATCTTTTTCCAAATTACTTTTCTTTCTCATTTCTTGGCCACAAGTCCCTATTCAACTACAGTGGCTCGAGCAATCTTTGAGTCAAGTGAAAGAAACATATATGTCTTTGCTAGAAAATTGCCTCGTAATAACCTTTCTTTCCCATTTCTTGTCACCTTCCCTGTTCAATTTCAGCGACTTGGCAATCTTTGGCCCAAGTGAGAGAAAAGCCTTTGCCTCTACTCGAGTAAATTGCAAAGCAACTTGGGCGAAATTGCAAAGGTGCTCATTCATTTGGATTCAAGACTTGCAAGTCGTGTGTGATAAGATAAAATAATAAGATGATAGAAATAAATGATGATTATAGCTTTTGTCTTTGGAAATTAATCAACCATGTCACCATTTCAAGAAGAGTTCCAAAGCTGGCATGGAACCAGCAAATTTGGTACACAAAGAAAGAATAGTCTCATAATCAATTCGTGATCAATGCAAAGTAACTCTAGGGAAAGTTTTTAAAAAAAAAAAATCTTAGGATTTGATCCTTATAATAAAATAAACTTTGAATTTTTTATTTTATCAATTTAAACTCTAATCTTTTAATTTATTTTGAGTCTAAATCATTTTTCTTTTTTTGTTAGATAAAATTCCCCTAAAAAAAATGATATTTTAGTTATTAAACTCAACAGAAAAAGGTATTTTAATGTACAAGAAAAATATTTATAAAGTTTAATGTATGATGGGCAAGATTGTGTGGCAAGATTGTGATACTATTTGTTTGTTTGTTTTTGTTTTGTTTTGTTTTTTTTTTGTTTTTTTTTTAATTGTAACAGTCATATTATGTCATCAGTATCATTGTCCAATAATTTCTTATCATATTATCTTTTATATATATATGGCAAGGTAATTATGCATAAAACATAAGAGAAACCTTCCACACATATAATTTATTATTTGTTATTGATATGATATTACGGTTACACTATATTTTTACTCAAATGACACATATTGGAATGGTTATTGTCCAAGTAGGAGAGTTTTTAATTGCCCAAAAAAAAAAAAACACACCTACTAGAATACAGTGAAAGACATATATTAAACCCAATTTATGCGCACGTATCATATCTTCACTGTAAATGATAAGTATAATTTAAAATTGTTTTTTTTTTAGTGGTACAATACTCAATCTTGATCTGATCTTTGACCCAGAATGTCATGACCTAAACCCGTCTCTATAGGTTAGGATCATAATATGCTTGCATCTGTATGTTTTGACAAATAAAGACTAATGTCAACAGGTGTTTTAGCAGGACGGTCGTCATGCTTTCTAAATTTCTTCAGAATCTTCTTAACATAGTGAGACTAAGATAAAGAATATCCTTCAGATGTTTTAGTAATTTTTATTCTTAGAATTACATCTGCTACTCCTAGATCTTTCATGTCAAACTTTTTGTTCAATATTTTCTTTGTGGATTTAATCATGTCATTATTGCTTCCAATAATGAGCATGTCATCCACATAAAAATAAACTATAACATAGCCTTTGTCTATGCTTTTAACGTAAACGCATTTGTCACATTTGTTTATCTTAAAACCATCCAAAAACATAGCGTGATCAAATTTTTCATGCCATTGTTTCAGAGTTTGTTTTAATCCATAAAGGGATTTGACAAGTTTACAAACCTTTTTCTCTTGGCCGGGAACTTGAAACCCTTCTGGTTGTTCCATATAGATTTCCTCATCTAACTCGCCATTCAAAAAAGCTGTCTTAATATCTATTTGATGTATTTTCAGATTATACAAAGCTGCAATCTCAATCAATATGCGAATAGATGTTATTATTGTCACTAGTGAATAGGTGTCAAAATAATCAAGGCCTTCTTTCTGCTTGTATCCCTTAACAACAAGCCTAGCCTTGTATTTATCTATTGAACCATCTGCCTTCATTTTTCTTTTGAATATCCACTTATATTCAAGAGGTTTACACCTTGGTGGAAGATCCACCAGTTCCTAAGTATGATTTTGCAGTATTGATTCAATTTCACTATTCACAACCTCTCTCTACAATAGAGCTTCAGGACTTGACATTGCTTCCTTGAAGTTTTGAGGCTCATTTTCTAACAGGTATGTCAGAAAATCTGGACCAAATGATTTAGAGATCCTAGCCCTCTTGCTACGTCTAGGTTCATCTGCTTCATTATCATTATGGTTTTCACTACTACCCATAACAGTATCAAAAGTTCTTTTATTTGAACTTTTCTCATTAGTTTCCTTGCAAGGAAAAATGTGTTAAAAAAATGACACATTCCATGACTCAATAATAGTGCTTACATGCATATCCGAATTTTCAGATCTATGAACTAAAAACTTGTATGCACTACTATTATTTGCAGAACCAATGAACAGACAATCAACAATTTTTGGTCCTATCTTAATCGTTTTGGGACTAGGGACTGTCACCTTGGCCAAACACCCCCACACTTTGAAGTAATTGTAGATAGGTCATCAATCTTTCCATAATTCATAAGGTGTTTGATTGAGTTTCTTGTGGGGTACCCTGTTCAAAATCGCCTCCCCCCACAAGTTCTGAGGTAACCTTGAAATAATCAACATGGCATTCATCATCTCTTTAAGAGTTTGATTTTTTCTCCCAGCAACTCCGTTTGATTGAGGAAAATAGGGTGCAGTGGTTTGGTGAATGATACCATGTTCAGAACAAAATTACTCAAATGGTGCATCATACTCACCACCTCTGTCACTCATCACTATCTTAATAGTTTTGCCAAGTTGATTTTCAACCTCAAATTTATATTGCTTAAAAGTTTCTAGGGCTTCATCTTTACTTCTCAATAAGTAAACATAGCAATATCAAGTGCAATCATCAATAAAAGTAATAAAGTACTTCTTACCTCCTCTAGTTTGAACAAATTTTAAATCATAGATATCTATGTAAATTAAACTTAGAGGTTCAATACTTCTTTTTACTTTATTAAATAATGCCTTAGTGAGTTTTGCCTCAACACAAATCTCACATTTATAATTAGGATCAAACTCTAAGTTTCGTAAACATTCTAAAGCAACAAGTCTACGCAAAGAATTAAAATTAACATGTCTTAATCTATCATGCCATAAAAAAAAAGACTTAGCAATATAAACAGAAGATGTGTTCTTATTATTAATAGCCAAATTAGGTACAACAGTATTTACATTGAGCTTAAAAAAGCACATCACTCATATAACCTCGCCCCACATACATGTCACTCTTGGAGAGTACAACCTTGTCAGATTCAAAGACAAATTTAAACCCATTCTTAATCAACAATGACTTAGAAATCAAATTTTTACGTATTTCTGGCACATGGGGTGCATTGTTAAGAGTGAGTTCTTTCCCCGAGGTCATTTTCAGCTCGATCTTTCCTTGTCCTTCCACAGTTGAAGTGGAGGAGTTTCCCATAAAAAGTTGATCCCCACTTTCCACCACTTTGTAGGTTGTGAACATCTTCTTATCTGCACAGATATGACGGGTTCCTCCAGTATCCACCCACCACTCCTTGGGATTGCTCACCAACTTTGCTTAAGAGACTACTGCAGCAAGATTGATGTCTGCCATTCCATCAGAATAAAAATCCTCGGCTATGTTAGCTTGTGCTGGCTTTTTGCTTGAACTCCCTCCATCCTTGTGAACGTGACAATCCTTAGCGCGATGCCCATCTTTGCCGTACACATGCCTTTGAACCTCTTGTTAAACCCGTTGTTGATCCCTTTATTGATCTTACTAGTGGATCCTTGTTTGGGTCTATTACCATCATGCTTCCGCTTCTTGTTATTGAACTTTGACCCTTGTCCATGTTTTACAACATTTGCTTTAGCCTACATGAAATGGTTTCCTGACTTCTTGTCGGAACCACGATTGTCCTCCTTAATTCGGAGCCGCAATATTAGTTCCTCCAATTTCATCTCCTTGTGCTTATGCTTCAGATAATTCTTGAATTCTTTCCAGGATGGTGGAAATTTTTCAATGATTACCGTTACTTGGAAAGATCATTGAGAACCATCCCTTCTGCATGTATGCCATGGAGAATTAGTTGGAGATCTTGAACCTAGCTAATAATCATCTTCGAATCCATCATTTTAAAATCCAAAAAACGGCCGATAACAAATTTTTTTGTACCGGTGTCCTCTGTCTTATACTTATGATTTAGAGATTTCCATAGTTCATTAGCAGTGCTTTTAACACTATACACATTATACAGTGTATTGTCCAACCCATTGAGAATATAATTCTGACACAGAAAATCACCATGTTTCCATGCATCGACTGTGGCAACCACTTGCCGGTCAATTTCTCTCTCGTTTAGTGCCAGTGCCTTTTCATGAGTGAAGCGAGCCAAATTCGATGTCGTAAGATAAAACATCATTTTTTGTTACCATCTTTTAAAATCATTATCATTGAATTTTTCTAGTTTCTCCTTATGATTTACCGGTACTACCGGAGTCATCACCAGCACAACAAGTGTGGGGGTCGATGTAATAACAGTCTTAGTACTATTAGTTGTCATATTTCTAACGAAATAAAAATGTACCAATCACAAATTTATACACAAAAGAAATTACACACAAAATATATAGAAAATATTTTGTAACAAAATTCTAATGATAAACAGTATATTACTACTATGTTATCAAAGAAATCATTGAATAGTATATTACTACTATTTAAGAAATAAAACAATATATGACTACTATTTAATTTTCTAAAACAAAATATTTGTCTGTCTAACACAGAAAAATAAAAATAAAAAATCTACTTCAAGATTGTTATATTCACAGTGGTGTGTGTGTAAATTAAATGTATAAATTTAATAAACAATAAAATAAAATAATTCAAAAAATAATTATAAATTATTTTCCGAATTAAATGCTTACAGAAATTAATGTCGAGGCTTGTGTTGGACATAATCTCCTTAAAGTAGATTTCGCCCTTGCCCCGGTGCTTCGAGTTTTACCGACATCTACTTCCCAAGATGCAACGACTAACACTTGATTTTACAGCACTATAAAATCAAGTCTGGCAAACCAAATAATATTGTAACTCTTTCTCTTTATTTTCCTAAAAATAAATGCAGAACAAATACAGAAGCAAATGAGGACGAACACAAGAGAAAAAGGAAGAAGTCTGGAAAATTTTCGATGCCAGAAATACTGGATTGGCAGGCTTTATATAGATGGAAAGATGGCTGTTCCGAATAGGTTCCAGTAATCATCAATAATATTTACTAGACCTTGAAGTCAACCTCATAACATTAAACCACAAAACATATTAATCACAATGTACTATTCTCGTCAATCACTTAATTCATATACTTTTATTCATCTTTTCACATGTCTCCAATAATTCACGTATCGTCAAATAATTCACATGCCTCTACATCATTGAGGATTAATCACAGATGATATTCATGATCCAACTTAACTTCAAATAAATCAAAATACTCGATTAGTAACATTCCATCTGAGGTTTTCAAAATAGATTAGGTACTTGATACAACCTCAAATTCACTTTTCTCTGACCACAGTAGCCTTATTAACAAATCAAATAGAGTGGGGATTTGTTCCACTAGTTCTAGAAGGAAAGTCATTTCCTTTTGGAAATCAGAGACAATTCACTCAGGCATATGGCCAACATTACATCCCAATAATCCATATCGAAAGCATCGAGTCAAATTCATGGTATAACATTTTCAAATAATATAGATCCTCCGGATGACGAAGAAACGCTAATTAATATAATCCCAATGATTAACTCATTTTCAAAGTAAAGTATTTGACATATATTTGCACTTTCAAATATCATTATGAAAGCAAATATTTATCATATCGAAATCCATCAACGAAACACCATACGTGGTACACCCATTCGAATACAAAGGGCCTGAAGGCATATATCAGAGGGATCATATAGGTCAATATTAGAGATCTCTGTGCACATATAACAAAGGGCTCTGGTATTATTTCCCCCAGGCAAGGGCCTTATTAATGGATTCCACGAACATATTTCATAATCATCATGTAACAGTTTCCAAAACATATTTTGAACATATCTTTATGAGGATATTATTCACATATTAACTGACTCAGTTTTAAACAGGCATCTTGTGCACAAACAATAAAGGTAATTCTGGAATAAAGGCATATCAGATTCAGATCATAAGCATATCAGAGTTAAAATAGAAACATATTTTATAGAATTTACTGAGTCTTTTCGAAGGTAGCAGATGATGGGTTGCACCCAAATAGTATTAAACAGACATATCGATCAGAGCAGAACTTTACGTAATTCCGGTTTAACCATTATTCATATGTGAAGTTACTATATTTTCTAAGATGCCAACCTATTTAGGTTTATAGCTTGAGCAAATAAGAAAAGTTCCTCTTCCAATGTTCTTAAGGCACTTTAATGGTGACAGGATTCTAGTAATTTGGGTCTTTCTTATCTAATTCATTCAGGTGTTAGTCTCCTAATGTGGAGTATAACTCTCCTCCTATTTCAACATATTCCCAAACGCAGATGACTTATTCAAATCAAACAAAAAAAATTTGGGTTGAGTCTCAGTTATCTGAGCAAATGAATTCTAATTTTTCAATAATCAAATAAGACAAATGCAGATATTTCAAATTTTGACTTAAGACTTCTTGCATGTACTAACCATATCCTCATTGGTTTTTCTATTAAGTACTAACCTTCAATCTGGTTAAGTGATTGGGAACACCCTTTTGTTTTTGGACAATCTTTCACTCGATGCCCTAGCAAAAGTGTAAACACAAGAACAAAAATAAAGTCTCATACGTGAGACGTGCGGGCTGACTCCACAAAACTTGACTCCATCTCATATCTTTCACTGAGGTTGGGTATGGTCAACTTTTTGCTCACCTATACATATACAAATGAGAGTAAGCGATAGCCCAATGAATAATATCAAAATAAAGAAGTTACATAAATGAAATGCGTAATAGACATATCTAACGGCCTTAGGCCCATTATTGTTTTTTTCTAATACATCTAACGGCCTCAGGCCCAAACATGTCAAACGGCCTTAGGCCCAATTCGCTCTTATCAAACGACCACGGGCCCAATTTGTTTGTGTCAAACGGCTTTTGGTTCAATCATTCCTGTCAAACGGCCTTCGATCCAATCATCCATGTCAGATGGCCTATGGCCCAATCATTCCAATCATTCATGTCAGACTATCATTCATGTCAGACGGCCTTTGGCCCAATCTTTCATGGCAGATTATCATTCATATCAGACGGCCTTTGGCCCAATCATTCATGTTCGACTATCATTCATATCGGACGACCTTTGGCCCAATCATTCATGTCAGACGGCCTTTGGCCCAATCATTCATGTCAGACTCTCATTCATGTCAGACAGCCTTTGGCCCAATCATTCATGTCAAACTATCATTTATGTCAGACAGCCAAAGCCCAATCATTCATGTCTGACTATCATTTACGTCAGACGGCCTTTGGCCCAATCATTCATGTCAGACGTATTTATGTGTGTTTCATACTCATGATCATGATCGTATTTGTATTCACTTAGTGTTAAGCAAAGGACTAACATTTAGAATACTTATTCTTAATTCAAACATACAAATCCATAAGGCATGTACGGAAGTAACCTTTGGGAAAACAACATATTTGAACATATCTTTACTAAGATATTACTCACAATGTTCTACCGGTGGATTCGTCCTTATGCTCAACCCTACACAATTCATAACACATATTGGGTCACAAACAATTCAATCTGTTCTTTAATTTATTTATTTCTCTTAAGTTTCTTTCTTTAACCTTTAGGTCATTTACAAAGCTCAATGTATTCTTAAGAGTGCTTAGAAATGAAAGAAAACGGAAAATAAAACACAAAATCATTTTTCATAATTTCAGGAATTAGGCTCTCTGCTCGAGCGCAGATTTGGCCACTCGAGCGAACCCCCTTTTGTCTGCAAAAGTACTGGTTATTACATTTTTATGCTCGAGCATGACTCTTTATGCTCGAGCGGACGACAATCATCTGCAAAAGTTCTGGAAGCCAACATTTCATGCTCGAGCGGCGCTTTCTCCGCTCGAGCGGACATGCCGAATTCTGCAATTTCCAAAATTGCATTTGAAGCTCAAACTTAGCATTCAAAGGGTCTAAAACTCATGTTCTTGATACAAAATCATGGAAATCTTTATATAATATGAGGCCATAAGAAAATTGAGTCTAATTTGTCCAAAATCACAATTCAATTCCCAAATTATTTTCACATTTTTCTTGCCAACCCATACCAACTTCATATCTTCAAAACTCATGTAGATTAATTTCCATATCATTTTGAAATATACATGCATGTGAAATATAGGCTTCACTTTCAACTTAAATAGTATAATTGATGCTCGTCTTCATCAAACATGATCAATTTTAAATCAATTACATCAAAACTCCTTTAATTTACAAATTAAGTTCTTTGTTCATAAACTCATAATTTTCCAAAGCTTTATTCTTATTACATCAAAACATGCAATCAATTATTTTAAATCCATGATGCATGTAAATTTATATCTCATATATATCAAGGTTTCTAAGCCCAAGCTCAATCGAAGAATTATAATTATTTCCATATTGATTAACCTTAACCATATTCATGAATTAATTCTTTAATTTCTCCAAATTACATGCATGTAAAGTTTAAACTCAAATTCGCATCAGATATGCAAAATCAAACCCAAAATAATTAATTTCTAGGTTAATTTCCATAAATTTGAATCTAACTCCATTGCATGGACCAAATCTTCAAATTAATCTTGATGCATGTAATCTATGGGACTCAATTCAAGAATAATTCTCAAAATTTAACTCAAACATAACAAATTTAAGAACCATAACTCATATTTTTTTTTTTTTCAACCTAACTTGATTGAACATGCAAGATTATAAAAATCAATTCCAAAATAATTATTCTCTAAATTAATTTCCATAATCATGAATCTAATTTAATTTCATCATCTTTTGCTAATTTCCTTTTAATTACATGAAATTGAACCCATTTACCTCTTAATTTCAGCTTGTAGGTAATTTATTTACAAGATTGAGCTTTAATTTCTTACCCAAAACTTTCAATTTGATGAATTCCTTCACCACCTTTTTGAGCTTCCTCACTTTTCCTCACTTAGTTGTCTTGGGTTCACATCTCCAAGGCTTCTCCAGCATAACCATGACTTCAGCCCCTTTTCCTTTTCTCTACTTTCTCTCTCGGTTCACTCTCTTTTTCTCTCCATTGGCTTTCTCTCTTTCTTCCTTTCTATTTTGAACCCCAAACTTTCAGCACACATATTACACACACACAAAACATTTCTCTTGTTGACAACACATTGCACACATGCACATGGTTTCAAACATCAGGCACATTACTTACAGATATACACCCAACCAGATTTCTCAATACACGCCCAGATTTTCTGCACACACACCCACATATATTCCCAACTCTGAATCATTCTACAATTTAATTTATGGTTAGGATTAATTTAATTAAATAACACGTAGTCTTTATAATTCTTAATTAACATATAATTAAATTAATTACTACTAATCATAAATTCCACATGGTTTAATTTATTTTGTTTGACTTCCCTTAGAGTTCAATTAATTATATTTAAAATTATCAATCTGAATCGGATTTTAATCAAATTCTCCAAGGCTCCAAACATTAAATTAAACTTATTCACATCATCAATTTGATTTCCCAAACCGTTTAGGCCTTCAATTTCTATCAGACTCCAAATTTCCATCAATAAATTACTTGTTCAAATTGGACACCCCACAAATAAATTTGATTCGTAATAATCACAATTCTCGATCCTCATAATTTAATTAACTTAATTAACTCCAATTCGGACCTAATTAATCGAATAACAATTTTACTAAACCAAATCGAATATTTAATTAACTCCCAAATGGGTCCGTAATTAAAATTAAATTGGTTCAACTTCTTAATCTCACTTCCTTAAGCCATTTGGACTCTTAGTTCCTAATTCCAAAATAAATCTTCAATAAAATCATACACGAATCAAATTCCACAATTTTCATAAATCCCAAATTAAATTAAGATAACAGCTAATTAAAATCCCAAATCTCCTTAATTAACCAAATGTAAAATGTTATACATGGTGGGGTCATCACAGGTATTGAGTTGGGTAATAAGAGATGTGACCGTCAATCAGACAAGATCGTGGTTAAGGGTATAAAATTAATTAGGAATGTTCAATTAAGACAAGATGCTAAAGACGAAGCTGTGGTCCACCACATATTGTTTTTGGTCATAAGTGATAATAGTCCATCAGATTCCGTCCCCACACCTGACAAAATATTTATTAGAGTTGGCAAGGGTAATCCTAAGACCTGGATTGTTGATCCTGACCAATCCGACCGATTTTGGATGCTAAAGAAAATGAGATTCAAGCTCGTTAGTGGCAAGGACAAAGAGTACGTTCGTCATGGGATAGCAGTTGTGGACTGGTTCTTCCTAGTTGATGTGTGACGCCCCAAAAATCGAGAGCATTAGAGAATATATTAACAAATAAATATAGGGTTTATCTAAGATTACGAATTAGAGAATGTCATCAAAAAGTCCTTTGGTCAATAACCAAATAAGATTCCAAGAAAGATTGAAGGAATCAAACTAGCCTCCTTTCAAAGTCTAATCTCCTTAGTTAGCAAAGCTACCATTTTGACAGATCTTAACAAGATATTAACATAAGGTCTACATAAGTCGATGAAACATAAGGGATGGGTAATATAAAAGATATGTATAGATATATAATAATTACAAAATCAAGTCTTAAATACAACATGTGATCTTTCACTTATAACTTCAAAACACGTTTACAAACTAATTTCTAATCCTCTTAAGGTAGCCGTACGCCCCCAAATGCTTTAGCTTTGCCTTCGACCGGTCTAATAGTTTTCAATACCTGGCATGAAATGCCATGAGCTTTGAATGCCCAGTAAGCACACACACACCCCGTCTCTTTTTTTCCCAATCTAATACACCATCACATTTATAACAAGCAAGTAATAAAGCATGATATTCAAGTCAATAACAAGGATTACAAGGTTAGATGTTAGTATTCTAGAAATTTCCCAAAGAGATTTCATCCTTCCAACCACAAGGATTGGACACCGGACTATTCGAAACTCTCTCTTTTGCTGCTTTATTGCAGAACTTACCTCGGATGCCTACCAACGGTTATATACCGCATAGCGCCAACCGTAGAGCTTCAAAAGGGACAGCGAAAAGAAAAAGGTTTTATCACCCAAAATCCAACCTTATCCTTCCAAAAAAGTTTTATCTTCCTGAATGTCCCATCCAGACCTAACCTTATCTCACAAATCAAACCATCGCAAAGAGTCCGAATACGTCCGTTCCATTCTACGGTTTACATGACAACCGCTTGCGCAAGACTTAACCTTCAATTAGGGAGCACATCCCATCAATTCATACATAACACATTATTATCTCTTCAATATTCAATGATCAAAAACCCAATACCACCCCAATTAAGTTTCCCGTTGAGTTAAATGTTTTAACTCAAGTTAGAACAAACTTTTGAAACAATATCTATTGCACAAGTATGAACAACTACATAACATGAATGGAAGGAAACAAAGTTACGGCACATGAGATTAACATATCAAAATATGCACAAGTAGTTCTAGGCATATTCATAAAGTTAAGGGGATAATATCACAAAAGAATGTAAATTTCCAGATTTCATTGTCATAGAAATTGTAAACAAAAAGGCATTTTCAAATTTTTCCTAAACTTGTCCTTCCTATGGTTCGTAGAAAATTTTATCTAGTTTTTGGAACATATTTTAGAAGTTTTGTAGCCTTCCTAGGTTTTTAGTTATTTAAGAAACACGCCAGCGCTGTCCAGATTCGTCGACCGTTACAAAAATCAGATTTTCTCACAAACCACTCACTGTTTTTCAATGAAACCAATTTTTCTTGAAATCTAACTCCTTAAGGAATATTTTGACATAAAATGGAGGTCCAAAATATTCTTATACATTTTTATATAATTTTCGCAGGTTAGTTGTAAAATAGATTTTTCTGACACAATTCTTGAAAATAGAAATTTAGTGAGAAAAAAGGTCAACTAGAGGAAATTTTCCACTTCTCTTGTGATGAAAACTTGCTAAATAATATGTATTAAACTTAGAAATTTAAGGTGAAGGTGTGCCTTTGGAAATTTTGAGAGTTTGATATGGAAAAAAGGTAGTCTTATACCGATTAAGAGAAATACAATAAGGATATAATCAAGGCTCAACTTCTTTCATTTTGAACATGAGAATACCATTAAAACACATCCGAAAATACCATTTAAAACTTCTAATAACATGTATTTGAAAAAGGAAAATGAAAGAGAGAGTTGTGTTGTGACTTACTTGAGGATTGTTTGAATTGCTAGCAAACTGTTTCTTCCTCTCCTCTCTTCTACCAAGCTCACCCTCCCTCTATAGCGACCCCGGTCTTTTCCCATTTGAGTATTGTATCCGGACTTATGTTCCGTGGATTTCGTTGCCATATTATTGTCGTTGTTGTCCTTGATTCCTTATTCTTTAGTTATAAGATGTTTTGGGCAGGTTGATTACAGGTTGGTTGAGTCTAGAAACCAATTCTTGATGTTCAGTTTTTAGCTTGGTCGCTCGAGCGAGCTTCTCTTCGCTCGAGCGAGGTCCTTCTTTTTGGTTTGTCGCTCGAGCGATCCTTTCTTGGCTCGAGCGAGGGTTGCGTCCAGTGCTAGACCTGAGAGCAGTGTTTGTTGGCTCGAGCGAGCTTTCCTTCGAGCAAGCCGGTTTGTCTTTGGCTCGGCGAGCTTCTTTTCGCCGGCGAGGTCTGTTTCTTGTGTCTGTCGCCGGCGACTGTGTCTTCGCCGAGCGAGCCTGCCCGAGATTTAAACGCAGCAGTAGCTTTTAAAACGCCTTTTTTTTCACAAATTTTGATCCAGAAACCCTAGTTTCGAGTCTTTTCTCTCTCAACTCATCTTTTCCTTGGGTTTGATCTATCTAGAGGGCGTTTCTAACCTAGTTCCTTCATTAAAAAGGTAGAAGAGTGAGGGCTTTCATTTAATCTGAGCATTGTTGGATTTGGAGCACTTTGAAATTTGGGCAAACATCTTCGTCTTCTTCTTTTGGGTTCATTGCTTTGAGGTAGGGATTTCCTACTCCATTTATACGCTTTAATCCTAAGTGTTAGTATTTTGGTATATGGGGATAGTTTGGTAATTTTGGGAGAAACCTTAGGGTTTTGGCTTAGATTAATTTGTATAATTAATGTAAGGGAAAATTATAGAATTGGGTTTAATTCTTGAAATTGGGGGAATTATGAAGTTAATGATGTAGTTGAGTAATTTAACCACTCGTCTGTGATATTGAGATTATATGTGTTGTATTTATTTCTTGTTTAGAAATAACTGTTTTGGGCTATCGGTGGAGGATAGTCGTGATTGTTGTAGACCTTGCATGTGGCTTAGGTATAACTGAAACTGAGTCATATATATATTGACTGTTGAATTAATACAGAACATTACTTGTATTGATTATGTGTTGTATATGGCAATTGTGTGTTTCATTGCATATGCATGTTGTTTGGAGGAGATAGGGGATGAACTCCACGGTTTAGGGGAAGATAGGGGATGGACCTCTAAACCGGATTTGTTGGGAGGAGATAGGGGATGGACTCCAGTAGCATCACTCTTATGTGTGCTTACTGATTAATAGGCATATGTCTATTTATTGTTGTTATGATACATCAATAAAATGTGTATCAGTAGGGAAGTATGGAAGTGAATTGATTATGATTGATACAATACCAACATGTGTATTTGTTATGATTAGGTCTAACTTGAATTGTTATTCCTGTTGAATTGGAAGTAATGATAATTAAAGATGAAGTCTGTTGAGTTATTTGGCAGTTCGAGCCATAGGTGGAAAGTAAAATGTGCCATAGACAATGTGTCATAGGCAGTGTAGACATTCGTGTCATGAATATTGTCATTTGATTATAGTGTGTTAACCATGTAACAGATGCTAATACTTTAGTTAATTCTTATGATTGGTTTAGTATTTCTCTATTGTGGCTCACCCTATATGGGAACTTTATTTTTCGTTCAGTGGTTCACTCCCTCCAAGGACATAGCTTGTGAGGATTGGACTTGAAGATTTGTTTATTTACTTTTATTTGTTTTATTTGAATAATGTAATCTTTCAAGCCTAGGGCTTTATCTGTTTCTGAGTTAGAACTCAGTGAATTGTGTCCAAGTGTTGGCTTGGCAAGATGTAAGCCTTTAGGGCATTTATTATGGTATTTCATTTCATGAGATTCGGATGATTGGTGTAATAAAATGCTTTCTTTTAATAATGCATGTTTTGTTTTATATTTAATGGGTTGCATTTTGAGGGCGTTACACCCTCTCTTCTCTCTCAGCTGAATATATTCTTGCATGTAAAATGCTATGGGAGAGGTTGTTTTTATAACGAATTTGGTGCAAAAGGTCATAAATGCCCATTGGTTGGAATTGGATTGGATAGTTTGGATTTAGTTTGAATTCAATAGAATAATGAATGATTAGAGGCCTTAATTAAGTTTCTAAACATGATCTAGTTAGGGTTTTCCTCCTAATCAAACCAACCTAGTTGCATATACACACACACACACTGTCACGACCCAAACCCGCCCTTATGGGTTTAGCACCGTAACTGGCCAGTAATCTGTGATTACCGAAGGCCTACTTAACAGTAAAACAGTAATACAGAGTACAGGGGCTGGCGGAAGCCAAAACAAAAATTAAAAGATGTCCAATAAGCTGTGACATTCTGCATGCAAAAAGACTTTTCATAACGTATATTCACATTCGAAATAGAAACAGTATATACATAGATCATTTATAGGCATTCAGGTTAGGGACCAAATCCCTTCCATAATAGGACAATATCAGTACAGTCTATATAGTATTACAAAAACAGATACAAAAGGGGAAAATCTAAAGCACCCCCAAAACAGCCCTAGCTTGAAGGACTAGGAACCTCGCAGTGAGGCACGGTGCTTGGCTTGACAAAAGGGGGTTTAACCCGACGCTTCTAGCTCCGATCCGGTGCCTGTACACCTACATATATATATGAGCAGTGAGCTAAAGCCCAGTGAATAATATATGCGTAAAGAGGTTAAGAATGAATGTCCTTTCAGTATTTAAAACAGTCAATTATCGGTATATCAGTCATTCAATTTGTGGCTCATATTTCATGCCATAACAGTCATTCAGAAACTATAATAGTCATATGTGATATATCCAATAGCAAAACAGTATAGTAGGTCTTAATAGACCGAACAGTCAGTTGATGGTCATCATATCAGTAAATAGTAATGGTTCTAAACATGGAAATCGACAGAGATCTCTGTAACAGTAGCAGTATAATATAGTAACAGTAAATTGCTATGGATGCCACGAATACAGTTCGTAATTAGGACAAGCATTAATTCAGTAAACAGTGTTATTTCATAAAGCAGTTCAGTCATTCGTTTAGAAAATAATCTCAATTGAACATATCTTTACAACATTGTTACTCACAGAGTTCTAGACTACAGATAGGCTAGTGAGCGTCCTCGGATGCCAACCCTGCATAGTTACAAAACGAACACACACTAAGCTACACAGTTGGGAAATAATAACTTAATCCCTAATTTGCCTCGGTGTGGTTCTACATCAATATCCTCATTAAGATCCCTTAAACTAGGCCTAGGAATGCCTAGGATGGAATGAAAATGCAAAGATGCACTTTTAAACACTTTTCAAAATTTTGCTGAAACAGGGTCCACGCTCGAGCGCCGCTCGAGCGGACATGCAGACAAAGGTTCCCCGAAGTGACGGTCGAGCGAACTGCAAAAGTACTGGATGGGTGAAATTTACGCTCCACGGGCGCTCGACCTCCTATCGAGCGTGAGACACAAATCCTTGCTCGAGCGTGCATTCCCCCGCTCGAGCGGACTATAAACACATGCAAAGTGCTAGATACACGCATTTCACGCCGAAGTTATTTTCCTGCTCCAATGATCGCATGAACTCAATGTACGCCGGCGTGAGTTCTCGCCGGCGTGAGTCCAAAATCTGGAAATTCCAGATTTGAACCTCAAGCTCAAAACACAACTTTAAAGTATCAAAATTGATTATTTTGGGCTAATTTTTTGGAAAACACTTGTAAACTCATAATATGACATGTTTTGAAGATCAATTTGAGAAGTCAAAGCCTAAAGGTGGTTCAATTAAATACAATTTTCAAGTAAACTTCAAGAACACAAAGTGTATAAAACATGCATGTGTTCAACTAAACTCAAAGCTTCAAATACATGACCAAAAGAGTCAATCCTTTCAAAAACATGATGAATTCATGGACTATAGTTAGAATATGAACATGCATGTGAAGATTTCCATAAAATCAACTCAAAACTCAACAATGTAAACATGCATGCATGAATCAAGCTTCAATTCAACAATTTAAAACCAATTTGTGACCTTAAGCTCCTATCTACCATGAACCATGCAAGGACTAACTCAAAATATGAACAAGAAGGTAAATTCTCTACCTTAAGTCTCCAATTTCAAGTATGGGGGCTCAAATATGTAATCTCTTCTTCAAGTCTTCTAATTCCAAGCAAGAATTCTAGATGAATTCAATTTCTCCAACCCTCCAACTCTCTCTCACGTTTTGGCCTCAAGGAACATGAATGAAGAGATGTGAAT
The DNA here is from genome assembly GCA_025200525.1 of Camellia lanceoleosa. Classification (NCBI taxonomy): domain Eukaryota; kingdom Viridiplantae; phylum Streptophyta; class Magnoliopsida; order Ericales; family Theaceae; genus Camellia; species Camellia lanceoleosa. The sequence continues at coordinate 204,089,576 of CM045761.1, read as the reverse complement.
TAAGTCTCAAATATTTTATGAGATGGCCCACTAACATGGCATTTTGGTAATTAAAGGCAACTTGTGTAATTTAGCTTATTTAATCTAATTTAATCATTCCAAAGCAAATTTCAATTAAATATACCATAAAATCACATAAATTCTAACTAGCATAAAACATTAATTAATTTCGGATTCGGCTGCCGATAAGGCCTTCAATTTGCAGTTTAAACATAATACATGAACAGATAATTTAGTAGTCAAACTGATAGACATACATTTAACTAACACATTCAATCAATCAGTTCAAAACATTCAGTCAATCAGTCATTTAACATGCTTAATCACAGTTTAGGAGTAATCAGTGGTGAGGGTTGTCACAGTCTCCCCTCCTTATAAAGACTTTAGTCCTCCAAACTCGAGTTACCTTCATTCTGGAAGAAAACAAGACTCAGTGGGAACAATTCAGGATATCTCTTGATCATATCGTCTTCCCTTTCCCAAGTGGCATACACGCCACCGTGGTTTTGTCAGTCAACCTTCACTAACGAAATCTCTTTATTCCTTAACTTCTTGATCCGTCTGTTCACAATCTGAATAGGCCGTTCTTTGTAAGTGTAGTCATTACTTAGCACTACACGAGTAGGCTCAATCACATGGAAGGGATCCTGTAGGTAATCCCTCAACATTGAAATGTGGAACACGTTATGCATATGCTCCATTTCAAGAGGAAGCGCTACTTGATACGTCACTGGATTAATCTTTTCAATAATCTTATACGGTCCGACATATCTTGGCGCTAACTTGCATTTAATTCTAAAACGGGTCTGCCCTTTCATCGGTGTCACCTTAACAAAGACGTGATCACCTACTTCATACTCCCTGTCTCGCCTCCGGATATCCGCATAACTTTTCTGTCAGCTCTGTGCGATTTTCAGTCTCTGTTGAATCAGTTTCACTTTTCCGGTAGTTTCCTGTACAATTTCAGGCCCAAGCAAAGGCCCATCTCTAACTTCTACCCAGCAAATCGGAGATCAACATTTTCTGCCATACAAAGCCTCGAAAGGCGCCATACCAATGCTCGAGTGAAAACTGTTGTTGTAGGCGAACTTAGCCAACGGTAGATGGCTTTCCCAATTTCCCTGGAAATCAAAAACACACATTCTTAGTAAATCCTCCAGAGTCTGGATGGTTCTTTCTGACTAACCATCTGTCTAAGGATGGTATGCACTACTCAGTCTCAGTTCAGTACCCAATGCTGTCTGCAAACTTTGCCAAAATCTCAATGTAAACTTCGAGTCCCTATCAGAAACAATGGACACAGGTACTCCATGCAATCTAACAATTTCATCAATATAGATCACAGCCAATTTGTCCGCATTATAAATTGTTTTGACAGGTAAGAAATGAGCAGATTTAGTCAGTCTATCGACAATAACCCAAATTGAATCCATACTTTTACTGGAGCGAGGTAAACCAACAATGAAATCCATAGTGATATGTTTTCATTTTCACTCCGGTATCGGTAAGGGTTGCAGTAAACCTGCGGGTCGTTGATGTTCAGCTTTAACTTGTTGGCAATGAAGACATTTCGACATAAAATCAGCAATCTCTTTCTTCATTCCTGGCCACCAGAAATTCAGTTTCAAGTCTTGGTACATTTTTGTATTTCACAAATGGATAGACAATTTTGAATTGTGGCCTTCTTGCAAAATTCTTCTTTTCAGTTCAGAATCACTCGGTACACACAATCTTCCCTGAAATTTCAACACATTATTCTCAAATTTAAAATCCGGCTTTGGTTTGGATTCCCATTCTTCGATGACCTTCCTCAAGAAGTCATCCTGTTGTTGTTTTTCTTTAATCTCTTCAATCAGTGCCGGTTGAGCAGAAATAGAGGGTATTGTTCCACCTTGTTCACGCAAAACAATCTCAATTTTAAGTCTTTCAAGGTCACATAGCAATTCTTCCTACCCAGTGAGTAGACAGGCTACATTTCCAATCGATTTCCGACTCAGTGCATCAGCAACGGTGTTAGCTTTTCCTGGATGGTACAAAATTTGCAGGTCATAGTCTTTTATCAATTCTAACCATCTTCGCTACCTCATGTTCAGTTCTTTCTGTGTGAAGAAGTATTTCAAACTCTTGTGGTCTGTGTACACCTCACATGTCGCCCCATAAAGGTAGTGACACCAAATTTTCAGTGCAAACACTACTACAACAAGTTCTAAATCATGGGTCGGGTAGTTCTTTTCATGCGGTCTCAGTTGTCGGGAAACATATTCAATAACTTTACCATTCTGCATTAAAATACATTCCAACCCTTATAAGAAGCATCACTATATACAGTATAACCATCTGTACCTGAGGGTAGGGTGAGAATCAGTGCAGTCACTAGTCGAGTTTTCAACTCTTTAAAAGCTGATTCCCTCTGATCAGTCCAGTCAAATGATATCCCCTTCTGAGTCAGCTGTCTCAGTGGTAGGGCAATTTTGCAGAAATCTTTAACAAACCTTCTATAATACCCGGCTAAGCCTAGAAAACTTCAGACTTCGGTGACATTTGTCGGTCTAGGCCAGTTCACTACTGCTTCAGTTTTCTGTGGGTCAACTGTAATGCCATCCTTACTGATCACATGTCCTAAAAACATTACACTGTCTAACCAAAATTCACATTTAGTTAGTTTTGCATAAAGTTTATGTTCTCTTAGGGTCTGTAGGGCAATGTTCAAATGGCGTTCATGTTCTTCCGTGCTTTTGGAATAAATCAAGATGTCATCTATGAAAACAACTACAAATTCATCAAGGTATGGTTTGAAAATTCTATTCATAAGGTCCATAAATGCAGCAGGTGCATTGGTAACTCTGAAAGACATAACAAGAAATTCGTAATGTCCGTACCTCATTCGAAAGGCAGTCTTTTCGATGTCCCCTGTCTTGACTTTCAACTGGTGATATCCAGATCTAAGATCAATTTTGGAGAATACTTGGACACCCTGTAACTGGTCAAATAAATCATCAATGCGAGGCAATGGATATTTATTTTTCATTGTTACCTTGTTCAGTTTACGGTAGTTAATGCAGAGTCTCAATGAGCCGTCTTTCTTTTTCACAAATAAGACTGGCGCGCCCCACGGTGAAGTACTGGGCCTAATGAACTTCTTATCTAACAGTTATTGCAACTGCACTTTCAATTCTTTCAATTCAGTAGGTGTCATTCTGTACGGAGCTTTTAATACAGGTTGTGTACCCGGAATCACATCAATAGTGAACTCAATCTCCCTATCAATCAAATCCCTTGGCAAATCATCTGGAAAAACATCTGGGAATTCTCTGACTACAGGAATACTGTCCACATTAGTTTTATCATCAGTAGGTACAATCAATACGGAACATAGATACCCTTTACACCCCTTTCTAATCAGTTTAAAAGCTTTCATGGATGAAATCAAATACGGGGGAGGTACTACTCTAACTCCGTTAAACACAAATTTAGGTAAACCAGGTGGACGGAAAACAACTTGTTTTGTTACACAGTCTATGGTAGCATGATATTTTGTTAACCAATCCATTCCCAATATCACATCAAAGTGATCAATATTCAGAGGCAACAAATCAATATACAAATGAACATCCCCAACAATAATTTCACATGTAGGGTACATATAAGCACAAGTCATGGATCCCCCAACAGGTGAAGATACAGCTAACAAATAGTTCATAGGTTCTAGTGGTTTATTCAATTTTCGCGAAAAAACATGCGATACATATGAATGTGTAGACCCCGAATCAATCAAAACATACGCATTTTGAGTACAAATTGAAAGTATACTTGACACAACGATCTCGGTATTCTGTACGTCTCCCGGTACAAGTGCGAACACTCGGCCTTGCCTTATAGGCTCTTTTCCAATAGCTTTGGGGTTGGGTTTCGGTGGAGTAGTCGATACTGCTACGCTAGGTGCAACTTTACTATTGTCTTGTGAAGTGGAAGGCAATCTTTGACCATGTGGCCCACCATGCCACACCTATAACAAGCACCTAAAATTTTATAACAAACCCCTTTATGATTCTTACCACATTCGGAGCAGGGCGGTATAAAACGGTTTCTTTGACTGAAACTGTTTGTTGACCCTGTGTTCTGATTTTTGTTCAACGAACTGTTTCGGCCTTTCTTAAATTTAAAACCCCGTCTCTTAGCCCACCATTCAGAAACTGGTGTTTCAGTCTGTTTCAATGCTTCGATGTTCAACTCAGCCATTATCGTTCGATCAAGAACATCCACGTATTTCAGCAATTTCAAAACGTTCATTCTGTCAAGAATTTCTACATTAAGGCCGCCTTCAAACTTCTTGCCTTTTTGTAATAAGTGTCAACCATGTGCGGTGCATATCTGGCGAGTTCCGTAAACTTTGACTCATACTCAGCCACAGACATGGTACCTTGTCTCAACTGTTCAACCTCGGTTACCTTGCAATCTCCGACACACTGTGGGAAGTATTTCTCAAAGAAGGCTCCCTTAAACTAAGCCCAATTCATAGCAGTATTGGTGTCGCGGACCAGCAGCCACCACCTTCTAGCCTCTTCTTTTAAGGTGAAGGTAGCCAGTAGCACTTTGTGTGCTTCAGAATACGGAAAGACTGCAAATAATTTTTCGATTTCTAGCACCCACGCTTCGGCCTTCAATGGTTCAAGGCCTCCCTGAAATGATGACAGTTTCATCTTACTGAACTTCTGTGTTAGAGCAATGATGTCATCATTCACATTCTGTTCCAGGTTCTGTTATTCTGTTATTCTTTGCCTTAAGGCTTTGGTCAACAGTTCCACTGTTCTTTCTAATCTTGCCATTTTGGCCTCAGATGATTCAGGTTCACCAGCATTTCTTGCGTTATCCATTTCACTATAGACAGTTATGACAATTATAAACATAGGCAGTTGCATACTTGAACACATCAACACATATATTCATGTCATGGCCACAAACACTTTTCATGCTCATGTAATGTCCTAATTACTTTTCTAGGACATCCTATAGCTCATTTGGACACGTGTGTGCGATATAACTCGTGGTTTAGCATCGCTCCGATACCACTCTGTCACGACCCAAACCCGTCCCTATGGGTTTAACACCGTAACTGGCTAGTAATCCGTGATTACCGAAGGCCTACTTAATAGTAAAACAGTAATACAGAGTACAGGGGCTGGCGGAAGCCAAAACAATAATTAAAAGATGTCCAATGAGCTATGACATTCTGCATGCAAAAAGACTTTTCATAACGTATATTCACATTCGGAATAGAAACAGTATATACATACATCATTTATAGGCATTCAGGTTAGGGACCAAATCCCTACCATAATAGGACAGTACCAGTACAGTCTATACAGTATTACAAAAACAGATACAAAAAGGGAAAATCTAAAGCACCCCCAAAACAGCCCTAGCTTGAAGGACTAGGAACCTCGCAGTGAGGCACGGTGGTTGGCTTGACAAAAGGGGGTTTAACCCAACGCTCCTAGCTCCGATCCGGTGCCTGTACACCTACATATATCTATGAGCAATGAGCTAAAGTCCAATGAATAACATATGCGTAAAGAGGTTAAGAATGAATGTCCTTTCAGTATTTAAAACAGTCAATTATTAGTATATCAGTCATTCAGTTTGTGGCTCATATTTCATGCCATAACAGTCATTCAGAAACTATAATAGTCATATGTGGTATATCCAATAGCAAAACAGTACAGTAGGTCTTAATAGACCGAACAGTCAATTGATGGCCATCATATCAGTAAACAGTAGTGGTTCCGAACATGGAAACCGACAGAGATCTCTGTAACAGTAGCAGTATAGTACAGTAACAGTAAATTGCTATGGATGCCACGAATACAATTCACAATTAGAACAAGTATTAATTCAGTAAATAGTGTTATTTCATAAAGCAGTTCAGTCATTCGTTTAGAAAATAATCTCAATTGAGCATATCTTTACAACATTGTTACTCACAGAGTTCTGGGCTACAGATAGGCTAGTGAGCGTTCTCGGATGCCAACCCTACACAGTTACAGAACGAACACACACTAAGCTACAAAGTTGGAAAATAATAACTTAATCCCTAATTTGCCTCGGTGTGGTTCTACATCAATATCCTCATTAAGATGCCTTAAACTAGGTCTAGGAATGCCTATGATGGAATGAGGATGCAAAGATGCACTTTTAATAACTTTTCAAAATTTTGCTGAAACAGGGTCCACGCTCGAGCGTGGCTTTCCCCGCTCAAGCGGACATGCAGACAAAGGTTCCCCGAAGTGACGGTCGAGCGAACTGCAAAAGTACTGGATGGGTGAAATTCACGCTCCACGGGCGCTCGACCTCCTATCGAGCGTGAGACACAAGTCCTCGCTCGAGCGTGCATTCCCCCGCTCGAGCGGACTATAAACACATGCAAAGTGCTAGATACACACATTTCACGCTCGAGCGTTACTTTCCCCGCTTGAGCGGACTACATGAACTCAGTACGCTTGAGCGTGGAGTTTCCCGCTCGAGCGTGAGTCCAAAATCTGGAAATTCCCGATTTGAACCTCAAGCTCAAAACACAACTTTAAAGTATCAAAATTGATCATTTTGGACTAATTTTCTAGAAAACACTTGTAAACTCATAATATGACATGTTTTGAAGATCAATTTGAGAAGTCAAAGCCCAAAGGTGGTTCAATTAAATACAATTTTCAAGTAAACTTCAAGAACACAAAGTGTATAAAACATGCATGTGTTCAACCAAACTCAAAGCTTCAAATACATGACCAAAAGAGTCAATCCTTTCAAAAACATGATGAATTCATGGACTATAGTTAGAATATGAACATGCATGTGAAGATTTCCATGAAATCAACTCAAAACTCAACAATGTAAACATGTATGCATGAATCAAGCTTCAATTCAACAATTTAAAACCAATTTGTGACCTTAAGCTCCTATCTACCATGAACCATGCAAGGACTAACTCAAAATATGAACAAGAAGGTAAATTCTCTACCTTAAGTCTCCAATTTCAAGTATGAGGGCTCAAATATGTAATCTCTTCTTCAAGTCTTCTAATTCCAAGCAAGAATTCTAGATGAATTCAATTTCTCCAACCCTCCAACTCTCTCTCACGTTTTGGCCTCAGGGAAGATAAATGAAGAGATGTGAATTAAGTCTCAAATATTTTATGAGATGGCCCACTAACATGGCATTTTGGTAATTAAAGCCAACTTTTGTAATTTAGCTTATTTAATCTAATTTAATCATTCCAAAGCAAATTTCAATTAAATATACCAGCTTCCAGGGTCGATTAGGGTTTGCATGGGTTCATCCGTGATGCGTTTTCGATTTTAAGGTTTAATTTACAAATAATCAACGAACGAAGGGCTTTATTATAATAACTCAACAGTTAGGGACCAAATAGGGTTTACTAAAGTTATAGGTCTCACATGATGTTTGGATGGACTACAAAGATACGCTGTTGGGAAATGTTGGAAGTATTCAAAAAGATGTTATATATTTAGTGGGTGTTACTGTTAGTAGAAAAGAATGCAAAATTACGTTAAGGAGTCAAATGTACTTTAAAATTGTTTATAAAAATAATTTTATGTACTTTTATTTGTAATGTTCAAGTGAATGGAGATGGACGATATAAGAACTGGTGTTGTTGAAGGTGTTTTAGCAAGTGATTTCAGTTGTATTGAACTTGCTTTGCCTAATTTATTTTCTCAGTTGAGGTTGAGATACAAACAAAAGAGTATTAAGGTTAATAAAATATTGATAAAATATTCCCCCTTTGCGCACTCAATGCCAGTGGATTGGTCAGAGTAAATGTATATGACATGACGTTAGATGATAATGACAGCTTCTAGGCATACTTTGTTTTCCCCGTAGATTGCCAGTGTGAATTAGTGTATTATGGAAATAGTTATTGTTCAATTAACAACAAAAAGGTGCCATGAATGGTGAAGTATCGACTTGAAAATTCTAATATTAAAAGGGGGATTATGTATTGTAAAATGAAGGGGTATTTGAAGTATTCTACGAGTGACATGTCAGAAGATGTGCAGATGAAGGCCCTATCTATTGTTGTGTTATCTAAAAATTATACTAATGATAATGTTAATGTTTGGCATTGTGCTCCAACCAAGGCTATTCTAATTTTGACACGGACTATGTCTGTGGATTTACCGGAGAGGCGTAGAGATTTGTTAGGAGGTTTTAGGGAAAGTGATTCAGTTATTCATAAACGGAGAGGTCGTCTGAGTTTGTTTGAGATTGATATACGCAGAGGTGGTGATGGAACTAGTGATATTGATCCTGGTCCTTCGATTTCTGAGGTTGGTGTTAGAAAAGAAGAAGTTGATCGGAGAGAATCAGTTGTTATGGATCCATTCTTAAGGGTCCTTCGAGGTAGAGGGAGATTGAGCGGATGGGTCGCTGTTCTGGTTCCTGTTATCAGAAGAGGATGAGAGTTCTTCGTCAATATATTAATTATTAATATTATTTTTGTATATCTCTAATCTAATCCAATCGTCTTCCCTTCAAACGGAGAGACAGCAATTTTGACATAACTTGTATCGTACAAAATTTTGACTTACAAGCAAAATATTATTTTTTGCCCTTTTTTTACTTCTTCATTTAAGAAAGGAAATGAATTAAAGGGGCTAATATATGGAGGGCCTCTCTCATTTGTAATGATTCCTCAAAAATGTTTTTAATTGAGGGTATTTTGTGACGTAATCAGTGGGATATATTTCTTTGTAGAGTGCAAAGAATTGTTCCTCTGTTTCTGCTTCTGTAAATATTCCCCGCCAGAGTTCGTCTCTATTCTTTGAAGGACTTTTCCCCTTAGATAAAATTTCTCCCCATTTGACGAACTCGCCCCATTTCTGTATATACTGTCGACTTACTGTTGGAGAGTGGAGTTTTTCTATATTTGGATGATAGATTCTGCCGTTGGTTCCGGTGAGATTGAAAAATCTCAGGTTGGTAGTTTGGATCTTCTTTGTGCAATTGAACCATGGCATGAAGATGAGGGTTTCCATCTTCGTAGAGCTCCCTTGCGATAAGTATATAGCATGGCTGACAGGTTAGTTGGAGAAGGGATTGGAGGAGTTCTAAGAGTTGTTCTTTTAGGTATGGGCATTGTGGATAGATAAGGAAAACATTCTTGGCATAGAAACAGAAAGAGGCTTGGCGAGGCATTTTGTAGTGATAAACAGTGAACTCAGGCGCTGTATTAATATCACCAACGCCCCACTCCCACTGATTTGGGCCGTCCATTATTACTTATGGACACGTGTATGGATGGGGTTAAAAAGAAGTCACACCCAGGCCCAGGTGTGAGTAATGTGAGTACTTTTGATTCCTTTACCAGATAGTGCTATACACGTGTTACTTTTCTGGTGGTTTGCGTGATTGTAAAGTAAATATTCTTGCAGAATGATAAACATAAAGCAAAGGCAGGAAAATAAATGTGTTTGAATTATTTTGAATGGGGAATCTTCACACTTAATCACGGGGCAGTTTTGCTATTTATTTGGTACTAGAACACATTTGATGGTGTAGAGGAATATATTTTTGTAGTGGGATAGCTGTTGTGGTGAAGTTGTTTTCTGGTACCTTGTTTCGTCCTTCCTTTTCAGTCTTTTTTTTTTTTTTTTGTTGATTGTTTTGGTATACAATGTTATACTCCTTAAAACAGTATCCCAAGAATTACGGGCAATTCACTTAAATGTGTGTGAATCGTTTTTTGACATGGCAAATAGGACTGTGGGAAGAGAGGGGTCAGCTTCGGCGAAGTTTGTTCGTGGATACGAAGAACAGAGGGAAAAAAATATCAAAGCTAAGATGTCTGAACAGAAGTGTTAGTAAAGGTAAGAGAATCTGCAGAATTTGTAGGATAAAAGATTTGAAGTATTTTATAAAAAATGGAAGGAGTAATGAGCAGCCAGTATCGGACTCCCCTTGCATACCGCCGGTCAAGGACACCAGCGGCCAGTGGATATAAGCGTAGTTACCATGGTCGTGCACCTTTTAAAGAGGTGTACATTCGCAAATGGTATGTTCAGAATATTCCCCGATATATTAAGAAGACTAAGAGGGGAGTAAGGAAATTACAACTGTACAATGAACTATTAAGGGACGTTAAATTTGATAATAAAGGTGTGGCGAGATTACTTAATGGTATTGAGTTGGGTAATAAGAGATGTGACCGTCAATTAGACAAGATTGTGGTTAAGGGTATAAAATTAATTGGAAATGTTCAATTGGGACTTCTTAGAACTCCTCCACAAAATACATGGAAATACATATGTATGTGCTCAACTTGAAACCATGATCTCAAAAGTGTTATGAATTGCCAAAATTGAGATCAAAACTTCTACACATGCATCAATTCAACTTCAATTTCCTGCCAAGACTTTCAAAACATGGAATTAATCTTCAAAACTTCTACTACAACAAGTTGGGTCTTGAATGACGAATTTTTTTTACTTCCAAAGAGCTAATTTCATCACTATAGATATTTGTGAGGAAATATTTTCCTCACCGATTTCGTTATTAAATGTTTGTCACTAAAAACTACCATGACAAAAAATAATTTCATCACCGATGAAATTACTTCAGTGATGAAGTTTTTTGTCACCATTAAAACAACATTTTGTCGCCAAAAATCCTCATTTTCACCATCAAATAGTTATTCAATACCATATTTATAACTTTAGTTGACGAATAAATTTGTCACACATGTTGATCATTGATGAGAAAATAATTTCGTCACAGTAAGATGTAAAGTTGACGAAATTTTTCGTCTCCAAAAGTCAAATGGGTGACGAAATATATTTCGTTGCAAAATTTATATACAGGACAAAATTTTTAGTCACCAAACAACAAAATCAATAAAAACTTTCATATATAATCTATAATAAATTTTGTCACAAAAAATATTTATTAGTGACGAATAATCACTTTGTCATAATAACAAGTACAAATGACGAAACAAATTCGTCACTAAACTTGTTTCATATTTTATATTTCAATTTAAATTATTATTTCACAAATATCCTTGCTCATATCCCAATAGCCTTTTAAATGTACTAAGAAATCCACTAACTACTATACACCACTCCACAAAAAAATTCACTAAACAATTTATATTATAAATCAAAATATATCCATCAAACAACTTTAATAATAATCCACTAAGTATAACAAAAAAACCATCAAAGCAAATCCCAAAATAAACTAACGTGGAGTCCACAAAAAAAAAAAAAATCAACACTCAATCTTGATTTGCAACTACAACTAAGTATTAGTTTAGGGAAAACAAAAATTTAACACTTGATCTTAATTTGCAAGTATGCTTCTAAACGTCATCAAAAACCAATCTGCAAAGAAAATTAACAAGAAAAACATTAACATATTATCAGTTACATTGTATAGACCTCTTTATCCATGTCAATACAAATTGTGTACGCAATGAGTCTAGCTTAACAACCAAAAGTTCCTTTGTACATGGCAAGCTCTTATTAATCACATCACTAACTTAGAGCAACTCCAACACTACCTAGCAAAAATATCCAAAAAAATAATGTTGCCAATACAGTCAAGGTTCTAAGAAGGAATTTTCAACACTCAAGTAAAGGCAGTCATAAAATGCTACCAGATTTTAAATGTCACCAAAAAATGATATGTACAACATTTAAAATTTATTGAAAAAAGTTCATTTCCATGTTGTAACTGCATCATGTGTATTAGTGATAATTAATTTTCTTGTCTTACTAAATATAACAATAAAAATAATAATAACAATCAATAAAGTATTTGTCAAAAAGTGTTAATAGTCAAACTGCTTATGGTTAATAGTCAAGCAAAACTTTATTTTCCTATATGTGATAGGCTGTTACAAAATGAAGAAAAGTCCACTCATGATTGCTTGAAAACATTTTTCAAACTTGAGTTTTCAACCAAAAAAGATTCTCCATCCAGAAAATAAAAGATTATAATGGTCTCCAATAAACATACAACATCTGCTAAATATATCTACATCATGTATAGAGAGAAAGATCAGCAATTAATGTAGCTATAGAAGTGACCAAAAGTATTTTGAAATGGAATTGCAATTGAGGCAAATATGACTTTTAGAAACGAACCAAAATTCTAGAGAATATGAAGCCCCTAGCTTCTTGGTTGAGATCTTCAGTGTGAGGATCTTCAAGAGTTACAGTTGCATCTCCAACATTATATTGTTTAAGAATCTATTCCTAACTCAAATAAAAGAACTGAAACACTGTACCTATAGGAATAAGATAAGGACAATATAGATAATTTAACAAATAAAAGATCAAATTCACACATTCTGAAGTAAAATATCACAATTTAGAAACGCATAACTTTGTTGGAAAGGCATCAGAAGAAGAGTTGACTGGCACAGATCAATTTAAAGAGAAAAAACAAATAAAACTCCTTATCAGAGAAACAACAATAGGAAATTAGGATAACTTTTTGGGATACTCATGTGTCACAACCCAAACCCGCCCCTATAGGTTATGGTATCGTAATCGGCCAGTAATCCGTGATTACCAAAGGCTTGCTTAATAGTAATGACCGTAATACAGAGTAAGGGGCTTGCGGAAGCCAAACAGTAAATAAAAGATGTCCAATGAACTGTGAAAATCTGTATGGAAAAGGACTTTTATGAACAAGCCACAATCAAAACCAAAACATATATACATAACAGATATACGTAACATCTAGGTTAAGGACCAAATCCCTAAACCAAAACTGTACAATGAAAGTCTATTCAGTCAGTACAACAGAGACAAAAAGAGCGAGTCTAAAACACCCCAAAACAGCCTTGGCTTGGTCGGACGTGGAACCTTGAAGTGAGGCACGATGGTTGGCCTAACAAAACTAGAACTTGGCTTGACGCTCCTAGCTTCGGTCTGGTGCCTGGACACCTACATATAAATATAAACAGTGAGCTAAAGCCCAGTGAATAACAACCGTGTAAAGAGGTTAAGAAGGAATGTCCTTTCAGTAGTTAAAACAGTCATTTGTATCAGCAAATCAATCATTCAATCAATGACTAATAGTTCATGTCAGAACAGTCATTTAGAAACCATAGCAGTCATATGTGATACATCCCATATCAGAACAGTACAGTAAACAGTAAGTCTTAACAAACCGAACAGTCAGTTGATGGCCATCAAAACAGTATACAATATTGGTTCCAAATATTGGAACCGACAGAGATCTCTGTGACAGTAGCAGTACAGTGCAGTGCAGTAGCACTAGCAGTAACAGTAATAGTAAGTTGCTATAGATGCCACAAGTACAGTTTACAAATAGGACAAACATTCATTCAGTAAGCAATACCGTTTCAAAAAGCAGTACAGTCAACCGTTCAGAAAATAATCATAATTGAACATATCTTTACAACATTGTTACTCACAGAGTACTGGGCTATAGGCAAGCTAATGAGCGTCCTCGGATGCCAACCCTACACAGTTACAGAACGAACACACACTAAGTTACACACTTGGGAATGAATAACTAGTCCCTAACTTGACTTGGTGTGGTTCTATAACATTATCCTCATTAAGATACCTTAAATATGGCCTAGGAATGCCTAGGATGAAATGAGGATGCAAAGATGTACTTTAAAACACTTTTTGAAATTTGCTGAAAACAAAGATCTCGCTCGAACGTGGCTTTCTTCGCTCGAGCGAGCTTACCAAAACAAAGGGGTCGCTCGAGCGTAAACTCCTTCACTCGAGCAGTCTGTAAAAATACAAAAAGTACTAGTTGTTGAAAATCTCCGCTTGAGCGTAGGACACAATCTTCGCTCGAGCGTAGGTTTCTTCGCTCGAGCGTGCGTCTACACACGCAGAAAACCTGAGAGATTGCAATCTTCGCTCGAGCCAGCATTCCGTCGCTCGAGTGGAATTCAAAAAACAAAGGTGCTCGCTCGAGCAGGAAATCCTTCGCTCGAGCGAGGAAGCCAAATTATGGGTTTTCCAGATTTGCCTCCAAAGCTCAAACTAAGCATTCAACACATCAAAACTCAACCTTTTGGGCCAATTTTCTAGAAAACACTTGAAAACTCATAATACAACATGTTTTGAAGATCATTTTGTAAAATCAAGCCCAAATGTGAGACAATTGAACACAAATTTCAAAGAAACTTGAAGAACAATGCAAGAACATAACATGCATGAGTTCTTATGAATTCCAATACTCCAAAACATGGTCAAATGCAAGATTGAACTCTAAAACATGGTGAATTCATGGACTACAACCAAAATATGGACATGCATGTAGAAATTCTCATGTAGATGATCTCAAAACTTAATGATATGGACATGTATGCACACATAGCTATTTAATTCAACTCTTTAAGCCATATCTTGGCTCTAATCTCCAATATTCTCATGAACCATGCAAGAAATAACTTAATTTCATAGTGAAGATGATGAATTTCCTACCTTAAGCTTGAATTCCAAGTGTGGTAGCTCAAATATGCAAATTTCCTTCAATTCCTCTAATTTTCCAAGTCAATTTCTTGTTGAATCTAAACTTCTCCTAACTTCCTCTCTCTCTGGTTTGCTCAAGAAGCTGGACGAAGAAATGATGTAAAAACAAGCTCCAAACAATGACTCTAAGAGTGGCCCACTCAATGGCAAAGATGTAATAACTCAAGCTAATGTAATTTAACTTTATTTAATCTAATTTAATCATTCCAAATTGACTTTTAATTAAACCTACCATAAAATCACATAAATTCTAATTTACACATAACACTAATCAATTTCTGATTCAGTCGCCGATAAGGCCTTCAATTTGCAATTCAAAGTCAAAACATGAACAGATCATTAAATGACAAACAGATAGAAATGCAATTAAAGCGACATACTCATGCAAACAATTTAGGATTTCATCCTAATCAATTACTTATCATGCTCAGTCACAGCTTAACACTAATCAGAGGTGAGAATTGTCACATCATGCCACTCATAATTCAACGTCATAGAACTGATTAATAAAAACTATGAGGTATAGTGCATAATTTCAGCTTAGAGTACAATTCATATTTCTATAAATGAAGTGGAAGACATGTTTCAATGACACCATCTATGGAGTTTCATAACTGGAAGAGAATGAAACTTTCATAGCTTTCAAAGTTGGTCAATTAAATTAGCAGAATACCATGAGTTAAGCATGCTAACCTTTTTTTATTGCACTATCATCCATAGCCTTGTATTCCATATTCTTCAAAGCAAGTTCTACACCATAGCCACCCAAGTTTACCGGATCATTTGTACCAACAGCTGCATAATGGCCACTTTTTGATTGACAACCAAAAGGCAATACAGGTCTAGCAACGTACTTGACTTTTCCTTGGAAATCAACAGCATACTCCATTAGAGTAAAAGAAAAATCAAAGAATAATGTCTCAAAATTCAAAAATAAGAATACATAAAGAGTTGCATTGGTACATTGAAATGAATATGCTACTCCAAGTACATATATAGATTATCTAAATCAACAAGAAACTGTACATTGTCGGACAAAACTTTAGGTTAAAAATAACACAACTTTTGGTAGTATTTTCAGTAAGATCCCCTGCATAACTTTTGTGTGTTGTCCGAAAATCCCATCAGATAATTAAATCAATTACAATAGAGTCATTAAAAAAAAAAGAAAAAGAAAAAGGGAACAATAGAAGTATGAAATCAAAAAAAAAATGAGTGAGAGAAAGAGAGAGAGAGAGAGAGAGAAAGGTACGTGTGTACTATTGAGATTTTTTCTGCACAACAGCTAGTTTTACAATTCCAGTGTACGTGCAATCTTTGTGGCACTTCTAATGGATTTACTAAACAAAGAAAAAGATAGAAGAAACTATTGAAGCTTGTAAACAACTTATGAAGTTATGATGGCTTTTCATCTAATTATACTATACACTCACTCTAGTCTATCCTAGAAAAACTCTACCACTCTGTTTGAGGCATGGACTTGTGCCTAGGAGTATCCAATGAGTTTTTGATAACTAGGATGCATGTGGGAAAAAATACAACTCAATTATGTGATAAGTGGGAATCAATCACTAAAGCAGCCAGACGCTAATCTTTTTTTTTTCTTTTTTTTTTTTTGAAACAGCCAAAAGGAATTTTATTGATAATGATCAAGCATTATTACATTGACAATCATCAATAAAAAGAAGGAGCAAAGAGCACAAAAAACCAAATGGCAGTAGTTGGTAAGATACCAACCAAACAGCACAGAGTTGAGCTCCAACAGATGAACTCCAACATAACCAACAGATGAACTCCACCAGCACAAAGACACTAACAAATGAACTCCAAGAAAAAATGCAACTCTGATTTTAATCAACTGCCCATGGTCCTCCAACTCACACAGGACCTCCAACTGAGGTTTAGCAGCCTAAAAAATACAAGCATCCCCGAACAGAACAGAACCAGCAAAGAACAGCAACCTCATCTCCATCGCAGAACAACAACTCGAAACAGAACCCAA
Source organism: Camellia lanceoleosa (assembly GCA_025200525.1). NCBI lineage: Eukaryota > Viridiplantae > Streptophyta > Magnoliopsida > Ericales > Theaceae > Camellia > Camellia lanceoleosa. The sequence goes on along the minus strand of CM045761.1, from coordinate 204,073,037 downwards.
TAACAACAACCCGAAACAGAACCCAATAACATAACCAAATCAATATCAGCAGCCCAAAACAGATCTGCTCCCCAAACTCAATCTTATTTGCCTCAGATTGGTTAAAAAATCTTGTACAGAGAAATGACAATCCTTGAATCTATGTTTGAGCCACAGTGCAACTCTGATTTTAATCAATTCGCACAGGTCCACTAACTGAGCCTGATGCTAATCTATTTTGACAAATGTTTACTCTATGGAAAAATCTATATTTACTGATGATGCACCAGTAGTAGCATAACCATATAGAATAGCTCACTAGTAGGTACATAAAAAATGTAGTAACAAGTAAAAATAGTATAGTTTAGCATCAATTAGTAGACCTCTTTGGCTGCTGCCACCAATACGACATGAAATTCTCTGAAGCAATCAGTCCCAAGAGCACCATACAATATTGCAACTGGACTTCCAATACTTGAATCAAAATGGATGTGATAAATTCATAAAGTTATGGCTGCTGAAATGAATCCCGAGCATTGGGAATAAAACACGTATTGTCAAGGGTGTAAACTGAGAAGTAAATGACTTACATCTGATTTAGATTATTTTTTTTATAAATAATAAAAAAAATACTTCTACTTCGAAAAATGTGGGACATGACTTAGCAAATTAGCAATTCTGGCATGAAAATTGTGAAACAGGACATCTAATGAAAGAAAGGAAATTTCTATTACTTAGCAATTCTGCAATTTTGGCATAAATTTAGACCATGTCTAGCAAGGACATCATTATCATTTATCATTCATTACAAGAACCAAGAATGTGAAATGCAAAACAAGGACATCATTGTCATTACACTAACTTTGTGATTGGAGGAGGGGAAAAAAAGATGAATCAAATTTTATCATTATCCAATCCTGCTGCTCCTTAAAAATAAAAAATAAAAACAAAAAACAAAACAATAAAGAAAAAACTAGCCATTGTGGCATTTTATCAAACACCTAGCAAACCCATAATCAAAAGCATGAGATTTTACTGTGTGTAGAATCACCAACAATTCATTCACTTCAATGATTATATTGGGTAGAATATGAATATCATAATCAGAATACATAACATGTTAATCATTTTATTTTCTATATTTTTTCCACAAATTAAAATCATTCAAGTTGTTCATGGAGCCCTTTAAAGTAGAGAAGTTTTGGAGATGTTAGAAGTAATGAATGAAATGACTTTAATCTCATCTTAACAATGAATTCCATTTATGCAAACACGTCCGAAGACAGAGTAAGGGTAGAGAATGAGAAACCCAGAGACCTAGAGAGAGAGAGAGAGAGAGAGAGAGAGAGGGGTAGAGAAAGAGAAACAGAGACAACAAACTGACCTGGAACTCACGGTGGTGTTGTAGCTTGATGTTGGTACAGGATGAACTTACGGTGTGAAGGACGAACCATCCTAACAGTGGAGGATGAACTCACGGTGGTGGATGAACCATCCTCACGGTGGTTCTCTATTACAGCTTTGTGAAAGAACCATAGATAGATTAGGGCACAAAGTTCTAATCAAGGAGTCGAAAAGTTTTTTAGGGACTAAAATTTTGTTATTATTCAATTTAGGCGCTGAATCAGAAGTTTTTTGGTGCTTTAATTTTAGGTGTATATGAAAACAGAGAAAAATATTAAAAATAATAAAAATAAATCATAATTCATAAATTGGGCAGTAATGTGAAAGTATTCCTACCAAAAAATAAATCTGTGTGTTTTATGAAATTTTTTAGTTGCTAAATTTGTAATTTGTTGTAGTGAGAGAGACATGAGAGGAAAACTGATAAACACATACACACACACACAAAAAAAGAGGAAAAAATTAGTAGTCTATTTTTTTTCATTACCACCCAATTTGTCAAAAATTTTCCTCCAAAATTAGTGACAAAATAATTTTCTTTCTAAAAGCTCTCAAAATATTAAAAATTATTAGTAACGAAAGTATATTTCTCATCAAATAATCTTAAAATATTTAAAATCAAGTTTTTCAAAAAAAAAAAAAAAGGTAAAATTATTGGTGACGAAAATATATTCCTCACTAATAATTTTATAATTAGTGACAAATTTTTTTCTTACCAAAAGTCTCAAAATTTTGGCGCCACCAAAAAAAATTAGCGGGAAAACCTTCGATGACGAAACTTAATTTTTCCTCACCTAAAAAGAAGTATTTTTTGACGAAAATAAATTTCGTCACCTATTATTTTTATTTTTTTATTATATGTGACAAAATTTTATAATTTGTCACGAATTGTTCTTATTTAGTGAGGAAATTTATTTCCTTCACTACTTTTCGTCAACATAGATTACTTTTGTTGTAGTGACCATTGAATCCCTCATCTCTCTCTCTCTCTCTCTCTCTCCGCCAATTTACTTTTTCCTCTATCACCGCCGTCTCCAAAGGCGATCCCGCCACCACCATTGTTGCACACCATTACAGTGACATGACTCATCGATCACCATCATCCGTTGCACAACACTCCTTCCACCGTAACACCACCGATTGTCATCCTCATTCGCATCTGTTCTATGGTTTTTTTGAATAGATCGATGATATTTTTTTTTAAATCTTGATCAATTTATATATATATATATATATAGATGCAGATCTGATTTTGTTGTTAAGGTATTATTGTTAGGGTTTTATCTATTCAACATATCTAAATTTTTTTTGTTAACAGATCTGTGGTTTTTTTAAACAGATCTATGATTTTTTTGAAAAATCTTGGTCAATTTATATATATGATCTGATTTATCTGTTGTCGTCTGTCTCTCTACTTTTTCTCTTCTCTCTCCTCTCTACTCTTCATCTTTTTTGTTGATTGTTGTCATTTTTGTACGGGGATTGTTCGAGATCGGGGAAACCCGATCCCCGTTGGGGGGCGGGAGTGGGGGGGTGATAGGTTCCCCGTCGGGGATCAAGGGTAGAGATGAAGAATTTTATAGCTTTGGGGATCAGGGACGGAAAGTGTTTCCTACAACTCAATCATATATGAGTACTACTCAATAAGACCCTATTACTATTGATTCGTAAGTAGGATGAGAACAAATTGTAAGCAGAGTCCCAATAACTAGTAAGTAATAAATTAGAAACATCAAATAACGTTGGAATAAAACATAGATAAAGACATGGATAAAATCTTGCCTGGAAAATTTATTGAATTTGTAAAAATCAAAATCACCCTCTTTCACTTATCTTTTGTCAAAAACTTATAGAGAAAAACATTATTCATAGTATGTGCAAATGAATTGGGTGGTTTTTTATATTTTCTCAATTAACTAATTTATATGTATTGTCACGCCCTCAAAATAATACATAAAACCCATCACTTTTAACATGCGTTGATATATGAAAGACCCTCATTCTTCTATTCATCAGAGTATTCCATTACAAGATGTATTACATGTTAACAACAAACAAATGCCCTACGGGCTTACAACTTTCCAAGTTAACACTTGGTTACAAAAAGAGAGTACTAACTCAATTACATATTAAGCCCCTGGCTTGAATCCACATGTAATACATCAAAAGAAAGAAAGACAATAAAGTCTGCCCGCCTTAAGCCTCCCAAGCTATATCCTTGGAGGTGGCATGCTACTTGTACCTGAAAATGATATTCCCGTATAGGGTGAGCTAACAGCCCAGTAGAAATACACTAAACCAGCTATGAACAATGACTAAAAGATTAACAGTTTGATAGATGGTTAACACTTTTACATTCTTTCATAACACATTACAGTTTCATTTTCCATTCCTTTACAATTCTCAATTCATAACCATGGTTCAGAACCTGACCAGATAACCGATATGAGACAGTAACTCATATTAAACATTTCCTCATTTCACAATAGATAAGCATACTAGCTATATCAACACAGCAACAGATAAGCATATGAGCTATATCAACACTTCCAAAGATAAGCATATGAGTTATATCAACACTTCCAAAGATAAGCATATGAGCTGTATCATCACATCAATAGACAAGCATATGAGCTGTATCTACGGAGTCCATCCCCTATCTCCTCCCACACAACACCCGGTTTAGAGGTCCATCCCCTATCTTCTCCTAAACCGTGGAGTACACCCCCTATCTCCTCCAACACAACACAATGCATATAAACAATTATTATACACATCATCAATCAATACATAAAGTTAATGTATTCTTTCAGTCGTCATACTCAATGACACATTCTAGTGATTAGTTTTAGTTTGCCTAATCATCATGCATTGTCTACAACAATCAAGACTATCCTCCACCGATAGCCCAAAACAATTATTTCTAAACAGAAAATAAATGCACAAAATGAATATAAAATCAACATTTCAACTAGGTGAACAGTAAATTGCCCCATTATATCCTTTAACCCCATACATTCCCAATTCCAACATTTCTCTATGCTAAACATGCATATAGGTTTATTATAAATAAAACCCCAACTTTTGTAAAATTGCACAAAAGCCCCAAACTTTTTCAAAATTACACAACAACCCCCAATATATCAAAATGCTAAAATTTAAAGACAAGGCTCATAAAGAGGAGTAGGTTATCCCTACCTCAAATTCGAAACTCAAACGGAGAAGATGAAAAGAGTTGAAACTCGATCTCCACCACACACCACACAGCCCTCGAGAAATAACACAACTTTGGCGAAGGAACTATGGCCAAAATCCCAATGGAACTATGGCCAAAATCTAGCTCGACGCAACTAAAATTTATAACTCAAGCTTGGTTTGTAATGGCTCATTAAACCAAGAAAGAATCATAGAAGTTGGTAAGCTAACCCTATGCACTTGCACCTATATATAGAAGTTTGTCCACCTTAAAATGTGTTTTGTAACCGATATGGGACTTCCAACAAACACACCAAAGGTTCCCAAAATAAAATGAAGGGTCTAAATACATTTACCAAAATCCTTAAAAGGCACAGGTGCTACAACCTCCCCACCTTAGGAAATTTCGTCCCCGAAATTAAGGACAAGTTTTTGAAAAATAAGTTTTTCTCCGTTTTTAAACAATGTTAAATTTCAACATTTAATAACTCGACCCATTACCGGTCATTCCATCTCTTGTCAAGAGACATAACAAACACATTTCATCATGCATTTCCTTTCCTTCTCAACCATTTTCAACATACATGGTTCACAATTTCTAATCATAAACAATTTTCATGATACATCTCCAGTTCTATAATATGGCCAACATATGCAATATTACAATCAACTCCCATATCAAGGTAGTTCTACAATATTTCCATAAACCAAAACATTTACAATGTTTTACAACTTAAGACATACTTAATGATCTTAAAGTCCAACAATACAACAATACATATATAACATACGTTCAAACATCCACAAATAGGTCTGGATATTTCTCTCGGACCTCCAACTCACATTCCCAAGTGGCCTCCTCCACTCCGTGATGTTTCCACAAAACATTTACCAAAGGAATGGTCTTGCCACGCAGGACTTGATCCCGCCTATCCAACACCCGAACCGGTCTCTCCTCATACGAGGCATCCTCATCTACCTCTAAGTCGGTCCAATCCAATACATGTGATGGATCCGGCTCATACTTCCGGAGCATACTCACATGAAACACGTCATGAACTCTGGACAACTGCGGCGGCAAAGCCAAACGATAGGCAACCTCACCAATCCTCTCAAGGATCTCAAAAGGGCCAATAAACCAAGGGGACAACTTCCCACTCTTCCCAAACCTCATCAATCCCCGCCTAGGTGATATCTTTAGAAAGACATGATCACCCATCTCAAACACCAAAGGTCTCCTCCTACAGTCCGCATATGACTTCTGACGACTCTAGGCTGTAACAAGCCTCCTACGGATAAGCTCAACCTTCTCCGTTGTTTCCCTCACCAACTCCGGACCCAACAAAAGTGCATCACCTACCTCGGCCCAACAAACTGGAGACCTACACGGTCGGCCATACAAGGCCTCAAACGGTGCCATACCGATGCTAGAATGGAAACTGTTGTTGTAGGCAAACTCCACCAATGGCAAGTGCCTCTCCCACGTCCCACTAAAGTCAAGGACACAACCCCGAAGCATATCCTCAAGGATCTGAATAGTACGCTCGGACTGCCTGTCAGTCTGAGGATGGTAAGCTGTACTAAAGGTCAACTTAGTGCCCAAGACACTCTGCAAACTCTACCACAACCTTGCAGTAAAACGAGGATCTCTATCTGAGACGATCGTCACTGGGACTCCGTGTAACCTCACTATGTCCCGAATATACAAGTCGGCTAGATGATCTACCGAATCTCACGCCAAGATAGGAATGAAGTCGCGACTTAGTCAACCGGTCTACAACCACCCAAATAGCATCACTACCCCGGCCGAGTCCTCGGAAGACCTACAACGAAGTCCATAGTGACATGCTCCACTTCCACTCAAAGACAATAGGCAAGGGTTGCAACAAACCCGCTGCCTCGATGCTTTCGACCTTCACTTGTCGACAAGTAAGACACTTAGACACGAAAACTACCACATCTCTCTTCATACCCGCCACCAAAAAGCTGGCGACCCAAATCCCGATACATCTTGGTGCCTCCGGATGCACCGCAAGCGCGAATGGTGAAACTCTGAGCACCTCCTCTCGGCAAGACTCGGCACAAGCAGACGGTCTCGGATCTCACACTCGGTCGGGATACACCGTCAAACCCTTCTTAACTTTCCCATCGGAGATCTTCTCTCGGAGGATTCTACCTCAAGGTCACCTCTGTGCCTCCAACACTCGAGTCACAAGTGTAGGGTCACAAGAACAACAGAAAACAAGGTCAAGACCTCAATAGATTCGCCCAAATGCAAATCAAACTCGCCAAGTGTCCCCAACATCTCCCACTCCCGGATGGCTACACAAGCTACATCACTAATGGATTTTCTGCTAAGGGCATCGGCCACAACATTGGCCTTTCCCGGATGATAATGCAACTCGAAGTCATAGTCCTCAATAAACTCCATCCACCTCCTCTGCCTCAAGTTCAAGTCTTTCTGTGTAAACAGATATTTCAGACTCTTATGATCTGAGAACACCTCGAATCTCTCACCATAAAGGTAGTGCCTCCAGATTTTCAAGGCAAAGATCACAGCTGCTAACTCTAGGTCATGTGTAGGGTAATTCTTCTCGTGTATTTTCAACTGACGTGAGCCATAAGCTATCACTTTCCCTTCCTGCATCAACACACAACCCAAACCCTCTTGTGAGGCATCACAATAAATCGCATAACTCAACCCTCTCTCCGGAATAATCAAAATCGGAGCGGTGGTCAATCTAACCTTCAACTCTTGGAACGACTTTTCACAAGTCTCACTCCATACAAATTGGACTCCCTTCCGAGTCAGTCTAGTCAACGGTGAAGCTAATCTGGAGAAATCCTTCACAAACCGGCGGTAATACCCAGCTAATCCCAGAAAACTGCGGATCTCAAACACACTCTTAGGCTGTGCCCAATCCTGCACTGCCTCAGTCTTGGATGTATCAATAGACACCCCTGTCCCAGATACCACATGGCCTAAGAACTTGACTTTCCCAAGTCAGAACTCACACTTTCCAAACTTGGCATACAGCCTATGGGCTCTAAGTAACTTAAGCACCACTCTCAAGTGTTCCTCGTGCTCCTCCTCTGATGGTGAATAGATCAGAATGTCGTCCACGAAAACGACCACAAAACGGTCTAAGAATTCCCGGAAGATCCGGTTCATCAAGTCCATAAAGACTGCCGATGCATTGGTAAGTCCAAATGGCATCACCAGAAACTCATAATGGCCATACCGCGTACAGAATGCCGTCTTCGGAATATCTTCCTCCCTGACCCTCAACTGGTGGTAACCTGATCTCAAGTCTATCTTAGAGAAACAACGGGAACCCTTCAACTTATCAAACAAATCATCTATACGGGGCATAGGATACTTATTCTTAACCGTAGCCCGATTTAACTTCCGATAGTCGATACACAATCTCAAGGCACCATCTTTCTTTTTAGCAAAGAGGGCCGATGCTCCCCACGGCGAAACATTAGGGCGAATGAAGCCCTTATCTAGCAATTCCTGGAGCTGAACTTTCAACTCAACCAACTCTGCTGGAGCAAAACGGTAAGGTGCCATAGAAATCTGCACCGTGCCAGGCACCAAATCAATAGAGAACTCAATCTCTCGGTGAGGTGGCAAATCAACGAGGTCCTCAGGAAAGACATCTGAATACTCACAAACTACCCTCGGCAATACAATCTGGGTCTCATCACACTCGCCACTCTCAAAGCTAGCAAGTAGACCACTAAGCTCACTCCGCCCTCGCGGATCATACCTCGGTGGCAAAACACTACCAACCCGGTCCCCCAAGAAATGGAAACACTCCCCGCTCACAGTACAACAAGTGACCCTCTGGCGGTAGCAATCAATAACAGCCCGATATGACGATAACCAGTCCATACCCAAAATAACATCAAAGCCCTTCATGGGCATGACTACAAAAGGAAACGGAAGCCTATGATCGGCGACCTCTATATCACAACCTCTACATCCGTGTTTCAAAATCAACTCACCCCCGATAGGTGACACAACACAAATAGGAGATGTCAATAGTGCCAACTCCAACTCCAACATAGATGCAAATGCAGCAGATACAAAAGAATGAGATGCACCCGTATCAATCAACACACTAGCAACCGAATTGCAAAACAGAAAGGTACCTCTCTGGCCGACGGCCGGTACTAGATCCTGTAACAAAGATACACGCTCAGTAGTCCTCGATCCACTTGCTCACCTCTAGGAGCATAAGATCGCTGCACCTGATCGGGTCGATGAAGCCCCACGATTGGCCTCGAGGCTGGAATCGACCGAAATGGCTGATGACTCTGAGTCTGCCTCAAACCAGATGCACCAGATGTGCCACTCAACTACGGGCAAAACCTCTTTATGTGCCCTGCCTGACCACACTGATAACACGAGAACGGTTGGTTTCTACCCTGACTCTGGCTCTGAGATCGAGCCGAAGATGACGTTGCTCTCTGTCTCCCGCCCTTCTGTGGGCAAACCGAAGCCTTGTGACCCAGCTGGCCACACTTGTAGTAGGTGAACTCCCCCTGATTGCCTTTCCCCGAGCCTACACTCGGCACTGGAAAGGTCGATCTAGTAAAGCTACTCTGAGACTGCTGTGGGTTAAAACCCTTATGTCTCATACCATCACTCTGTCCATCTTGGCTTCTCTTGGAACCTTGATGCTTCTCATCATCCTCCTCCTGCATCATAATCTCCATATGAACAGCAACATCCACTAAACGTCTATACTCTCGATAAAAAGGTCCTCCAATCTTCAACTTGAGGCCACGCCTCAATCTCTTCTCAAACTCTAAACAACGGCGTTCCTCGGACGCCACGAGTTTAGGTGCAAACCTGGACAAGTTAGTAAAGGTAGCCTCAAACTCGGCCACAGACATACCCTGCTGTTTAAGCCGGCTAAACTAATCCCTCAGCTTCTCCCTAGCAGCTGAAGATAAGAATCTCTCCTGGAAAGCCCCTACAAAAGCCTCCTATGCACCACCAACACGGACCTTCTCGTACTTCCACCATTTACCCGCATCTCCCTTCAGCTGGAAGGATGCCAAGGTCACCTTCGGTGCTCCGTCCTCAATGCCAAGCATCTCGAACGTCTTACTCATTTGTTCCAACCACTCATCTGTCTTAAGTGGCTCCCTTGGGTCCCTAATAAACTCATCCGGATTAGACCGGAAGAACTTTCTCTTTAAGAAAGAAGGTCCTGCCTCTGCAACCTGATTTTCAGCTCTGAGAATACCCAAAGCTCCTGCTATAGCCTGCTGACCCGTTGGCTCGGCCATATTGGCCTGGCTAACTCCCTCCTATACTGCCGGAATCTCACCTGGTATAGGCACCCCCTGCCTCCCAGGCCTACCACGCCTACCACGTCCTCGTCCCCATCTTGACATCCTAATAAAGGAAACGAAAAATATTAGCATATTCATAAACGTGTCGAAACTAAACACTCACGTCCTAATGCATGGACAACTTTAATTCACTCCATGTAAGCACTTACGAATTTCCTTTCTGGATAATGATAGTCCCGAGGCGTTACTAGAGTTCCGGTTAGAAACAGCATTGATCAAGTGCTTTTCTAACAAGACTCACAGAAACTCAAGGATCCAATCAACATCCTAGAAATTAAATTCCATACCCATATAGTCACATAAACATGTTATCACATAAGCATATAACAGTACAGCTAAGTCTCTATCAAACGAGACGAACCCATTGTGATACTAATCACTTCCCACATACCCAAAGTATTCAAACCTGGTACGCTCTGATACCAAGTTGTCACGCCCTCAAAATAATACATAAAACCCATCACTTTTAACATGCGTTGATATATGAAAGACCCTCATTCTTCTATTCATCAGAGTATTCCATTACAAGATGTATTACATGTTAACAACAAACAAATGCCCTACGGGCTTACAACTTTCCAAGTTAACACTTGGTTACAAAAAGAGAGTACTAACTCAATTACACATTAAGCCCTTGGCTTGAATCCACATGTAATACATCAAAAGAAAGAAAGACAATAAAGTCTGCCCGCCTTAAGCCTCCCAAGCTATATCCTTGGAGGTGGCATGCTACTTGTACCTGAAAATGATATTCCCGTATAGGGTGAGCTAACAGCCCAGTAGAAATACACTAAACCAGCTATGAACAATGACTAAAAGATTAACAGTTTGATAGATGGTTAACACTTTTACATTCTTTCATAACACATTACAGTTTCATTTTCCATTCCTTTACAATTCTCAATTCATAACCATGGTTCAGAACCTGACCAAATAACCGATATGAGACAGTAACTCATATTAAACATTTCCTCATTTCACAATAGATAAGCATACTAGCTATATCAACACAGCAACAGATAAGCATATGAGTTATATCAACACTTCCAAAGATAAGCATATGAGTTATATCAACACTTTCAAAGATAAGCATATGAGCTGTATCATCACATCAATAGACAAGCATATGAGTCAATTTATCACGAGTCCATCCCCTATCTCCTCCCACACAACACCCGGTTTAGAGGTCCATCCCCTATCTTCTCCTAAACCGTGGAGTACATCCCCTATCTCCTCCAACACAACACAATGCATATAAACAATTATTATACACATCATCAATCAATACATAAAGTTAATGTATTCTTTCAGTCGTCATACTCAATGACACATTCTAGTGATTAGTTTTAGTTTGCCTAGTCATCATGCATTGTCTATAACAATCAAGACTATCCTCCACCGATAGCCCAAAACAATTATTTCTAAACAGAAAATAAATGCACAAAATGAATATAAAATCAACATTTCAACTAGGTGAACAGTAAATTGCCCCATTATATCCTTTAACCCCATACATTCCCAATTCCAACATTTCTCTATGCTAAACATGCATATAGGTTTATTATAAATAAAACCCCAACTTTTGTAAAATTGCACAAAAGCCCCAAACTTTTCCAAAATTACACAACAACCCCCAATATATCAAAATGTTAAAATTTAAAGACAAGGCTCATAAAGATGAGTAGGTTATCCCCACCTCAAATTCGAAACTCAAACGGAGAAGATGAAAAGAGTTGAAACTCGATCTCCACCACACACCACACAGCCCTCGAGAAATAACACAACTTTGGCGAAGGAACTATGGCCAAAATCCCAATGGAACTATGTCCAAAATCATTCAAGAACTAAAATTTATAACTCAAGCTTGGTTCGTAATGGCTCATTAAACCAAGAAAGAACCATAGAAGTTGGTAAGCTAACCCTATGCACTTGCACCTATATATAGAAGTTTGTCCACCTTAAAATGTGTCTTGTAACCGATGTGGGACTTCCAACAAACACACCAAAGGTTTTCAAAACAGAATGAAGGGTCTAAATACATTTACCAAAAGCCTTAAAAGGCACAAGTGCTACATGTATTCATTTATTGTCATTAATAAATGTTGTTCATGTTGTAGTAAGTAAAGGAAAATATTTTTTTGTAGATGTATTCGTTTATAAACTATACTTCCTAATCATATGCTAGCTCAAGACCAAAGAGTTGGTAAGGTACCAACACAAAAAAACCAAACAAACAAACACAAACACAACTCATAACACACACCACCAAGCAGCTGCCGCCATCAGCCTATTGCATACTACAATCAAGAACTAAGCAATAAACCTATTCTGTTGAACATTATTGATAATCTCTTGTACTGTGTGCCGGCAATCCTTAGAGTAAGTTTTTACCCAAAGAGCGATACTAATCTTGATTAAATTTGACTTATTACTCAATTAAATACCATTTACTATTCAATAAAACTACCCTTACTACTTCATAGTAAGTAGCTTTGACCTACTAAATGAACGTTCACTTATTATTTCATTAGATTTCATTTACTACTTAAATTCTGTTTGTTTCGACATAAAATATTTAACACCAAAAAAAAAAATTTCTTATAAATTAATTTTACACAAAAAAAAATATTTTTCTTTTCATTTTTCAATATTTGGTTGATACTTGAAACAAAAATATTTTGTTATTTAAAAGAGAAATTTTGATTTGATAGAGTGTCATTTATGACTTTTTAGTGAGCTAACTAAGATATTTATTTAAAAATGATAAATGTGTTAAAAAGATAATAAGCAAGAGTCAACTTTGTAAAACTGATTTATGGAATTTTTAAAGGTAAGTTCTTTATTGAAAAATTATGCAAAAATATTTTCTTTAAAAAATATTTTACTTGCTTTTTGTTCAATCAAACAATGGAAAATGAGTAAAATATTTTTGATAAAAATGTTTTACCTCAAAACAAATGAAGCTTTAATGAGATTCCACTTACTATTTTATTAGACTTCAGTTACTTCTTAATGTGATTTCACTTAATATTTCATTAAATTTTATTTACTACTCAATAAGACTCTACTTACTATTGAATATTTTTCTTTAACTAGGTGAAATGTTATTACAACAAAACCTTAAATTTCATAAATGGAAAATGTCACATAATGTTAAAATAAAATAGAGATAGAGACTAAATATGAAGGGAAAATAGTTATATATATATATAATGTGTCATTAGTTCTATGTGTTTAAAATTAATTTATAAAAAATAAAAAATAAAAAAAGGAAACGAAAAGAGCACAACTTTCAAGACGAAAAAGATGACCCGACTAATAGGTAATATTGTTGAATTGTATTTTATTTATATTTAAATAGCAAGTTTATTTATAATAAGTAGTAAAGAGCTAATGATAAGTAGTACTTATATTTGTAATAAATAGTAAGTTAGATCTATTTTTTCATTTCCAAATTAACTAAAATTACTTTAACTTTTGAAAAACCACTTTAATTTTCTATCTATTTGTAGTCATACCACATGAAATGGCTAGAATTTTATCTTATCCAAATCTAATGGTTTATATGTATGTCCGTACCATACATGAAAACAACTTTCATGTACCATAGATTTTTCCCTTCAAACCATCTGAATCTTTTACCTAACATTCATAAACAAATACCAATTCAGGAGATTAAAAAATAAACAAAAAACAAATACCAATTCATATATCAAATTATCAATTCAAGAGATTAAAAAAGAAATGTTGGAGGGTAAATTTTGACTACTGTGCATACAAATAACATGGACAACATCAGAGAACTACACACCTAATCTATTTATCTTCATAATTTCAACAACCGTGGCCTTATGTATAAATACAACATGAATCCTGCCATCTTCACCTCCTTGCACATTGGCACCCTCCCAGGAACAATGCACACAGCAAACCAAGTACACCAGTGGATGTAGTCATAGAGAAACCTGGATCACTAATTTGGACCATGCCCAAAATTGCTGGCAACCACTGAAAAGACCCTCCACAATTTTCAATTTCCCAAGCCTTATGCAAACTTTCATGACAATTTTGATGTGCTGCAGGTTTAAATGTCTTCTCTTCCAAGATCTTCGAGTAAGGGAAACACCAGCATGTTTGATAGTCTCCAAATCACAATATAAACTTTAAATGCTAGAGCAATATTTTTCACCATGATTCCACTTCAATGAACTCCCATCAACAGAAGCATCTGTCCAGCCAGACTTAATCCACCCCGCAGAAAGCTCAATAACTTTTCCATCGTGAATGCCATATAGGTCTGCTCTGAGACCTCAATAAATAAAGCCAAAACTTGATCATCCAAGAGTCATAGTGGTTGTTTCTGAGCCCAACAGGTCGGCAGTGTCGTCTCTGAAGGAACCATGGGACCCAATTCCAGATCGTTAAAGCCAGTATTATATGAATCAATGGCACATGTTCCATGACTACCTGAAAAGGAGAACTTCCAATATCTTTGGGTAGAAAACCTGGGTTTTTGTAAACTTTGACTGTAATCTTGCTTGGGTACACAAATTTTTTTAAGGAGACTTGAGAAAGTAATTTTTTGGAAAAAATTAATTTCAAAAACAACATCAGTTTTGCTTAATTTAAAACACCTTCTAAACAAAATGCTAAAAAGAAAGAAATAAAGACAATAAAAAAAATGGAAGGACAGTCAAAGTACCTGACGCTAACTAGTCATTTAAACATCCCATGGAAATTGAATCACTTCATGGTACTTAACATGGTTTAACATTCACATTAACATTTGGAATGAGTCTGCCACATTTTTTCTACAGCATTAAAATTAATCAATCTGACAGATAATCATTAGCAGCAGTATAAATCTACGATAAAAAAGTGAAACACTGGAGTCAAGTGAAACGTTGTTTCATTAGATCTAGAGAAACAACTTTAGACAACCAAACAATCAAAGCAATTCTATGTGTGTTTGCCAAATAACAAGCAAACACTACCCAAAAATCAACACCAAGGAAATATCCTACACCATACAATTGAAAACAGATTCACTTGATTCACAGTTCATGAAACACTGCCCTAGTCCTGAAAGTTTGACATGTTTGACAGGTGAAACTCAAACAATGTGGACAAGCCTCTAATGTGGAGAAACGAAGCCACATTATGCTCTCCTCCACATCATCACTTGCATCTGAAAAATAAGATAACTACCCATGAGGTTTTAAGATGACAACCAATGTTAAAACTTATATAAATAAATGGAAAAACAACAAAATTGCATCAATAAGATGTGCAAAGACAATGGCATCAGTGGTTAAGAATTCTCGACAGGAAAACTTACCTGAAGTTCAGAGATCAAGTGTAAGCCATCATATGCACAGTCTTTGCACCAACATACCAGAGAAATAAATAAAGAAGCATAGTGACAAGAATTATATAATTATTTTTACACAAAAATATGCATCACATTTGCATAAACAATGAAACCCATCTATATATTGAAAATATAAATAAAAATACATAAATACAAACATATTTGCATACACATGTGTAGCGTGTGTGCTTGAGAGAGATAGTGATTTAAAGTTATACCAAAAGACAGAAAAGCAAGTGAAATAACAATGCACCTATGTCTGTAAATTTATTATAATTCTGCAGTTTGGTGACAGCATCTGCTACACATAAATTAGTTCTAGAGGCGCGGCATGTGACTCGTAAAGGTAAATGTGGCCGAAAGAGTATTAAATGGAAAATTATGCCAAGTCACTGTCAAGTGTTAAGAAAAAATACAAAACATTGAAATGGGAAAAAAAAAGGATGCCAAGATAAACTTAAGTAAATTCTCAATAAAGATTCCATCAAGATGATAAAATTGACACTGAACATAGATTGACTGCAAGATTTCACTTGTAAATTATGAACATAAAGAACCTAAAGGTAATTTTTCCTAATATTGTTTGAAAAATTATATTTCCATTTAAATGACAGAGAGGGGAGAGAATACATGAGATCTTTAAGGGGAATCAAAAAGAGAAGAATAAAAAGGGAAAACTAAATACTAATAACAATCACTGGGACACATCATGGATACAAGCAAGCAAGCTATTCAACAGTAGAAACGAAAACCCACAAAGCATCTACAAATAGAAGTATCGCAGAAACTCATCAGGATATTTTGGTGATATATGAAGATTGAAATATACACAAACTCGTATATTGCGTGGCTTTCAATATAAGAACTAGCATAATAACAATTAAAGTATGCAACTTTAAACCTTCAAAGAGGTAAAGTACGAAAGATATTGCCGGAATAGCGAAACCGAACGTAGTGCTGATTGCTCTTGCCGCCGGCCGCTGTCACTGATACGTGAACGTGAACCCTTAAATTTTTAGGGCATTTTATAGGGAGTCGGTGCAACCCGAAACCCAACCCAAACCCCCGGTTAAAAAAATTTCACTTTACACGATGTTTTATAATTTTGTTTATTATTATTGGAAATATACATGCCCAATATTAATAAATAATATTATGGATCATAAAAAAAAAATATCATGAAATATTTTATGAAATTTTTTTGTCTATCGCTTAGTGTGTAGTGTTTTTTATATGGATAATAATGGTGAAAAATCTTTCATGATTATTTTCATGAAAATATTATATAATTTTTGGAAAAATTTATTTTTGAATAACATTTTTTTAAGTGATATCTATTATAATGATATAATATTGGCATATTAAATTTTAGGGTAAATTATAAATACATTCTTGATATTTGATTAAAATACGAATCGTCCCATGTAGTTCTGGAAATTACATTCTACCTCTTAAGATTTCTAATTTCATAACAAATTGTCATTTTTATTAATAAATTATCAAGTCAATAAACAGTTTTTAATGATGTTAGAAATATGTTTCAATTAATAATTTAGATAATTTTATTATTATATAGGAGAACAATTATGAATTTCATTTTTTAGTTAACTCTGTTAAATAAAAAATTATAACAATAGAATATTCGTAATTTTTCAAATTACAGAGGATAATCTGTATTTTTAAAAAATCTCAAGTGATATATTTGTAATTTATCTTAAATATTAAATAAAAAATAATAACAATGTAACCATGATTGTTGGGTATTTGAAGCATGGTTTTAAAAATCGGACCGGACCGGCCGGTTGAACCGGTGACCGAATGGGGTTCCTGGCCACTTTTAAACCGCCATTGTAAAACTGCCTATTTATTAAAAACCGTGAACCCACGGTTAAACCGTGAATCAGAATCTTTATTACAGGTTGATTGAACCGGTCCGGAGTTTTTTTTTTTTTTTTTTCTTTCTTTTCTTTCTTATTTTATATATATATATATATTATATGTAATAAAAATTTAATTGGAAACTCTCTTTTAAGGGTCTCCTATTGTGAGGAATCCCATTGAGAGCTTGAAATTATTGTGAAAGAGCTTCTATCTATTTATAAGAAAAAAATTCTTTCAAAAAAAACTCAAGAAATCTATGTGGGATTCAATCAAATTCATTGGAGGGAAACTTAAAATTTTGATATCCCTCCAAAAATTTTGCTCTTCTTTCAATCAAAGTATTTGAATTAAAATCATATGGAGGGAAAGGAATATTGAATATTTGATTTCTTCTTCCAAAATTAAAATTAATAATATTTCTAAATATATTTTTATATTTTTTAATAAAAAAATATTAAGAGAAATATTTAAGATTATTAAAATTTTTAATTTATAATTTTATTACTTATATTTTTATTTAAATATAATTTTAATATATTTATGACGTCACGGTTCGATTCCGGTTCAACCCGACGGTTGAACCGGTGACCCGTCCACCCGATTATTTTTCCGGTTCATTCACCGGTCCGGTTTTTAAAACATTGATTTGAAGAACCGGCCATGCTAATAAAAACTTAATGAAGTGCCCGAAAATTATTTTTCGATATTGGATCATGTGGTGGCACAGGAAATGTACTCTTGTTTTCCGATAGAGCTAACGTTAGTTGAATAGACAATCTGGTTAATCTTTCTTGCAGACAATAGAGTTTGGTTGAGTTGTTCTGCTAAATGAGCACTCCAACAATTGGATTAGCTTTGCACGAGAGGAATAATGTAGCGATCCTAATTTTCTTTAGTCATTATTTATTATTATTATCTTATTTTATTTTTAGCTTTATTAATTATATGGATTCATGAGAATTTAATGTATTGTTTAGTTAATTTAATGTGATATTTAATTAGTTTAATGTGGTATTTAATTATATATAATTAATCAAGATCTTTATATTTATATATTCATTTATACATAAAAAAAAAAAAAGAGGGGTTATATATAGATATTTATATATATTTAATCTTATATTTATATTTATATATATTATAATGTATTATATAATATAATATTATATAATGGTGTTTTAGGTTACAAAAGAGATTAGTCAATCAAACAAAAGTGAAACGGAGGCAGCAGCTACGAGAGAGAGAGAGAGAGAGAGAGAGAGAAAAAGATGCAGCCGAGAGAGAGGGGACTGACGGGAAAGAGAGGAAGAAAAGTGTTAGGGTTTTGTTTTGGTGGCTCCATTAATCTTCTAAATATTTCTTTGATCTTCAAAATAATATTGTGAGTACAAACTCTATTTTTCTTGATTATGTTTGATTCGTTAGTTTATTTATTTATTTATTTATTTTTAGGTTGATGTGATTTGATATTTTTGTATGTGGATGTAGAGGATGAATTAACTTTATTATTTTGATTGCTGTCTATGAGATGTTTAGGGTTTATAGATGAGTGACTAATCTTATTTAATTTGATTAGTAGAACGTGTAAAATTTAGGGTTCTCAGATGATTGATTTATTTTAATTAAATTGATTAGTGATATATAAGGTTTAGGATGTTTAAATGATTATTGATTTTATTATTATTTTTTTTAGATGATTGATTAATCTAATTATTTTGATTAGTGTATATGCGATATTTAGAGTTCTTAGATGATTAATTTATTTTATTTAATTTGATTAGTGGTACGTGAAAGGTTTAGGGTTCTTAGAGGTTTGATTAATTTTAATTAATTTGATTAGTGATATGTGCAAGGTTTAGGGTTCTTAGATGAGTGATTAATTTTAATTAATTTGGTTAGTGGTACGTGTAAGGTGTAAGATTTTTAGATAATTAATTGATCGTAATTATTTTGATTAATTGGGTATATAAGGTTTGAAATTTTTAGAGGATTGATTAATTTTAATTATGTTGATTAGACGTATATGTAAGGATTAGGATTTTTAAATGATTAATTGATTGTAGTAATTTTAATTAGATTGGGGATGTAAGGTTTGGGATTTTTAGATGATTGATTAATTTTAATTATGTTGATTAGATGTATAGGTCAGGTTTAAGATTTTTAGATAATTAATTGATCGTAATTATTTTGATTAGTTGGGTATGTAAGGTTTGGGATTTTTAGATGATTGAATAATTTTAATTATGTTGATTAGATGTATAGGTAAGGTTTAAGATTTTTAGATAATTAATTGATCGTAATTATTTTGATTAGTTGGGTATGTAAGGTTTAGGGTTTTATTTTGGGTGACTTTATTAATTCTTTGAGTGATTCTTTGATCTTCAAAAATAATTTTAAGTACAAAATTCACTTCCCTTGATTTATGTTTAATTCGTTGTATTTATTTTTATTTGTTTGATGTTAGTTTGATTTTGTTTTTACATAAAGATGATAGATTAATTTTAATTATTTTGATTAGTTGTGGATATAAGATTTAGGGTTATAGATGATATATTGATTTTAATTATTTTGACTAGTGGTGTATGTAAAATTTAGGGTTCTTAGATAAGTGATCGATTTTAATTACTTTGATTAGTTGTGTAGGTAAAGTTTAGGGTTTTTAAATGATTAATAAAGTTTAATTATTTTTATTAGTTGTGTATGTAAGATTTAGGATTTTTAGGTGATTAATTGATTTTAATTATTTTGATTAGTTGTATATGTAAAGTTTAGGATTTCTAGATGATTGATTGATTTCAATTATTTTCATTAGTTGTGTATGCAAGGTTTATGTTTTTTTTTTATGTATTTATTTTATGGATTTAATCACACTCATAATTATATGAAATTGGAATAAACTTAGAACCCATAGATATTGGTTAGAGGATGGATTGGTTTGTTGTTGGCATTTATTTATTTGATGTTGGTTTGATTTTGTATTGGCATGTAGATGATGGATTGATTTCATTATTTGGTTAGATGTATATGTAATGTTTATGATTTTTTTATATGTATTCATTTTATGATTATAATCACACTCTCGAATATATGAAACTAAAATTAATTAGAACCCGTAAATAAATTCCTTGTACTCCACCATGACTCCATGGATTGTTATTTTATTTGAGTGATGGTGAGAAAGAGTGTATAAAAAAGGTGAGGATTATGAGAGTTGTTTGATGCCTTATGCCCGGCATTGTTATATTTGTCTCATGATGTCGATGAGATGTTTATATATATTGTTGCCTCGTTCTCATGAGTAGACGAGTGCTTTGATTTGCGCGCGTACGTATATGCTAACCATCCGGGGAGTGTGAGTCAAACTCGGGACGATATCCCCGTGCAAGTTTGGCTTCGGAGTGGGTTAGGTATACGGGAGGCACATGAGATATATGTGTAGGCCAGAAGGGGAGGGCCGAAGTGGTGGAGTCAAGGTACAAATAATTAATTATGAACTTGTATGTTGGTTGGAATTGTCTTAATTGAGTTAAGGTGCACAGTGATAATTATGAACTTATATGTATAGTTCGAATCATATTGATTGAGTCAAGGTACAAATAATTAATTATGAACTTGTATGTTGGTTGGAATTGTCTTAATTGAGTTAAGGTGCACAGTGGTAATTATGAACTTATATGTATAGTTCGAATCATATTGATTGAGTCAAGGTACAAATAATTAATTATGAACTTGTATGTTGGTTCGAATTGTCTTAATTGAGTTAAGGTGCACAGTGGTAATTATGAACTTATATGTATAGTTCGAATCATATTGATTGAGTCAAGGTACAAAGAATTAATTATGAACTTGTATGATAGTTCGAATTGTCTTAATTGAGTCAAGGTACAAAGAATTAATTATGAACTTGTATGATAGTTCGAATTGTCTTAATTGAGTTAAGGTACAAGGTAGTAATTATGAACTTATATGTATAGTTCGAATTATATTGATGGAGTTAAGGTACAAAAATTGAATTATGAGTTTATTGATTTGTACATCTTGAAAAATAGTAATCGGCCACAATAAATTATGAAATTTGAGTAGAGGTATGTATACGTGATTTTGGACAACATTTGTGTTGTAGCTTTTTATTAAAAAGATAGAGTAGAACTTATAATCGGATGACCTTGGTTATTGTCGGTTTGATTCATTTTGGTAATGCAGATTTTATAGGCTGTTTTAACCCACGAAACGAGCTTATTTTTATTGGTTTCGCGTAAACTGAAGTAAAACATTATTCTGCACACTTTTCATGTTTTGAACTTTTTCGAAAAAAATCATCTTAGGGCAGTTTTGGTTCGTTTTCAGATTCAGATTTTTCGATTGAATTCTGTCTAGATTTTTATATCAAGTTTTTCTCTTAACCTGTTCAGTTTCTGTTAAATTCGTTCGCGTTGTCTTATAGGAAATTTGATTTTGTACAACTTTTGTTCTTTGAGTTTTGATCAATTCGAATTATTTAAGTGTGAAACGGTGTAACTTTATATTTGTTTTAATAAGTTACTTATGATTAAATTATACTAACTTTATTTGTTTTGCAGGATGGTGGGTCTCACTAACTTTTTATGCAGGGCTGACCCACCATATTTTTATTTCTATTTTGTCTATTTTATATTCAATTTATATTTCGTTGTGTACGGACAAGAAACTAAATGCCACCGTATCTCGAGAAACTACCCATTCGTCTCGGTGCGGTTGGAACTACTTGTCTTGTCCCATGATATGAATTAAATGTATTTTTGTTTGTGTCTGGTGGACACGTGGGTGTTGTTTCTTGTACTCATACCAGTATACCTGTATACTGACCCGTTTTGTCTCTTGGCAACTCGGGTGCGTTCTGATTGAGCGCAGCTGAGCTTCCTTTGCAGGATTAGTAGAGGCTACGATGGTGATGAGATGTAACTAAAGTTTTTGGGCATGTCGTTTGGAGTTCTTTTATTTTTTTTGAGTTTAGGGTTGAAACTAATTAATGTATTTATTTATTTTTTTTTTGTGACTTTAGTATTGGAATAATTTGGCATGGTTTGTAACCGTACTTCATTTAAGTTGTTTTGGTTAGTTGTTTCTACCTTAATGTTGAGGTATTTATTAGTTATGAGATTATGGTGGATGGTTTGGTTGGTGTTTTAGTTTTTTTTTTTTGTTTTTGTTTCACCCCTAGGATTTAGATGATGGAATATTGATTGGGGTTTAATCCTAAGTTAATATTTAATTGTCCAAATTTTGGGGCGTGACAAATAAGGATAATATTTGTATGGTTTATATTGCATACATTGATTTTTGAGTCACTTCCTTTATTTATACAACTAGCTTATCACCCGTGTTATGCACGGGATAATTATAGATATTTATATTTTTTTTTAATATATATATAAATTATATTTTTTAAGATTTTTTATAAAAATAATTTAACAATCTTATCACTAACCATAGTATACAGGAGAAATTAAAAAGGTTACTGCAGTAACTATGCACGGGCTGTATCTATAATTATTTGTATAAGTAGATTTTAAATACTAATAAAGAATTTTGACCAAATCAATAAATGCAGGCATGTGGATTGGAAAAAGTTAATAAATGCTGATCAAGAGATTTTGACCGAATCAATAAATGCTGAGTTTTTTTTTTAAATCAAAAATTTAGAAAATTAAGATTGAGAGATTGGAGATCCCACAAGGCTTGAGATTTAGAAACTCTCTTTTCCTTAATATATTTGCAATTATTTATATACTAGCCTATCACCCGTGCTATGCACAGGATAATTATAGATATTTATATTTGTTTTAATTTTTTTTTAATATATAAAATATGTTTTTAAAGATTTTTTATAAAAATAATTTAACAATCTTATCACTAACTATAGTGTGCAGGAGAAATTAAAAAGCTACTGCAGTAACTATAAGCAGGCTGTATCTATAATTATTTGTATAGAGAGATTTTAAATACTAATCAGATATTTTAACCAAATCAATAAATGCAGGCATGTAGCTTGAAAAAAGTTAATAAATGTTGATCAGGAGATTTTGATCAAATCAATAAATGCTGAGGGTTTTTTTTTAATAAAAAATTAAGATTGAGATATTGGAACTCTCACAAGGCTTGCAGGATAATTATAGATATTTTATATTTGTTTTAGATTTTTTTTAATATATAAATTATTTTTTTTAAAGATTTTTTATAAAAATAATTTAACAATCTTATCACTAACTATAGTGTATGGGAGAAATTGAAAATGGTACAGCAATAACTATATATGGATTGTATTAATAATTATTTGTATGATGGGATTTTAAATGTTAATTAGGAGATTTTGACCAAATCAATAAATGCAGGCATGTGGAAAGACATGTGGATTGAAAAAATTTAATAAATGCTGATCGGGAATTTTGACCAAATCAATAAATGCTGAGTTTTTTTTTAAATAAAAAATAAAAAATTTAGAAAATTCATATTGGAATATTGAAACTCTTATCGGCCTTGGGGGTTAAAAACCCCATTTTGCTTAATATATTGTATAGATAATATATAATATAATATATATATATATAGATTATAAGATGAGAGAAATAAAGTCCTATCTGATTATAATGGAGAAGATCTTATTAAAAAAAACGTGTAGACATGAATACCCTTCTATTTTATTGTATTTACAATCTATATTATATATTAAGCAAAAGGGAGTTTTTAACTCACAGACCTTGTGAGAGCTCTAATATGCTAATCCTAATTTTCTAATTTTTTGATTTAACAAAAAAAAAAAAAAAAAAAAAAAAAAAAAAACCTCAACATTTATTGTTTCTCCCAACTCAACCTCAACATTTACTAACTTCTCCCAACCCACAATCCCTTTTGACTTCTCTCATAATTACTGCAGCACACTTTTCAATTTCTCTCATACACTATGGTTACACACAAAAATAAATAAGATAAGAATTTAGTTATAGATTTCAAAAAAATATAACATCTAAATTTGAATTATGATTTGGTAATATAATTATGTATTTTTTTATATATATCTATCAAAATTTTAAATCACTTAATGAGACAAATTAATCAATTTTCTAAAATTATTAGTTTTTTAATTTACAAAATAGATTAAAAAAATATTAACTGATTTATTTATTTAATAACAAAAATATTTCATAATCCCTCCCTCCTAATCTCTCTCACCAATTTCAAAAAAAAAAATTAAAACTTGCATTCGTTTTCTCTTCTCCAAAAAATCAAATAATATTTTTTATTAAAATTGTAGATATCTATCTATATCTTATATATTATTTTTTTAATTTACAAAGTTCCGTGCATAGCACGGGTTACCACTATCTATATATCTATATCTATTTATCTATACTATATATTAAGTAAAAAAGAGTTTTTAGCCCCCAAAGCCTGTGAGAACTTCAATATCTCAATCTAAATTTTTTAAATTTTTTATTTTTTATTTAAAAAAAATCTCAGCATTTATTGATTTTGTAAAAATCCTCTGATTTGCATTTATTAAATTTTTTCAATCCACATGTCTTTCCACATACCTGCGTTTATTGATTTGGTCAAAATCTCCTAATCAGCATTTAAAATCCCATCATACAAATAATTACAGATACAATCCATGTATAGTTGCTGCAGTACCTTTTTCAACTTCTCCCACACACTATAGTTAGTGATAAAATTGTTAAATTATTTTTATAAAAAATCTTAAAAAACATAATTTATATATTAAGAAAAATCTAAAACAAATATAAAATATCTATAATTATCTCGTGCATAGCACGGGTGATAGGCTAGTTATCTATATATGTGAATTGTGATTTTTTTTTTTTTTTTTTTTAAATGTCTTCTTTTTTTCCTTTTTATATTATATTAAAGTTTAATATTTTGATAATAATCATATATGTTGGACTTTTCAAGGAATTAAATGTCTCTTTTTTTTATTATATTATATTAAAATTTAATATTTTGATAATAATCACATGTGCTGGACTTTTCAAGAAATTTTTTTTATGTTCGTTCTTAATACATTAAAGTATTATTATGAGGGATAATAATCATATGTGTTGGGACTTTTCAAGGAATTCATATGTGTTCGATTTCAAATAATTTTTTTTATGCTTGTTGTTAATGCATTAAAGTGTTATTATGAAGGTAAAACTTGGGAGTTGGGAGAAGTCAATAAATGCTAAGATTTTTTTTTTAAAATCAAAAAATCAAAAAATTTAGATTGGGAGATTGGAACTCCCACAAGGCTTGATTTTTAATGGAGAGATCTTATTAAAAAAAACGTGTAGACATGAATGTCCTCCTATTTTATTGTGTTTACAATTATCTATACTAACCTATCACCCGTGCTATGCACGGGATAATTATAGATATTTATATTTGTTTTAGATTTTTTTAATATATAAATTATGCTTTTTAAGATTTTTTTATAAAAATAATTTAACAATCTTATCACTAACCATAATGTATGGGAGGAGTTGAAAATGGTACTGCAGTAACTATGCACAAATTGTATTTATAATTATTTGTATGAGGGAATTTTAAATGCTGATTAGAGAATTTTGACCAAATCAATAAATGCAGGCATTTGGAAAGACATGTGAATTGAAAAAAAGTTAATAAATGTTGATTTGAGGATTTTGACCAAATCAATAAATGCTGAGTTTTTTTTTTAATAAGAAATTAAGAAAATTCAGATTAGGATATTGAAGCTTCCACAAGCCTTAGGGGTTAAAAACCCACTTTTGATTAATATATAGATATTTTTATTTGTTTTAATTTTTTAAAATATATAAATTATGTTTTTAAAGATTTTTTATAAAATTAATTTAACAATCTTATCACTAACTATAGTGTACAGGAGAAATTAAAAAGGCTACTGCAATAACTATGCACAAACTGTATCTATAGTTATTTGTATGAGGAGATTTTAAATGGTAATCAAGGATTTTGACCAAATCAATAAATGTAGGTATGTGGATTGAAAAAAGTTAATAAATGATGATCAGGAAATTTTGATCAAATCAATAAATGCTGAGGGTTTTTTTTTTAAAATAAAAAATTTAGAAAATTAAGATTGAAAGATTGGAACTCCCACAAGACTTGGGGTTTAGAAACCCCATTTTTCTTAATATATTTACAATTAACTATATATGTTAATTGCGATTTTTAAATTTTTTTGTTTAAATGTCTTCTTTTTTTTTCTTTTTTATATTATATTAAAGTTTAATATTTTGATAATAATCACATGTGTTGAACTTTTCAAGGAATTAAATGTCTTTTTTATTTATTGATTATATTATATTAAAATTTAATATTTTGATAATAATCATATGTGTTGGACTTTTCGAGAAATTTTTTTTATGCTTGTTCTTAATGCATTAATATTTTGATAATAATCATATGTGTTGGGAGTTTTCAAGGAATTCATATGTGTTGGATTTCAAAGAATTTTTTTTATGCTTGTTCTTAATGCAGTAAAGTGTTATTATAAGGGTAAGACTTGGGGGTTGGGAGAAGTTAATAAATGCTAAGATTTTTTTTTTTTTAAATAAAAAAATCAGGAAATTTAGATTGAGAGATTGGAGCTCCCACAATGCTTGGGGTTAAAAACCTCATTTTGCTTAATATATAGTATAGAGTTTTCAAGGAATTCATATGTGTTGGATTTCAAAGAATTTTTTTTATACTTGTTCTTAATGCAGTAAAGTGTTATTATGAGGGTAAGACTTGGGAGTTGGGAGAAGTTAATAAATGCTAAGGTTTTTTTTTTTAAAATCAAAAAATCAGAAAATTTAGATTGAGAGATTGGAGCTCCCACAATGCTTGGGGTTAAAAACCTCCTTTTGCTTAATATATAGTATAGATATTTATATTTGTTTTAATTTTTTTTAATATATAAATTATGTTTTTAAAGATTTTTTATAAAATTAATTTAACAATCTTATCACTAACCATAGTGTACAGGAGAAATTAAAAAAGGCTACTGCAGTAGCTATGCACGGACTGTATCTATAATTATTTGTATGAGGGGATTTTAAATGCTAATCAAGGATTTTGACCAAATCAATAATGTAGGCATGTGGATTGAAAAAAGTTAATAAATGATGATCAGGAAATTTTGATCAAATCAATAAATGCTGAAGGTTTTTTTTTTAAATAAAAAATTTAGAAAATTAAGATTGAGAGATTGGAGTTCCCACAAGACTTGGGGTTTAGAAACTCCCTTTTCCTTAATATATTTACAATTAACTATATATGTTAATTGCAATTTTTAAATATTTTTTTTTAAATGTCTTTTTTTTTTCCTTTTTTATATTATATTAAAGTTTAATATTTTGATAATAATCATATGTGTTGAACTTTTCAAGGAATTAAATGTCTTTTTTTTTATTACATTATATTAAAATTTAATATTTTGATAATAATCATATGTGTTGGACTTTTCAAATTTTTTTTTTTATACTTGTTATTAATGCATTAATATTTTGATAATAATCATATGTGTTGGTTTTCAAGGAATTCATATGTGTTGGATTTAAAAAAAAAAAAAAATTATGCATTAATGTATTAAAGTGTTATTATGAGGGTAAGACTTGGGGGTTGGGAGAAGTTAATAAATGCTAAATTTTTTTTTTTTTTAAATCAAAAAATCAAGAAATTTAGATTGAGAGATTGGAGATGCATTTACACAATAATTACATGGGTCTCTGGGGGATGAAAAAAGTAAGGAAATTAGGATTTCATTTATTGCATTATTCATTTAATAAGTGTAATTATTATAAATTAAGTGTTTATTGTAATCAATAGTGTAATTATTACAATCTTTGAACCAATCACCAATCACCAAGTCAATTTTTTTTAAAAAAAATATTAAAAAATCAGGAAATTAGGATTTTTTAATATATAAATTAAATACATTGGGTTTGACCGAGGAGTTTGAAAGAATTTAATAAGTGTTTATTTATTTATTTAAGAGGCATTTACACAATAATTACATGGGTCTCTTGGGGATGCAAAAAGTAAGAAAATTAGGATTTCATTTATTGCGTTATTCATTTAATAAGTGTAATTATTATAAATTAAGTGTTTATTGTAATCAATAGTGTAATTATTATAATCTTTAAACCAATCACCAATCACCAAGTCAATTTTTAAAAAAAAAAAATATTAAAAAATCAGATAATTAGGATTGACATGTTGGAGTTTCCACAAGCCTTGGGTTTTAAAAGACCATTTTCCTTAATATATAGATTTTGTTTATCCTTTTGTAATCATTATTATGTTATTATTAGAGATGGGCCTAGGAGAGACGGGAGCTTCTATTTGTACATCTCCAATCTCTTCTTTATATATATTTAATAAAAATTATTTTTATTATAATTTTGTTTTTAAGTGAAATTACTATTATGGACATTAAATAAACACATTTAGAAGTTGAATGTCGAAAAAAAAAAAAATCAGAACTCTACTTCCGAACAAGTTATTTATTTTTGGAATGCTACTTCCGAATCAATTATTTATTTTCGAAAATTTACTTCCGAACTAATTATTTATTGAAAAAGATGTGTAAAGAGGGGAATGGATGTGTGTAAATAGAAGCTCCCAAGAGAGACTAACTCATATTTTCCTTGTTATTTTGATACCCTTCTTGCTTTTTTTAAAGTGTATTTCCTTAACATCAAATCCTTTTACAAAACATAACACAGAAGGTTAATCTTACTTCATCTTCTTGAAATCGTCGACAATGTCTTCTTATGCTAAATGTATTTCCTTAACCTCAAATCCTTTTACAAAGCATAATACTGAAGCCTAATCTTACTTATCATCCTTCTCATCTTCTTGAAATCGTCGATAATGTCTCCTTATGCCGATGCATTGTGTTTTGTTTTTTTTTGACTCCCACAAATAAGTTTCGAAGCAAAATTGGTTTTGTGATTAGATGGAGTTTAAATTTATATACCAAAATAGAACGTTTATTTTTTCAAGAATTAAAGTAAGAAATTTTTAATTTTTAAAATTATTAGAAAATGTTTGAGATGTTAACTTTTTGACTAGTTAAAACACTAAATCACATCACTCTTTATTTTTTATATATCTTTTGATAAAAAGTTAAGTAAAATAATCACATTCAAACCAACTCTGAAATTATATTTCAATCGTGAATAACGAGATGAAAGTAAAAAATTTAAAATAATTTAGGGAGTAAAGTAAAAGAATATTTCGTTCAGGGACCAAAGTGAGAAATAGCTCAAAATTTCAGGGGGTTGAAAGTGAAACAAAAACGAGGGTTCACACATCAGTAGAAACAGCAGCCGCCGGGAAGAGCAATCTAACTACAATTAGCAGCAACGTCTTCCTACCGAGTAAGAATCGAGTCGTTTTTATCAGAAGGTTTAAAGTTCCCCACACTTCACTTCTTATTGTTCTTCTTATCTGAAACTCACAATGTATACGAATTTGTGTTGAATTTTAAACTTCGTATCATTGCAACTATTCTTAATGGGTTTTCAGAGCATTGCGTAATAGTATTTTTTTTTTAAAAATTTTTTATCTATTCAATTCGTAGACAGGTTTCAATTTTATGCAAAAGTGATTATATATTTGTGTAAAAAAATAATTATATAATTTCGGTTTGTCTGCTCCTTTTATTTATTTCTTTGATATTCGTATGTCTGTGTGCAAAGACTGTGCATATGATGGCTTACACTTGATCTCTGAACTTCAGGTAAGTTCACCTGTTGATAATTATTCACTACTGATGCTATTGTCTTTGCACATCTTACTTCAGAAAGTTTTCAGAAATTTTGTTGTCTCTCTCACTTTCTAATGTAACATTGGTTGTCATATTAACTTCTCATTCCAAGTGTTATGTGAATGGTAAACAATGTAATGATTCAATTTCCATGGGATGTCACTGAGATGGGCTTCTCTCCAGTCCATAATGGAGAGGTGTTGTCCAGTCCGGTCCAATGGGCCCACTTTTGGGCGCCGTTTGGGTAATACAAAGTGTTCATACTTTAAGGTTGGTCGAGTACTGTCATTCCTATAAAAAAAATAAGTCGATCACACAACGACAACCACGTGTTCGAATTGAACCATTCATTTTTTTTAAATATAAAACTGATCAACACGTGGTTGCTGATATGTTAGCTTCGGCTAATTCGTTTTTCCTTGCTTTTCCCACCTCTTATTTATTTCATTTTACTATTTTGGATTAGAAGGTATTTCAAATAGAAAAACTGATGTTTACTTTGAAATTAAATTTTAAACACAAGCTAGAAATACTGGATGACCATGGTCTGATCTCCATTTTACTTCCAAAGATAACAATAAATTTTTTATTTTTTATTTAGTAACATAACCCAGGAAATTTGTTCTGTCCATACTTTTTACTTTGGTGTGCTTTGTCTTGAACTTTTTCCACTAGATGGTGTGAGAGAAATGACTGTACGTAAAGTAAGTATTGTAGATAAGTTCACTCACCTTGATGCACCATTTTGATGCATACATGTGATTAAATTGGTCCTTTTTTTAATAAAGTACTTTTTATTGAGTCTTCAAAAAGTTCATACTTTGATTAGTTGCCCCCAAATAAGATTACAAGAACCGAGATTATCTTCCCAAAGATACTATAAGTTTTCCTGTTGAGGAAGCTGTGGAACAAGTGGCAGTGATTCCTACGATACTGGTTTTGACAATCTGGAATTGTACCACATGGGTCCTTCAGAGATGACTTCGCAGACCTTTTGTTGGGGAAACAACTGTTATGATTTCCAGTTGATCAAGTTTGGCCTTATCTATTGAGGTCTGAGCCCTCAGGGCACAAAAATGCCGTTCTCCATGGAAAAATTTCATTAGCTTGGTGCAGAGAGAATT
Organism: Camellia lanceoleosa; assembly: GCA_025200525.1. Classification (NCBI taxonomy): domain Eukaryota; kingdom Viridiplantae; phylum Streptophyta; class Magnoliopsida; order Ericales; family Theaceae; genus Camellia; species Camellia lanceoleosa. Next base: position 204,041,923 of record CM045761.1, on the reverse strand, counting down.
AAGACAAGCTGGGCAGATGCTTCTTTTGACGGGGGTTCATTGCATCAGAAGTTTGGTTTTTTCCTACATGCTTCTCTTAGTTGTGAACAACTGTGAAAAATGACGGACTCCAACATTTAAAGCTTCTTCTTCTTCTTCTTCTTCTTCTTTTTTTTTTTTCCCGTTTCTGTGTGTGTGATTGGGCAACTATCAAAGATGCTGGTGTTGGCCTTACCCAAAGAGCGTGGAAGGTATCTTTGAACTTGCAGCACAGGATAGCTGTCATGAAAGTTGCACAAGGCTCGCGAAATTCAAAATTATGTATGGATGGTCTTTTCAGTGGCTGGAAGCAATCTGGGCATGGTCCAAGTGTGGTTGTCTACATTATCATGATTCAGAATTTCATAGCCATTCATCTGAAGAAGAAATGTAGCAGATTAGGTTCGTAGTTCTTTAATCTTGTCTACTGTGATTTTTATGTTATTTGTATGCACAGTAGTCAAAATTTACCCTCTCTCCAGTATGTCTTTTTTAATCTCCTGAATTGATATGTCGAGTTTGTTATTTGTTTTTGAAGTCATTTTAATCTACTGTCTCAGTTGATGTGAGGCTTTTTACAGCTAAATGTGCTTTCAATGGGTCTAACAAATTGATATGGGCTGGTTACCCCAAGAACAGAAAAAGTTCAGACGGCTTACCTTTTATTTTCATTATTGTTAATGCAGGAGAAATAGACCTGAAAAAGGCGGCGCACAAGGTCCATGGCCTATTTTGGGTTCAATTGGAACTCTGGTAAGTTTTTGCTTTCTGTCTATCAAATGTAGAACAGTAAATTTGTTGAATGTTATGTTCAAGGTTCAGATTGTTCAAAGTGGTCCATTTACCATGAACTTACGGGAGATATATACAGGTACTAAAAGGTGTGCATCCTTGATGGGTGTATTATGAAAATCAAGTTCTTTTATTAAAAATATATATATATATATATATTAAATAAATAAAAAGCAGATGAAGAGGAAAAGAAAACTGAAGAAATTATAAAATTTTGAACATAAAATAGTGAAGTGAGGCAGTTTGCGGGACAATTTTGGAATGAAAAAAGTGTGACAAAGTTCCACTGGACTGTAGGCATTATATAATAAAATAGATTCAAAAACCGTCTTTAATACTGCAACATTCAAATTAATGGGTAGAAACATTAACCCATAAATATACTGGGGAAGAGTTATCTCTTAGTTCTTAGGTCTCCAGTGGATCTATGACATTTAGTCTTCATCTATTTTGGCTTCTCAATCTCATACTGGACTGTGTGTTCATTCCATTTTTCATTCTCCAGATAAATCTCATAAAATTTCACATCCCCCCCAGCTCTAACTGTCAACGCAGCAGTGCTTACAGTCCCACAGTGTCCCTATATATGTACATGAGAGAGAGAAAGAGAGAGAGAGAGAGTATGTTAAACATTTTCAAACATGTTGTGGATGTGAAACTTGGAAATAAAGTAAGGGGAAATTGCAAATCAGTGGAAAGACCAAAAAAAATTGCAAAATCATGGAAAAGTTTATCACTTCAATTATTAAAGTTGATGAGGCTTACCACTAATTTGCAATTTAGTTTTGGTCTTTCAACCGAATTGCAATTTCCCCAATAAAGTAATGATACCTACCAGTCAATGAAAATGGAGCTTAGATTTAATTCCCAATCAAGCAAAAAAAATGCCAGGCAACTTACTTTCATCAGCTTTGACTGTGTCTCTCATTAGTTTTCTACCATCTCATTCATTGGAATTTCACTTTCAGCATATTCACTAAGCAGTTCCCTAAAATTCTGTTCCACACGCTGTTCCTGAAAGGGAAAAAAAGGCATTATTGCAAGTTAATTAATCATTCACATATTGACTATTTCCATGTTTCAAGGTACATCTCTCTCTCTCTCTCTTTGAATTCACATTAACATGTACGCATATATGTTCTTTTACAGTAGCTATTCTTAATTTGGACCATGATCTTCTGTTCTGAAAATTATTGTCTCCTGAAAGAATCTCGAGTCAGGATTTTGAGGTAGAGGATGATCCTATGCCTTCTATTTGTATTTGTAATTAATATTTTTCCTCATGAAACGCTTTGCAATGAGTTTCAGTTTGAATAGTAGATTTGCTGTTGACCTTATGTCCCCCTCTGGCCTGTTGGAGACATAAACCAGGTCTACGAGGAAAGATCAGCTATTATCAGGTTAATTCCATTATACTCATGTGCTTCTTCGACCACTTCCTCTGCAAATTCTCTGAGACTCTTCGTGCTCTGCAACCACACAGTATGTTGCAGTACTATTCTATTGCTGAGAATCAATGAAATGAAGAAAGAGAAAGAGGAGTTTGGTAATGGTACCTCCACGAAACGCAGCAGGAGGTCTCCTCTGCTTTTGGCATCGGGAAGGGTATGAAGCTCCATCACGTTGGTGAGGAAAGCCACTCTCGCTCTTCTCAAACAAGCCAGCCATGTTCCCCCTGCAACCTCATCTCTCCCTCCTAGTATCTCACTGCCTTCCCACCACGCTGCCGGCTTTGTAGGCCTTCACAAACAACATTCAAATGTGAGAGAGAGAGAGAGAGAGAGAGAGAGAGAGAGAGAGAGAGAGAGAGAGAGAGAACGCAAAACTAGACTTGCCTGTTGTGGTATTCATCTCTGTTGAACAAGAGGAGAAATGGGTACAGAGGGTGAGCTTGTCAAACAAACACTGATACACACGAAGTCTGCCAAGTGTAAGTCCCAACTTGCTGAGAGATTTTAGAAGTTTGGCTTTACACAAATGATGAAAATTGAAGAACTTTTTTATTTATAAAAAATATAGAATTGTCTGGGAAGAATGGAGAAGATTTTTATATGAACAACAGTTACTTTTTTGACTCTTTTGTTTTGGCATTAAGATTGTGTTTAGATTAAGAATTTGAGAGGATTTGTGAAGTGAAAAGAAAAAAGGAAGAGAAATTTTCATAAATCTCTCGTTATATCCTTAATTTAAACACAATCTAAACTAATGACTGCATGATCATGGAGTTTAGAAATCACCATGATCAATCGCGATCAAAGATTGTGAATACAAAGAATTCTATCACAAACACATAATAATTTCATAGTATTGTTCACAAATGAGATACAAAAAGTAGGACTCACCTTTTGTGAGACCCACAAGCGGGGACTCATTTCTTGTCTCATTGTGAACAATTTTGTGAAATTGTTCCATGTTTTCTCCAATATAAATAGACACAAGCCTTTGGGATTATGATTGTATTTAGTTTAGGAATTTATGAAGTGAAAAGAACAAAAAAATTTATTTTTTTAATTTTTATAAATCTCTGATCAAATCCTTAATTTAAACACAATTTAAATTAATGATTTGTGGAATTGTGTGGTTTGCATATCACCATGTCATAATCCATAAGAATAATATATGTTATTCTAACTCAAAAGTTCAATTCATTTTTCATACACAATAATGTAGTAGCATATTAGAATATTTTAAATAACTTTATTTCTTATATTTTCTCTAATAATTAATTAATTATCTCTTTTGTGCATCATTGAGTTTCTTTTTCAAAAAATAGATTTAGAAAGTGAGTTTTTATATCATTGTTCTCTAATCAGGTTCCTTCATACTTTATTTGGTGGATTCCATATCAGGCCCGCAATGATAATTCTACCATTCATCTAAAATGTCTAACGGTAAAGATGAGTTGTGCAAAATATCAATTTCATTGGATATCACTTTACGCATAAACAATTTTATTATTTTAAAATGGATGACAACTATGAATTTAAACTTAAATTGCCTATTTTATATAATAAAATTTGATTTATTATTCTATTTATTAGTATTTAATAAACTTAATTTCTTACATAAACGGTCTTTACTACAAAACTTATAAGATAAATAGTTTGAATTTTCATTGTGAATCCTAAGTGAGATTCACAAAATAAAGTATAGAGAAGTATGAAGAATAGCAATATAAATGAAAACCATTCCCGTCACGAGAGCATCTCCAACACATCTTTCAAATATTCAACACATCCTTCAAATCTTCAAATTTGCATGATTGAGCAATCCAACTTATCTTCTAAAACTCTCTCTATTTAAGAGGATGACGGATGCATCTTCTAAATATAGAGGGATAATAAAAAATAGAAGAAACTCTAAAACACTATTTATTCTGTTTGTTTTTAGTTTTCAGAATTCATTTTTCAGAAAATTTTACATTTTCGTTTCCTATATATTTTTATTTTCACTAATTTTTTTTAATATTTTAAGCAATTTTTTTAATTTTTAGACACACTTAACATAAATACATTTAAAAAGTATAATATTTGTGAAAAAAATCTTTAAAAAATTCACTAAATATCAAAAATACAAAAAAAAAAAAAAATACAAAAATTCAATATATTTTTCGTATTTTTGTGTATTTATTAATTTTTTAAAATATTTTTTCACAAATATTTTACTATTTAAATATATCTAAGTAAGGTACATCTAAAAAAATAAATAATTTGTTTAAAATTTTAAAACTATTCACTACAACAAAAAAAAAAACGAAAAATAAAAAACTAAAACCAAACACATTGATATATTTTATATATTTAATTATATAATTATATTATAAATAACTTTTAATATATATTTAATTTTTTAAAAATTGGTAGCATTAAAAAGAATGAAATTATACCTTTAAAATGAGTATACTATTAAATATATTGACAAATATTTGAAAATTAAATATTTATTTATGAACAAAAATTATTCACTTTTTGATAAAAATATTTTTGAGGGAAATATTTAAAAAAAATTACAAAAATTCAATATATTTTTCGTATTTTTGTGTATCTATTAATTTTTTAAAATATTTTTTCACAAATATTTTATTATTTAAATATATCTAAGTAAGGTATATCTAAAAAAGTAAAAAATTTGTTTAAAATTTTAAAACTATTCACTACCAAAAAATAAATAAACAAATAAATAACTCAATTTTCAAAAAACTGAATTCAGAAAACTAAAACCAAACACATTGATATATTTTATATTTTTAATTATATAATTATATTATAAATAACTTTTAATATATATTTAATTTTTAAAAAATTGGTAGCATTAAAAGAATGAAATTATACCTTTAAAATGAGTATACTATTAAATATATTTGACAAATATTTGAAAATTAAATATTTATTTATGAACAAAAATTATTCACTTTTTGATAAAAATATTTGAGGTATTTTTCTTCAGGTCCTTAGTATTATATTTTTTAGCATAAAAGACACCAAATATTTTCATAATGTCTAAGGTCCATCAACAATATTTTCATAATGTTTAAGGTCCCTTAACCTTGATCCAAAGAAATTTCAGTCCAGAGAAATTTGATCCAGAGAAATTCAAATGAGAAATTTCAAGTCAGAGAAAATTGATCGAGAATTCTAGCCCGAGAAATTTCTCTGACCAAATTTCTCTGGATAAGTTTCTACTTTTCTTCTCATTCACATCCAAATCATTACGATTCATTAGGTAAGCAACATTGTTCAACTGAATTCAACCGAAAAATTCCACATTGTAATATGTAAGCAACATTAGAATGGGATAACAATGGCAACTTACCAGAACTAGAGAAATTCTGAAAAAATCTGAGTATTTCTCTAGTTTGTTATTCAAATATTAATTGAGAATTTCTTTGGTTTATTAAAAATAACAATTGAGAATTTCTCTGGTTTATTAAAAATAACAATTGAGAATTTCTCTGGTTTGTAATATCTGGAAAAATTTCTGCAACTTACCCAAATCTGTTCTTCGCTTTTTTCCAGTTGAATTTTTCAATCGAAAGTGTTTCTCTGATGTTTACAGATTCGTCCATCAAATTTCTCTGGATTTCGAAATTCCTCTGGATAATCTAAGCACAATGGGAGTTGTTTGCTCGGCTGGAAAAATTCAAAATTTCTCTGGCTGCATGGTTAGAAAAGAAAGTAAACTTAATCAATATTAAAGTCGCATCATAAGTTAGAACTGAAATTCCTTTGCTTTGAACTGAAATTTCTCTGGATTGGTCCAGAGAAATGCTCTAATTTTAGCTGAGCTTTGACATGATCTGGAATAATTTTTATTCACTCAATGGAGTGAATAATCCCAATCATAAACAAAATTTCTCTAACCTATATATATATATATATATATTTATCTGATTTAGCTGATTTCTCTGATTTCTATAATTTGTATATGTCCAGAGAAATTTATATAAATTATAGAGTGAACTGTTGGTTCAGTTGGTCCAGAGAAATTTTGTTATAATGGATTGTTATCAACATATTTATCTTATATATGGATTAGAAAAGAAGATATATATATATATACATAATGGATTACATATTTATCAACACATATTTATAATGGATTGGTCCATTATATATATTTATCAACAATATAAGCTATATATATAATGGATTGTTACAATGAATTGTTGATATATGTATATATATATATATAAATTTTTCTGGGTTAGAAAAGAAGGTAAAAGTTATCAACAGTTCACTCCATTGAGTGAATAAACAACAATAACAACCTATATATATATATAAATTAAAAACTAGCCCCAAGCTCCAATGCAAAACCACACCAAGAGAACTTCGAGTTCGAACCCATCTTCTCCAAGCTCTCCTTGTGAAATTTCTCTGGGTTTCTTCATAATTTCTCTGGGTTTCTTCGTAATTTTTCTGGCATGTTTATTTTGTTCAATGCTCCATTTCCTCAAAATTTCTCTGTAATTTCTCAAAATTTCTTCGTAATTTCTCAATTTCCTCAAAAAGCCTGCAATTTTCTCTGCATTACACAAAAAATGTAATTTTCTTTGCACTTTTCTCTGTACTACAAACCTGCAATTTTATAGTAACAAACCTGCAATTTTCTCTGCATTACCCCACAAACCCCGAAAAAGAAACCAAAAGTCTCTATGAACGAAAAACATGCAATTTTCTCTGCACTACAAACCTGCAAATTTATAGTAACAAACCTGCAATTTTCTCTACACTATCCCACAAACCCCGAAAAAGAAACCAAAAGTCTCTGTGAACAAAAAACCTGTTATTTTCTCTGCACTACACAAAAAATGTAATTTTCTCTGCACTACAAACCTGCAATTTTATAGTAACAAACTTGCAATTTTCTTTGCACTACCCCACAAACCCCAAAAAAGAAACCAAAAGTCTCTGTGAACAAAAAACCTGCAATTTTCTCTGCACTACACAAAAAATGCAAAGTGAACAAAAAACAGAGCACAAAAACGCAGAAAAACAGAGCACCAAAAAGCAACTCATAAGCATGTTGACAGAGAATGAAAAAGTAACTCCAAAAATCAAAATCAACTCCATCGAAAATTCATCAATAACAGATAATGAAAAATTAACTTCAAAAATAAAAAACAACTACACTAAGTTCGTCTCTCTCACATTGATCAAAACAAAAAACAAAAACCTAATTCAACACCTACACGATCAAATCAAATCAAAAATTGAAAACTTATCTAATTCAACTCCGCATGAAATCAAATCAAACACAATGAACCAGATTTCAACTCATACACGATCAATCAACACCTACAAACAACGAACATGATTTCAACTCGTACAAGATTTCAACACCTACAAACAACGAACAGGATTTCAATACCTACAAAAATCCTAGAAAATCTCCACAAAAATCTGAATCTGTCGCAGATTCGGAGGGGTGACTGCTGGGGCATGGGGTCTGTTGGGTTGTTCCAGGTTATGACGTTGCCAGTGGTTGAGTCGCTGGTGCTGGTTTTACTCTGGGAGAATGAAGTCAGGTGAGGAACAAGAGTTTATCTGGACAGATCTGAGAATGGAGAAGTTTAGAGAGAGAGAGATAGAGAGAGACGAAGGTTGGGAATTTGAAACCAGCGGTGATTAAGCTCAGGACAACGTGGATGGAGAGGGGATGGGGTGAGGGACCTTAGACTACAAAAGAACAGATTGTGGACCTAATCCATTACTAAAATTTGGATAGGGATCTTAGACCGATTTTTTCAAAATATTTTTGAGAGAAATATTTAAAGAAGAAAATGATGATTTGTGATAGGAGTTTAAGTGAATGGTAAATTGCTCTATATCCACTTTTTTAATCAAAAAATATATTTCCATCCTCTAATTGAAAGTTTTGAATTGGGAATGCTCTGATCAATACGACCAAAGATTCACATAAATATATCTTTATTTTAAATTTAAAAATAATTAAAATTCATATATGATGTAAAAAAATTCACATCTCTCTTTTATTTCTCTGCCAAAAAAAAAGAAAAAAAAAAGAAAAAGGTAAATAGCGTTAAAATAAAAGCTGGAAGATTGCTAATATCTCATAGGTAAATGGCATTAATGTGAAAATAAAAGCTAGTACATTGCCAATATCTAATGTGATTTCAGCCTATTTTGACAATTAGATTAAAAGTTGGTTTTTTTTATTTTTTTAAATTATATCACCTCTTTATATTTTTTATACATTTTTTTAAACAAAAATTAAAAATAAAACAAAAAATTAACTTTAAACTTACTTTTCAAAATAAACTTTCAATGATCTGATTTCTGTTTGGGTTACTAAATCAGGCTTTATTAATTCGATTGTACCAATAAATCTTTTTTCTTTTCTTTTTTTTTTTTTGGATAGCCGTACCAAAAAATCTTCAAAGGGCTCCTCTTTATAATCACCTATCTAATTATTAATTGATGTTCATAATTCACTTGTTAAAGGAAATGATTTATAGAAATAAAATTTTTGTATAAGGCTATAAAATCCTTTAATCATAATTTCAAAATTACTACTATCACATTATTTTAAATGAATTTAATACAAAAATTAATTTGCCAAACATTTTCTTTCTCAAATAATACGTCAGCAACGTTGTTGGACAACCTTTAAAAAAAATAAATATAATGTGTTTTAAATAATGCATAAGGATAATTTTGACATTTTAAATTTTGGGTAAATTACAAATACACTCTATGAGGTTTGCTTAAAATACGAATTGTCTCTTATAGTTTAAAAAATTACAAATATGTCCTTGTCATAATTTTTTTACTTAAAATTTCTAACTGTTCACCTATACAATAATAAAATTATTTGAATTATTAATCGAAATAAAATTTTAACATTATTAAAAATTGTTAATTAACTTGATAATTTATTAATAAAATGACTTATTTGTTATGAAATTAGAAACCTTAAGGAGTATAATATAATTTCTATAATCACAAAGATAATTTGTAAATAAACCTCAAAGAGTATGTTTGTAATTTACCCATAAATGTTTAACCCAAATGACATTGCCTGTTAGATCAATCAATGAAAAAAAAAAAAAAAATCAATCCCACGGTGATACCATGCCATCGATAGTATCACCTAATAATTTCAAGAGCAATGGTTGAGGGCCACAAAAACAATGGCTCAAATAGTTCAAAATTGTCAAAACGACGTCGTTTTGGGCTCAAAACTTGCCAAAACGACGTCGTTTTAACAATTTTAGATCATTTAAGCCACCGTTTTTATGACCCTCAAACATTTTTCTAATTTCAAATCTTCAACATATACACATCCTTCAAATCTTCAAATTTGAAGGATTGAGCAATCCAACTTATCCTCTAAAACTCTCTCTATTTGAGAGGATGTTGTATACATCCTTTAAATATGGAGGGATGATAAAAAATAGAGGATGTCCTTTAAAATATTATTTACTTTATATTTTTGATTTTATAATTATATTATAAATAAATTTTAATATATATATATATGTATTTAGTTTTTTAAAAATTGGTAGCATTAAAAAGAATGAAATTATACCTTTAAAATGAGTATACTATTAAATATATTTAACAAATATTTGAAAATTAAATATTTATTTATGAATAAAAATTATTCACTTTCTGATGAAAATATTTTGAAGGGAAATATTTAAAGAAGAAAATGATGATTTATGGTTGGAGTTTAGGTGAGTAGGAAATTGCTCTATATTCACTTTTTTAATAAAAAAATATATTTCCATCCTCTAATTGAAAGTTTTGATAGGGCTGACTAAGAAATCCGTGAAATTCATAATCTGATCCAGTCTAGTCCAATCTGATAGGTTTGGATTGGTTTTTTAAATCCGTGGTTCGGTTCTAAATTAAAGAATTAAAAATTCGTAGTTCACGGATTGGTTCCGAATTGGACCTTACGGTTCTGGATTGGAACCGATCTGGACCGTATACAAATAGTCTATATTTTTATTATACATCCTCCCCCATAGTATCTTCTCTTATCCTATATAAAATCTAAACTCAGATTTAAACCCGTATAATATCTTCTTTTTTTACTTTTGTTTATTAGTTTTTAGTTTTAATTTGTAATGGTCTAAATAGTTATGGTGAAACTAATTTTCTTATAATTATTTAAATTCTAGAACAGTATGTCGCTATTATAAAATAGCATGTTGCTATTGTGGAACTAATATAACGTTATATTTATGTTTTTATGAAATTAAAATGTTATATGTATATTTTTTTGTTATTTAATTATATGAATCTGTGGTCCTAAATCGATCTAATCCGTGTTTAAATTGATTGGTTTCATGATTTCAACGGATTGGATTGGTTCTAATTTTTCAAAAACCATTAATAACAGATTAGTTCTGATTTTATCTCAATCCAATTCAATCCGGGCTATGCTCACCCGTAAGTTTTGAATTGGGAATGCTCTGCTCAATTAGACCAAAGATTCACATAAATATATCTTTATTTTAAATTTAAAAATAATTAAAATTCATATCTGATGTAATAAAAAAAAAAAAAAAAAAAAATCGCATCTCTCTTTTATTTCTCGCAAAAAAATAAAAATAAATGAAAAAGGTAAATGGCGTGAAAATAAAAGCTGGAAGATTGCCAATATCGGTAAATGACATTAATGTGACAGTAAAAGCTAGTACATTGCCACTATCTAATGTGATTTCAGCCTATTTTGATAATTAGATTAAAAGTTAATTTTTAATTTTTTTTTAAATCATATTAATTTTTTATTTTATATATATATATAAAAAAATATATAATTAATTTTTAACTTATTTTCAAAATAAACTTTCGATATTTGATTTCTGTTTGGGTTACTAAGAGCTGGTTTGGGATAGACTAATTCAGTCAAAAAATCAAAAAATTACTTCAAAATTCAAAAAGATATTACTATTCATAAAAAAAAATAATAATAATAATTTTTTATTACCCAAAGTACACACGGAAGTGACCAACAGCCGGCTGCTGTGCAGCGGCAGTGCAAGCATACGAAATGATTGGGAATGATTGGGTGTGCTTGGCACACACCATTGTTTGGCTTGTGGGGTTATCACGGGTCCCGTTTTGATAATCTGAACCGTTAAATGTGTAGAAATCGTCGAGTACTATATGTCTGCAAAAAATCACATTGATCGGATATCGATAACTATATGATCAGATCAGTTATGTACGACAAATGGATGGTGTTATAATTAATGATTAAAAATAAATATATCTGATCAGATAGCTATCGATATCCAATTAACGTGATTTTTTATAGATACATAGTGTTCGACGAGTTATACACATTGAACGGTTCAGATTATTAAAATGGGACCCGTGATGACCTCCACGGACCAAACAAAAACGTGTAGTGCTTTGTAAAAAAAATAGTCAATAATTTCCAACTCCTCTCACACCTGCCGAATTGTACAGCTGGGGCCCACCTGTCACTATTCATCTCTTACACACTCTTTTTATACAATTTTTTAATACACATTTTTTCAAAAAAATCCAAAAAATTAGCCCAAACCTTCATATTTTTTTTCTCAATTTTTTTAGTCCAAAAAGACAAAAAGTACACTTTTTTAGTACACCCCAAAACAGCCCTAAATCAGGCTTTATTAATTTGATCGTACCAATAAATCTTCTTCTTCTTTTTTCTTTTCTTTTCTTTTTCTCAATAGCCGTACCAAAAAATCTTCAAAAGGCTCATCTTTGTAATCACCTGTCTAACTATTAATTGATGTTCATAATTCACTTGTTAAAGAAAATGATTTATAGAAATAAAATTTTTGTATAAGGTTATAAAATCCTTTGTACGGGAAAGAAATATACCTTATCGTATAATCTTGTTGATTAAGTCTGCGTTCCTCCGTACGACGTCGCTTTATCACCTGAAAACACAAACGTGAACTAGTCGGCGGGTGGGTGCCGGAAACCTTTCCGATGCCTAAGTCAGAAAGATTGTCAAATAGGCAAAAGCTCTGTGTATTCAGAAAGCAAAATTGCGTTACCTCTCCAAAGGTGATATAGGTAAGCTTTTATAGGTTTCGTGTAGCACAATCCTAATAGGACTCTTACTCCTCCATGCAAAGTCCTCCAAGGATTCACACTCCTGAGAGATAATGCTTCTCTCAACACCCCCTCACTGCTTAAACCAAGTGAGATGGTTTTACCATAACCGAACTACCAGTATGACCGAAGTACACGTTAGTTAGGCACTTACTTCTCTTTCTCTTATCTCGGTTTCCCATACTAAGACCGAGCTAACCATAAGAGAGTTGAGCCGAACTATCTTTAGAACCAAGTCCTCTCAAGGACTTGGCACACCTCGGTTTTCATGCGCCCCGACCGAACTCACTGCTGAAGACCAAACTTCACTCAACACACTTCTCAACCGAAGTACGAATAAGGCTTTATCGACATCGCTAACCATCACGGTTGTCTGTGATGCGACTCACTACTTCTCGGGCGGAGTAACTTATATGGTCATTCTACTCGGCCCTTCAGTAGTGCCAAATCGCCCATTACAGCTTGGCCCACTGCCCATTTCATCCTGCTCGGCCCAATTTACATATAAATTACCCTCTCAATTGCCCCTTAATTCCGTCTGCAAAGCATGATAGGGATTACCTGCTTATCAGCCGAGCTAGAGTTTTAACCTCTCTAGCCGAGCTAAAAACACCTCATTAGCCTTTCCAGCCAAGACAAAACACTAGCTTTTCTAGCAGAGCTACACTCCAATCGGCAGACGCTCGTTAGGTCAAAACGCTTCTTCAATCAAGCAAGAATCAAACGCTTCTTCTCCCAGGGACACGTGGCAACCTTTTATTGGTCAATCCCAACTGTCGCGACGCCCTCGTACTCCACACTTTTTGAACAGTTCCCGCTCTTTTCCTTTTACACCAAAAGAACTCCCCATTTTTGAATCACGCCATACTCTGTTCATCTTCTCTCTCTCTGTGCCTCTGTTCTGAGCTTGGAGTTGCTGCGTTTGAGTTCTTCATTGCTGCCTTTGCTCCTACCTCCAGCTTCTTCCTCTTCCTCTGGTAAGCTTTCAAAAACCTGTTTTTGTTTCTTCTTGTTTTCGTTTTGTTCCATAGTAATCTGTTTTGTGTGTTTTTTGCAAAACACTTTTCGTGCTTAGCTTTGTTTCTGGAAAGAACTTCGTAAGAACACATGAATACATACACTACCCTGTAGAATATTTGATTTTTGATCCATAATCACGAAGCAACCGAACTAGGAAACGGTTTTAGCTTATATATAAAGATATAGGAAAACTGGAACCGTACTAGCACTTGACTATACAACAGTAGTTTCAATAGGCCACCAACGGATTCAGATTTAGCCGAAATAAAAATGTGCCGAACTAGAAAATCTTGGCCCTCGACCGAGCTAAGCCTTGGAGGCTAAGCCAGCTTTCTCAGTTTCTAAGCTGAACTTAGAAAGCTGCCCCTTGATGCTTAACCGAAATAACAAAACCATAAGCAGAACCGAGATAACAAGCACCTTTCAGAAATCGAGGTAGATCGTGTAGTACCCTGCTTAGCCGAAGTAGGACTTGTCTTTTCTTGCTTTGTTTTTTGTAGCACGGTCAACGATCTGTGCTTAACACCTTGTTTTCCACTTTGCAGACTTAGGTTGCCAGGCACTTCCCTGCGCTCAGCTGAGCTACTAAGCACACTTTTTCGACCGAGATAATTTATTCTTAAATTATACAATAAATGGGAAAATATAGGTTCCTAGTAGAAACCTCAGGAGGCCTAGCCGAATTCAGAAAAGATTACAACATTCCAGCTGATGTAAACCTTACCTTAGCCGAACAAGACATTGACCCATGGGGCAACGAAGGCTTCGTCCCATTCACCCTTCAATCAATAATAGAAACCAGACTTAGATTCCCAGTCCAGCCCTTAATATGTGAATTCCTTAGGCAAACCAGACTATGCCCAACCCAGCTGTCCACCAATACATACCGCATAATAATGGGTATAGCCGCACTGAACCACCAAACCGGTCTCCACCTAGGTTTGGCCGAGATACTTCACCAATACTCCATAGGATCCAAGAACGAAGGCTGGTGTTATTACTTGAGAATACGCCGTGGCCGAGAAAAAATAATTAAGGATACACCGGACAAAGACCTGAATGACGATGACTTCTTCTGGGTGTTTGGGAACTTTGAGGACTTTCAAGCCTAGATTCCTGGCCGAAGAATAAATTGAAAAAAAAGGGAACCCAGTATACATACTTCGGTCTCAATTCATTCTTGTCTTTGTAATTCGGTTTTCATTCTGAACCGGACTAACAACTATCTTCTTCTTGCAGATAAAGCCCATCTACTATCGAACTACGGTTACCCAAACCTTGGTGTTCTGCGCGCCGCACTACGAGTTAAGGAGAGAGGTTGGGCAAAACTCCTGAATTTCGAGCCGATCTACCGTCTGTTGATGCAGCGAGGTGGTGACTTTCTCCTTGAAGAAGCACCGGAACCGGACCCATCCCTGCCCGAGATTGTCCTTGTGCCACTTACTGCCGAACAAGAAATGGCAAAAAAGAACAAGCTAAAGGCCTTTCTGACCGCAACAACTCCAACCGACGTGCGACCAACCGTCCAAGCCACTGAAACCGTGGTGGCCCTTCCATCCCAGCAACCATCCACTTCTCGCCGAAACAAGCGTGCTCGGACTACCCAAACCGAGCCACGTCTTGCTGATGAGGACGAGACCGTTCTGCCACAAAGCTCTCCTCCAAGCCCCCAGCAAAGCCTCTGACCGGAGCAATCTGACCGAACTGCCACTTCCTCCAAATGGGCTCCTGTCCTCTCCTTCGACAACCGAGATATCACAGCTGAAGATTCGGTCGTTGCTGAGAAGGACCACTTGTTGGCTTACAACTTGGCCAAAAGTGTGTGCCTTCCGAAGGACATGGAGCACCATTACAAACAGCTTAACACCGAGCTGAAGTCAATCCGGTCCTCTACGAAGTCCATGATCCTGGTAAACAGCTTTCTTCTTTCTATGTAAATTTCTTCCAACTTTGAGTCCGGCTAACGTTACTCCTCCTTTACAGGCCATCTAGAAAAACCAAATCATTCACAGGAGGGTCATGGAACTTCGACGCAACACAAGGGAGGCCATGGCTGAGGCCGAATCAAAAACGGCTGAACTAGAAGAAGTCAAAAAATAGCTGGCCGAGCTTCGTGCTGAAAACGGTCGACTGACCGAAGTGGTTAATTCGGCCGAGGCCGAAAAACAAAAGATCGCCATTGAGACCAAGGACAGGTACCTGCGTCACTTGGCTTCAATTGAGAAGAAAAAAGATGCCAAAATAAACCAGCTGAAGGGGGAGATGAAGAAGGCCAAAAAAAGAGGCTTCAAGAAGGCCGAAGACGCCTACACCCTTCAGTGTAATGCAGCTAAAGACTTATTCTTCCAATGTGGCTGGAGGAGTGCGGTGGAGCGGCTTGGATGTACGCCTGACACCGATGTCTACGACGCTCTGCCGTGTTCTATTCCGGTCTCACTTTCTCAATATGCTGCCGATCTGCAAAGGCAATTTCTAGAGGGATCTGATGATGAAGAAGATGATGATGATGATGAAGAGGATGAGGAGCCGACTCTGACCCCGACCGTCAACGAACAACCCAGCAATCAGGCAGCTCGGTTAGAGCCAGTAGTTGAAGACTTGACTAATGAGCTCTCGGTACGTCTGCGTCTTTGCCGATTGACACCTGCTTGTCAAACCGAGCTCCCTCCTCAAACCGGTCTCCCAAATGACACCGACTCGGACAAATCTTTGGGGATGAATTTGATGCCGAACTTGATGCACTTCTTCGTTGATTTTTTCTTTCTTTTGTTTTTGAACTTTGTAACCGGGCTACGGCCCCCCAATTGTACTTGCTTGTTTCTTCAATGAAAAAATCTTCTTTTAACTCTTATTCCGGTTTTGTGTATGTATGCTTGCACTTGTAATGAATTTTCCATGAACTCATTTGCTCGACTATGATTTCGGTTTTAGCTATCTAACTTACTAGCCAACCACTCTTCAGCTATATCATACTTCGGCTGTAGAGTACAAAGAATTGGTTTAATCCAGCCAACCACTCTTCAGCCGATATAACTTACTTCGGTTGAAGAGTACAAAGAGTTGGTTTAATCCAGCCAACCATTCTTCAACCGATATAACTTACTTCGGCTGAAGAGTACAAATAGTCGGTTTAATCCAACCAACCACTCTTCAGCCATGTACTTACTTCGGCTGAAGAGTAACAAGTGTCGGTTTAATCCAGCCAACCACTCTTCAGCCATGTACTTACTTCGGCTGAAGAGTACAAAGAGTTGGTTTAATCCAGCTAACCACTCTTCAGCCGATATAACTTACTTCGGCTAAAGAGTACAAAGAGTTGGTTTTAATTCAGCCAACCACTCTTTAGCCATGTACTTACTTCGGCTGAAGAATAACAAGTGTTGGTTTAATCCAGCCAACCACTCTTCAGCCAACATAACTTACTTCGGCTAAAGAGTACAAGTGTTGGTTTAATTCAGCCAACCTCTAAGTTGGTTTTTCCAGCCAATTTAGAGTATAGTGTTTGGTTATTTCGACCAAACGTCCTGCAGCCTAGATCCTTATCCTGGGCTTAGGAGGGGTGTTGGTTTAATCCAGTCAACCTCTAAGTTGGTTTTTTCAGCCAACTTAGAATAAAGTGTTTTAGTTATTCCGACCAAAACGTCCTGCAGCCTAGATCCTGATCCTGGGCTTAGGAAGGGTCATAGTTGGTTTAATTCGGCCAACTATGTTTACAATGCTATGCTACTTACTAAAGCTACTTTCTTACTGAAAACAATTATGTTAAAAAAGAATCGACTTGTTTTATTGAGAAAGTAAAAAATTACACATGGCATAAAAGAAAAAAGCTAGAAATAAAACAACTTGAGATTTGCAGTGTTCCATGGCCTGGGATTTGCTTTGCCGTCCTTATCTTCCAAGTGGTATGCTCCTTTGCCTGCTAATCCGACCACTTTGTAAGGTCCTTCCCAATTAGGTCCCAGCTTGTCATCTCTTGGAACCAAGGTGTTTCCCATCACTTTGCGCAGTACCCAATCTCCGATCTTGAATTGCCTTGGATGTACTGTTTTGTTATACTTTCTAGACAACTCTTGTCGGTAGGAAGCGATGTGAACCAATGCTTTGTCTCTTCTTTCTTTCGCAAGGTCAAGTTCCAATGCTATGGCTTCACCATTTAAACCTGGATCAAAGTTTTCGCTTCGGATTGTGGGGAGGCCAACTTCTAACGGGATGACTGCTTCCATGCCATAGGCTAAGGAGAATGGTGTTTCGCCTGTTGATCGTCGAGGCGTGGTGCGGTAAGCCCATAAAACATGAGGGAGCTCTTCTGCCCACTTGCCTTTGGCTCTCTCTAACCTTTTCTTCAATCCATCCAAGACTACCTTATTTGACGCTTCTGCCTGTCCGTTTGCTTGGGGATATGCCGGTGTGGAATTGTAGAACTTTATCTTGTACTCTTCACAAAAGCTTCTGAAAATTCTGCCGTCAAACTGAGTGCCGTTGTCTGAGATCAGTGCCTTTGGTATGCCAAAGCGAGTGATGATATTCTGCCAGACGAACTTCTTTACATCTTTCTCCTTGATTGACGCCAAGGCTTCTGCTTTCACCCACTTGGTGAAGTAGTCGGTTGCAGCAAGAAAGAACTTCCTGTTGCCTAGTGCTGTTGGAAGTGGGCCTACTATGTCCAATCCCCACATTGCGAAGGGCCATGGGCTAGTTAGAGGTAAAAGTTCTTTGGCAGGTTGGTGTATTTGGTGTGCGAATTTTTGACATTTTTCGCACTTTTTAACGTACTTCTCCGAATCCGCTTGCATGTATGGCCACCAATATCCTTGCGAGATCGCTCTGTATGCCAATGATCTTCCTCCTTCATGGCTGCCACAAACACCCTCATGTATTTCGAATAGGAATGCTTCCACTTTGCTGGAGTGAACACACTTCAAGTAAGGTCCTGAGAACGACTTCTTGTACAATGTCAAGGATGGGGAAAGCCAAAATCGCTGTGACTTTGCTCTTATTCTGTTGGCTTCTTTCTTCTCTTCTGGTAAGGTGCCGTCTTTCAGGAATAGTATGATGGGATCTATCCAAGAAGGGCCTAACTCTGCATAGCATACCTCTTCTGCTTCTGGGTCTTCAATGCTTGGTCTAGGCAGGTAGTCGATTAGCAGTGGGTGAGGTATGGAGGTATCTGCCATTAAGGCGAAGCCTGCGAGTTCATCTGCTCTGCTGTTTTCCTTCATGCCGATCTGTTCTATTCTCACTACTTCAAACTTCTTTATCTTTGTTCTGACCAGTTCTTGGTACTTGGCCATTCTATCATCTTTTGCCTCGTAGTCGCCAGATATTTGGTTCACCACCAGCTGCGAGTCGTTGTAGACCATTAGCTCGGTGGCCTTTATGTAGAGTGTTGTCTTGAGACTTGCTAGAAGCGCTTCATACTCCGCTTCGTTGTTTGATGCTGGGAAGCCAAGGTTAATTGTCTGTTCCACTACGAGGCCGTCTGAAGAGATGAGAACTATGCCAAGTCTTGCTCCATGTCGGTTGGATGCTCCATCCACGAAGAGCTTCCACATCTCTCCAACGAACAACTTCCAGCAGGTGGAGGGATCGGATGATGCCTTGGGATCTTCCATGTTGCTGGTGGCTTCTTCAGAGTCCATGCTTGCTGCCTGCCCCTTGCTTTCTGTTTGTACCAAGTCTTTATTTGTCGGTGAGTCCTGACTTGGTGTAGCATGGTTTGTTTCTTCCTTCCTTTCTTTACTCTGGTCTGCCTTGGGGCCTGACTGAGTAACCAGCACTAAGGGTTGCGTTATTCCGACATCAATTTCCATTCCTAGTTCGGTTGTCTCAGTTAGGTCGACCGGGCAGATGTGATGACTCCCTGGTGTGAATTTTGTGACAAAATCTGCCAATGCTTGTGCTTTTATTGTGGTCCTAGGTTGGAACTTGATGTCGTATTGTCCCAACTCTACTGCCCACTTCAGAATTCGTCCAGAGAAGTTTGCTCTTTCAAATAAAGCCTTTAATGGGAAGGCTGTGAGAACAAATATGGTGTAGGTGTGAAAGTAATGCGACAACTTCCTTGAGGCCATCATCAAGGCCAATGCCAGTTTCTCCAGTGGCAAGTACCTTGTTTCGGCGCCCAGTAATGTCTTGCTGACATAATAGATAGGAAGATGTTGGATTCCTTCTGCGCGGACCAATACTGCGCTAATTGCATCTCTTGAGACGCCAGTATAAGAGTTCTTCTCCAGGGATTGGGGTTACAAGTAGTGGTGGAGAAGACATGTACTCTTTTAGGCTTTCCAGGGCGTGGTTGCATTCTTCGTCCCACTCAAACTTAACCTTCAGTGTATGGAAGAATGGTCGTAGCTTGTCTGATGACCGGCTTATGAACCGATTGAGCGCAGTTGCCATGCCAGTGAGATGCTGTACTTCCTTCACTGAGTTTGGCCTCTCCAGATCCTGTATTGCTTTGATCTGAGAAGGGTCTGCTTCTATACCTTGGTTGGTCACCAAGAAGCTTAGGAATTTGCCAGATCCTACTCCGAACGCATACTTCGACGCGTTGAGGCGTAACTTATGCTTCTTCAGGATCTCGAACATCTCACCTAGGTCCTTGAGATGGTCATCCTCATCTCTGCTCTTGACCACCATATCGTCGATGTAAGCCTCCATTGTTCTGCCTAATAATGGCTCAAACATCTTGGTGACCATTCTTTGAAATGTCGCCCCTGCGTTCTTCAGGCCGAAGGGCATGACCTTATGTGATACAATCCTCTTGGAGTTGTGAAAGATGTGACCTCTGATGCGTTCATGCATGGCGATTTGGTGGTAGCCTCAGATGCATCCGTAGCTAAGTCGGTTGTGCCCTGCCGTTAAGTCTACCAGTTGATCTATCCTTGGTAGAGGAAAGCTATTTTTTGGGCACGCCTTATTGACCGTTTTATAGTCGACGCAGACACGCCACTTGCCATTCTTCTTTGGCACTACGACGGTGTTGGAGATCCATCTTGGGTAGTGCACCTCTCTGATTGCCCCTGCTTCTAGCAGGTTTTCTACTTCTTCCGCTACTATTTCGGCGTGGTGGAGTGCCGATCTGCAGGTGCGTTGAATGATTGGTCTGGCAGAAGGGTGGACGTTGAGTTGGTGACAGATGAAGTTGAGATCAATGCCTGGCATGTCGTATGGGGTCCAGGCGAACACTTCGATGTTGGAGGTCAGAAATTCCAAGACCTCCAATCTCTCAGTGCTGGACAACGACGAACCAAGCAGAAAGAATTTATCTGGGTTCTTTTCATCTATTCTGACCTTTACCGAGTCCTCCACCGCTTTCTAACTAGCCGCTTTGCCGACATCCGCGAATAGTTCATTACTCTCAGGTTCTTCAACCGAATGAACGTATCCTTTGGCGGCAGCGTGCGATTCAATCGTGACAAAACCGCTTTGCTTTGACATGATCTGATCTCCATAAACTTCTTCTATTATTCCGATGTCGTTTGGAAACCGCATCACTTGGTGGTAGGAGGACGCCACCGAGCGCATAGCATGCAGCCATGTTCTGCCCAAGATAATGTTGTAGGTGGAGGGGACCTTCAACACCCAAAACTCCACTTGTTTTGTGACACTCCCTGCTCTGACTGGGAGGATAATTTTGCTGATGGGCCATTTTGGCATGGAGTTGAATCCAATAAGGGGAGATACAGCCGGCGCCAAGTCATTATCTTGCAACTTTAGTTGTTTGAAGGTTTCATAGTACATGATTTCACATGAACTACCTTGGTCAATCAGAATCCGCTTGACGTCAAAATCCTTGACTCGGAGAGTGACGACCAAGGCATCGTTGTGAGGGCAATAAATCCTTGCCAAGTCCTTATCCGAAAAAGACATGACATTTGCGGCCTCTGTCTTCCCCTTCTTGACGACTGGTTGGGCACTTAGCACCTCTCTTAAGTGCTCAGCCTTTTTGATTGAACCTCTGAGCTCGCATACACGCTCAGGTTCAAAGACTCCATGTATTACGTTGATGATGCCTTGAGGGGGAGCGTCGATTGGCATCCCGTTGGGGTTGTTATGGTCCTGGGGGGGCTGGCTGTGCCCCTCCCTCTATGTATTTGTCCAGGTGACCTGCTGCCACCAACTCTTCCAGATGCTGCCTTAACGGCGTGCAATTCTCAGTGCGGTGCCCATTTTCTTTGTGGAAGGTGCACCTGGATCTGTCATCATAGTCTTTCTGGGCCTCGCCTAGCTTGGCTGGCCACTTGACGAAAGGCTCATCTCGTATCTCACTAAGTATACGGTAGATCGGTTTCTTGAATACCGTGGTTATGGCAGTGCGGACTCTCAACCATCTCTTGTCCTGGTCCTCGCCGTTGTCTCGCCTGCCTCGTCCGTTTCGGTTTTGGCGATCTAGTATTGACCTTTGTTGAGGTCTTCTTCTCTGGTGCTGTGGTTGTGCCAGATTTTGCTTTGACACGTGCACCATCCTCTTCCACCCTGATGTGCTGATGCACTCTTTCCATCAGGGCCTCCATGGTGAGGGGTGATGTCATGGTGATAGAGTCCCTCAGTCTGTTCTCGACTGGAAGGCCTCTTTTATATTGCGCAATGGCGAGATTGGTTGGGCAGTCCCCAATTTGGTTGAATGTCTCCCAGTAGCGACTGTTGTATGACCTCAGGGTCTCCTTATCGCCCATGTCGATGGAGAGTAACTGGTCAATCTCCACCGGGGTTTTCATGTTTGTCCTGAATCGTGTTACAAACGCCTCCGCCAGTTGCGCCTAGGAGGCTATGCTGCCCTCTGGAAGCTTTTCAAACCAAGTCAAGCCTAGGTCACCAAGGCTTGAAGGGAATAGGATGCACATCAAGGCCTCGTTCCGCCGGTATACAGCCATGACCTGGCGAAAGTGGCTCAAGTGCGAGTAGGGGTCCGTCTTTCCCTCATACGTTGTGAATTTGGGCTATAGGAAGCTTTGCGGAAGGCGCGTTTCTATTCTTTGGGACGAATGGTGAGGTCTGCAGCCTCGCCAATGCCTTGTCCGTTGGTTTGTATGCCGGGTGCGGTATTGGCATTCCAACCTCGACCCATGCGTCCGAGGAGCCAACCGCTGTAAGGCAGGAACCCTGTGTGGATCGCGCTCCCTGGCGTCCTCCTTCCATCGTGCCTTCTCTTCTAGCACGGATCGTAGGTCGGACGATCTGGGTAATTCCGTCTGTCTAGACCTTGTCTGGTGCGTATGTGAGGGCCAATATGTGCTTCCCTCAGTGTATGACCTCTCAGACCTCGTCCTCTCAGACCTGGAGTGACGAGCCCTGGAAGATCTGGATTGCGTGTCGCCTGTCCTGAGGCTTCTGTTCTCTGCTTGAGAGGGTGTAGAATTTCGACTACGACCCTCTGAGTGGCGAGGGGGCGTCTTGTTGTTGCGCCCCTCTCCTGTCGCCACTTCTTTTCCTTTTACCTGGCGCTTAAGAGATTCCATGTCCGCTGCCATCCGACGAATCAACTTGTCTTGTTCCCTGACGCGATCTTCCAGAGCTTGAGGATCAATCCTGCGCCTTTGTCTTTTTGGGCTTTGCGAACGAAAGGGATGAGGGCTGTTGTTCCGCCTTCGTCCCCTTGCATCCCTCCTGGAATTCTGTCTTTGCGGCTCCAGGTTTGTTATGGGAGTGACCAAGGGTAGGCCTTCGCGCCTTGCACCCCCATCTGGGATTTGTCCGTCAATGGCGGACTGGGGTAACTCTTCATTGTTCGCCATTGATGTTTGAGAGAAAAAGCTTGATCAAGAGGTTGTTCTTGTCTGTATTCCCACAGACGGCGCCAATTGTACGAGAAAGAAATATACCTTCTTGTATAATCCTGTTGATCAAGTCTGCGTTCCTCCGTACGACATCGCTTTATCACCTGAAAACACAAACGTGAGCTAGCCGGCGGGTGGGTGCCGGAAACCTCTCCGATGCCTAAGTCAGAAAGATTGTCAAATAGGCAAAAGCTCTGTGTATTCAGAAAGGAAAATTGCGTTACCTCTCCAAAGGTGATATAGGTAAGCTTTTATAGGTTTCGTGTGGCACAATCCTAATAGGACTCTTACTCCTCTATGCAGAGTCCTCCAAGGATTCATACTCCTGAGAGATGATGCTTCTCTCAACACCCCCCTCACTGCTTAAACCAAGTGAGATGGTTTTACCATAACCGAACTACCAGTATGACCGAAGTACACGTTAGTTAGGCACTTACTTCTCTTTCTCTTACCTCGGTTTCCCATACTAAGACCGAGCTAACCATAAGAGAGTTGAGCCGAACTATCTTTAGAACCAAGTCCTCTCAAGGACTTGGCACACCTCGGTTTTCATGCGCCCCGACCGAACTCACTGCTGAAGACCAAACTTCACTCAACACACTTCTCAACCGAAGTACGAATAAGGCTTTATGCGACCGCGCTAACCATCACGGTTGTGCGACCGGTCTGACTCCAATACTACCTCTCCAGACGGGAGTAACTTATATGGTTATTCTACTCGGCCTTTCGTAGTGCGGCCAAAACTGGCCCATTACCTGGCTTGGCCCAGCTCGGCCCATTTCATCCTGCTCGGCCCAATTTACATATAAATCACCCTCTCATCCTTCAATCATAATTTCAAAATTACTACCATCATATTATTTTAAATGAATTAAATACAAAAATTAATTTGCCAAACATTTCTTTATCAAATAATATGTCAACAATGTTTTTGGACAACCTTTAAAAAAAATAAATATAGTGTGTTTTAAATTATGTTAAATGGATAAGGATAATTTTGACATTTTAAACTTTTAACCCAAATGACATTGCCTGTTAGATCAATAAATGAAAAGGGAAAAAAAAATAAAAAAAATCAATCCAACGGTGATACTATGTCATTGGTAGTATCGTCTAATAATTTCTTACCATTTACCATCATACGTATGTATTAGCATAAAACCTGTACTACGCACGGTTTTAGACAATGATTCAAAACTTAATTTAAAATTAATTAGAAACAATTTTAAAATAAATAAATGGACAAGATTAAATAAATTTCAGTAATTATTTAAGTCTTCGATTACTATCTTGTTCTATAATAAAATACATGTATCATAATTCAATTGGTAAAATTAAAAGCAAATAAATTTACATAAATTACAAAAACAGCTTTATATGGAGCATAATTATATGGGTTTTTTTTTTTAAGGTTCCTAATATTAAGGTTGTATAGCATAATGGACATTCAATATTTTTATAATGTCTAAGGTCCATCAACAATATTTTCATAATGTCTAAGGTCCCTCAACCTTGATCTAGAGAAATTTCAGTCCAGAGAAAATTGGTCCAGAGAAATTTCAGACCAAATTTCTCTGGAAAGTCTAATTATTCTCAGAATTTCTCTGGCCCAATTCTTCCTAAAATTTCTCAGCATTTCTCTAATGCATTGGCTGAGTACAGAGAATTTTTGAATTTCTCTAGTCCAATTCTTCTCAGATTTTTCTGGCCCAATCCTTCCTAGAATTTCTCTGATGCATTGACTGACTGGAGGAGTGGTTGATGGAGAAAATTCAATCCAGAGAATTTCTCTCTAGAAAAATTTCTGAAAATTTCTCTGGATTTCGAAATTTCTATCCAAGGAAATTCTGAATTTCTCTGGATTCTCTATCTGTGTTTTAACCAAATTTCTCTGAATTTTAGAATTTCTCTCCAGAGAAATTCTTATACCAAGGCTTCTAGATCTCAACAGTTACATCCAAGGCTTTAACTTACATTTGGAGAAATGGTCTTTAACTTACATGACTGATAACTTACATTCTCTGTAGTATCATGACTGGATTTCTCTCCAGATGGTCTTTAACTTACATCCAAGGCTTCTAGATCTCAACAGTTGAACCAAAAGGTACAGAGAAGAAAAAAAGCATCTAAGATCAAGGCTCTACCATAAATATATATATATATATATATAAAATAGAAATTTCGAATAAACAACAACAAAGAGAGAGAGAGAGAGAGAGAGAGAGAGAGAGAGAGAGACATGGTGAGAGATAGCATAACAATGGAAAGAGAAGTGAGATCGGGATCGGAAGGAGGAGACTGACACTGACGGTGGCGATCTATCTTCTTGATTAGATTTTAGAGCTTTATCGATGCAAACTTTCATCTGCAGAGTTCCAAACTAGGTTGGAGGAAGATAAAGAGGCAACTTTGTTTATAAACCACTCAAAAACCTCTCGCCAACGAAGCTGACTCCGTTCCCCAGGGCCACGAAAATGTCACTACTTTGATTGACTTCTTCCAAGCAGGCGGTAGATGTAATAAAAGGATACGGGGTGAGGGACCTTAGACTACAAAAGAATATATTATGGACCTAATCCATTACTAAAAGTTGGATAAGGACCTTAGATCGATTTTCCCTAATTATATTTTGTCTATAAAATTTTTATATTTATAATTATAAGTCATATCAAAATTTATTAGATGACAAAACAATACTATTCAATGTAATTAAAAGCAAATAAATTTACATAAATTACAAAAACTGCTTTATGTTGAGCATAATTATATTCTGTCTATAAAATTTTTATATTTATAATTATAAGTCATATCAAAATTTATTAGATGACAAAACAATACTATTCAATGTATTTGGTTTCAGTTTTTTGAAAATTGAATTTTTTATTTTTTGTATTTTTTTGTTTTTAGTATATATTTTTAAAATTTTAAGCATTTTTTTTAAAAAATTTTTTAGATGCGTCTTACTTAGATATATTAAAAAGTAAAATATTTGTGAAAAAATATTTTAAAAAATTAATAAATACACAAAAATGCGAAAAATATATTGATTTTTTTTTTTTGTATTTTTGTATTTTTGGTGTTTAGTAAATTTTTTAGAGATTTTTTTCACAAAAATTATATTTTTTTAGTGTATTTCTGTTAAGTGTGTCTAAAAATTAAAAAAGTTACTTAAAATATTAAAAAAAATCAATAAAATTAAAAAAATACAAAAAACAAGAAAATAAAATTTACTGAAAAATGTTTTCAAAAAACCCAAACCAAGCAAAATGATTTTTTTCCGTTTCTTTTTGGTATCTCTATTTCTCTCTCTTCCTTCTATTCCATATATTTTTTAATTTTTTATATTTTATTGAAAAGGACTTATTTAGTCTAACGTCCCTTTACTAAATTCACAATATATTTTATTGAAAAATCAATATATTTTTTTCACGCCTACTCTCTCATTCTCACTCATCTCTCTCATTCTCTTCTCTCTAGGATTTCAAATTTCTCCACAACAATCATTTCTCTCTCCTCCTCTGCCCCCGCTATCGCTGGAGCTTCTTAAACCTGTCAAGATTGCCCACGTACAGTAACGCATTCGCGAACCTTCCTCATCTGCTGCTGCCGCTAGTGCTACCGGTATGCGGCGTCATAGGACGTGTTGCCGCCGCTTGAACTTCTTATTGCGTTGGTATCAGAATTGCTATTCTAGTATTCTAATGAATTTTGTGTATGGTTTTTTTTTGTTTTGTTAGAACACTAGATGATAATCCCAAATTGAAGAAAGATATTATAAAATAGAAATGTGAAAGTTGAAATTTGATATTATATCATTATAGTTTAGGAATGTGATTTGTAGTTAAAGAATATGTGCATGGTGCCTTAGTTGGCAGTGCTTATATATGCCAAAAAATTTCTCACTTTATGAGTTTGGAAAGGGTTTATGACTCTCCTACCAGTTAATCTAACTTCTATCATACTACCAATTGCTGCAGGTTGGGTACATAGGGGTGTTTTGGCAACATGCCAAAACAGCCAGTTTTTTGTCTTTTCAATTTTTTTAATTAAAAAAATTAATTTTTTTATCCAAAACAATTCAGTTTTTTACCAAAAAAGTCACTAAAAAAAGTCAAAAAATCATCTTTTTACCAACTTCTCAAAACACCACATATTGACATCATCTTTGCTCGAAAAGAAAGATGATTTTTTTTTTTTGATTAGCAATTAATATTATTTGCAATGATATTATTGGTCAGAGCAATTTCTGGAAATTAGAGATAGGAAATGAATTTTTAGGAAAAGATTATGTAAATGTGGGTTGCTCTGTATATTCGGTTTGTAATTTCTCTAGTTTGGTCAAAACACAAAGAAAATTGTGAGCAAATCAGATAAAATTAGTTAAAATACAGAAAAAATTGTGAGCAAAACAACAAAATTTGTGAGCAAATCAAAGAAATTTCAAAACACAGAAAAAATTTTAAGACACAGAGAAAATTAGAGAAATTGAACAAACCAATGAAAATTTTGAAATTTCTCTGAAAAAATATTAAGGGACTCCTACCACCATGAAAATATTATATGTCCTTCATCTTATAAAATCTTAATATTATGGACCTTAAAAAAATTTCTCGAATTTTTATACGTACTTTTGATTGTTGTGGTGAATTTTAATTGTAGAAAGAACTTGTTGTAGTGATAGTAATAAGTTTTCATGATTGAAGGTAAATAAGTTAAATGATTGGTTAAAAGGGTTAACGAGCTTCTATTAGATTATGAGTATTAGACACTAAACATAGCCTAAAAATTGATCTTGGATTGACTTTTATACTATCATTGTCCTAAATCCAGTTATTGGAGAATTGTTACTTGATGGTGAATCATGAGTTACTTGTTTACTTATTTATTTATTTATTTATATTATATATATATATATATAATCAAAATAAGAAATACGTATATAATTTTTTTTGCATATTACATTTTAAAATTTTAACAATGAAATTTATATATTTATTCTTAAAATATAACTAATGTATACTCTATTAATATTAATGTATATTTACATTTGAAAATATTATGTAATATTAGATCAGGCATGTGCTATGCTTTTGGCCTAGAACTTGTTTAAGAGAAGTGAAGTATTAATTATTAATTTAAACCTTATATTTAAAATTTTAAGTTATAATTTCATATTTTTTAATAGGATTAGGACATTTATACTTGAATTTTATAACCCTTTATAAATTATTATTAAAATTTCATTTCGATATTTCTTCTAAATTTTAAATTAGTTGTCGGGTTAAGTATAGTTAAATTCTTGTTTCGAAATTCTATTTACATTTTTTTTTTCAAATTTAAAGTTAGATATGGCTAGATAGGCCAATAATTTTATGCCACAAGTGTTTCATGCTACATTTATATTTTATTTTCAAAGAAATACAAATATTTTCAAATTTTACGAGGATAAAATTAATTTATATATTATTTTTTAATTTCAAATTAGATATGACTTAGATTTTGATAAAAGATATAGTTAAAATTTGTTTTTTTGACTTTTAATTTTGAAATTTAAAATTATAAATATAGAATATAGATATGGATAGCAATGAGAATAGATACCATAAATAGTTCATAAATTAATAAATTTTAAAAAAATTCATATTAATCAAAGATTTAATTAAAATATTAAAATAGAAGAACCAATGATAATGTGTCATGTGTATTTTTATAATGTTTTAAGGAAAATGAGTGAGAGCACTAATTAGTGCCAGCACTAATGATGTGGCAATGGGTGGAGTGTTGTTGTGTCTATTTTTTTTTTTAGCAATGCTACATATCACTAATTTATCATCACTAACTCCACCACTAGTGAGGTGGCAATTGAAAAAAAAAAAAAAAAAAACAAAAACCAAGGCACAAAACACATGTGGTAGTGGGTGGGACCCACTGCCACATCATAGAGCCACCACTAATTAGTGGTCTAAAGCATTTTTGTTTTTTTTTTGTTTAAAAAAAAGTAGATGCCAACTCATTAGTGATAATTTAGAACACCACTTTTAGTGGTCTTTATCATTACTGATATTTTAATTTAAAAATTTATGAAAATACAATTAGAACTTTGAGATTCAATATAAACTAACAATATTTTTACTTATATTAATTATATAATGACACTTAAAAAGTGAGGTTAACCTCTACATGTAAAATTTATTATCTATTAGTAATATCACGTCATCAGTATGACCGTTATTTTACACTGTTAAAATAAAAATTACGGGAGGTGAATGATACATTAGAGAATAGAGGGGTTTTAGTGTAATTTCAAACTTATTCGAGGGGTTTAAGTGTAATGAGGGATACAGAAGATGCCGTCCCCCGTTCATTTAATCCGTGTGACCCTCACGTACGAACCCCACAACACAACACAACACAATTTCATTCGAGGAAATTTTTTTTAAATAAAAAAAAAAAAAAAAAAAAATTAGCGCCTGTTTGGTTCGAGAGAAAGAGAGAGAGAAAAGGCCGAGAATGGGTAAGGTAGCAGCAGCAGAGATGATGAAGAAGAAGAAGAAGAAAGGGCGTCCCTCTCTCTCCGATCTCCGTAAACGCAATCCCAAACAACAGCAACAAACCCTAATTGATTCTTTTCCCAATTTCAACACCCCCAACAACCCTCGATCCACTCGCCGGAACCCTAATCTCAACGGAATCTCTCCGGCGTCGGACGACGGCGATGACGATGACGACGAGCGCAAGGAGAAAAAGGTCAAGCTTGTGGTCCGTTTGCCCCATTCCGATCACCATTTTCCGCATCCTAGATCGTCTTCGAATTTTGTCTCTGTGAATTCGACCTCTGGTTTGAATGCCGATGGTGAGAAACCCAAGATCAATGCCGCCGGTGACAGATCTATGGACCTCGTTGCTTCTGATCAGGTGATGATGACCGTTTGATTTTTTGTATCGCTTTCTATTTCTGGAAAATTGAAAAATTCGAAATTTTCTGGTGGGTTGAAGTGTAACTGTTGTTGGGATTTCGCGCGCAATTCGAACCTTATTTAT
Organism: Camellia lanceoleosa; assembly: GCA_025200525.1. Taxonomy (NCBI): domain Eukaryota; kingdom Viridiplantae; phylum Streptophyta; class Magnoliopsida; order Ericales; family Theaceae; genus Camellia; species Camellia lanceoleosa. Next base: position 204,011,691 of record CM045761.1, on the reverse strand, counting down.
TGTTCTCTCCTATGTGGCTTCCAAGATCCGATGAAAGTGAGTGCATGTGTGTATATATATATTATTTAATAAAAAATATATATGTAAACGTTTTCTTAAAAAGATTTTGAAATATGGTTGTTTTTAGTTTCTAAAAATAAATTCTTACCACTACTATTTTACTATTTGATTGTTTGTATTCAAACAATCTTTATTTATGTGTGCAGAGAATACGTATGTGTATACCCACTATAAGTCTTGAAAAAGTTTTGTCTTTTCTTTAATTATTCTCAGTTATTTTCACATTGTACTTCTTCCTCTTCTGTCGCTGTTTAATTAACTACTTCATATGTCCTTTTTACCGTAACTTTCGTTTGATGAATCTTTAATGACTGTTTGGTATTTTCAAATTTATGTTTTTCTTTTCTTTCTAACCCAACAACTGGTATTGGATTAATTTTGTGCAGCAGATCGAAATGGTTGAGAAAGCGACGGACACTATACATGGTACATGGTTCCAATCAAATTCTCCAATCTTGAACAAAAGACATTTTTTTGGGGGAATTCCCAGTAATTATTTTTTATTTTATTTTAATCTATTGATTGTCTTTTATTTGTTGATAGGGTCGCCTATGGAGTCTGGCCCCACAACACCTTTGCCACAGAAAAAGTTGTTGCTGTTCATTCTTGACAGGCTTCAAAAGTGTGTGTTTTCTTTTTCTATACTAGCTAGCTCCTTAGATTTTCTTTCTTTCTTTTTTTACTTCTTGTTGTACTGTTCCATTTTGGGTCTGATTGTAACCTTATGGGTTCTTTAAACTCAACTGCAGGAAAGATATTTATAGAGTCTTCTCAGAGCCTGTTGATCCCAATGAGGTGCTTCTTTTGGAAATGTTGCAATGATGATGATGATTCTTCATTCCCCTGTTTTCATAAATTGGTACTGAAACAGTTTTTATGCAGCTTCCTGATTACCATGAAATTATACAACACCCAATGGATTTTGGAACTGTGAGGAGGAAACTAGACGAGGGGTGTTATTCCAACTTGGACAAATTTGAGGTTGGTTATGGACTGTCTTTTGTTGATTTGCTTGATATTTGTAGATTTGTTTGTCATGCGTTCTGTTTCTATTGAAGGTCACACATATTAGAGGAGGAGGAGGGTGAAGATAATTATACTTCCACATGTTGGATCTTGGTTGCAATATGAGGTTCTTGTATGCTTTGAGTCTTAGTGGGAACCCATTGACAGTTGTATGACTGGAATGGATGATAAGTGGGTTTTCAAAACAGAATTTTGATGTGGACATTCCCTTTGAATTCATGCATACATAACTCATTTTTCCCTATATTTATTTATATTCTTGATTGTGATTATAGGTCTGCCATCTATCATTTCACTCCTAAATATTCTAAGTATCACCATCTACTTTTGTGTTACCTTGAAGTTCTTGTTCAAGCACACACTCGACATGTGCCTTGAATTTCTTAGGTCTAGTTTTTTAGATTACAATTTTTGACTGGCACCCTGTGACTAGTCTAAAAGGTAAGTTCTATAGAACGACTATTAAACCAGCTATGCTATATGAGACGGAGTGTTAGACAACCAAAAAATAACATGTAAATAAAATGAGTGTTGCTGAGATGAGGATGCTAAGGTAGATGTGTGGCAAGACTAGACAAGACAGAATTAGAAATGAGTGTATTCGGAAATGGGTAGGAGTAGCACCGATAGAAGATAAGTTGAGAGAGAATCGATTGAAATGGTTTGGTCATATTCAACGGTAGATGATGGAAGTGTTAGAAGACAAGGTAGGTTTAGATTAACGTTGGCTAGCGTTGTAAATAGAGATATGGATCTATTTAATTTGACTAACGAAATGGCCTTTGATAGAACCGCATGGAGAAGAAGGATTCATGTAGCCGACTCCATTTGATGGGACTTAAAGCTTGGTTTGGTTTACCTCATAACTAGTCTGGTTTAATTAAATAGGCTTTGTTAGTATGTTTGTATAGTTTGAATTTTTTGTCATTATATTTGAAAAAAAATTAAGAAAACTTTTAAAGGATATGATTATGTCAGGATTAGACGGGGCAGGCAGCCTTGACCTGATCTGTGCTTAGTGCATGATGACATACTTGTACAAGGAAGGGACTTGTGATTTTTATCTTGTTATCCATTTGAAATATTTTCTTGTGATTTTGTATTGCTATATTTCATGATAAAATAATGTTCTAGAACTCATGACATCTGATGCTGTTGTTTCTTCCATGAACTTATATTATGGACTTTTCTCTTAAAGCAACATCTTCAGGATATATTCCCATGTGGAATGGAACTTGGTTTTGTTAGCTTTTGGTTTGACTGCTGCCAAAGTATTGGATGTTGGTTTTTTAGGATTCTGAACAACTATTTAATTCTGCAGGCAGACGTATTTTTGATATGTTCAAATGCAATGGAGTACAATGCTCCAGATACCATTTATTTTCGACAGGTATGGTCATGTTTGGACTCACTCCAAGGTTTGCAAATCCAGTTCACTTGTGTTCTACTTTTTAATGTTGAGGCTTTTCCATAGGCGCGGTCCATACAAGAGCTGGCAAAAAGGGACTTTGAAAATTTGAGACAAGTCAATGATGATGGTGAACCACAACCGAAAGTTGTGAGGAGAGGCAGGCCACCTGGCAAGAACTTAAAATCCTCTCTTGGAAGTCCTCCATTTGAGCGTGTTGGTCTTGAGTCTTCCTCTGATGCAACTCTTGCTACTGGGGGAGAGAATGCAATTGGGTCTTACAATCTTAGAAGAGTACCACCTGTGCCATTCAGGTTTCGGTCCAATGATTCATTTTTCAGGGCCTCTCACCAATCTCGCAATAATGATACTTACGTTGACTCATTATCTGAATGGAATAGTGAATTTCCAGGTTTAGGACATTTATCTTGTGTCTTTCGATAGCATGAGCGTCATGTCCACATTTTAAATTTTTTTCTCTGGCTTCTCTGTATGTAGTATAAAGCCCTATTTGGATCCGTTTTGCAGCTTCCGTTTTGAAGGCTGAGGCAAAATATGGGAAGAAACAATTTTCATTGGATGAGAACAGGCGTGGCACCTACCAACAATTCCATCCTTCAGCTTTTGGCGATGAGCCATCTGTATTAACTATTTTCAATGGAGACATGAAGCAGTTAATGGGGGTATGCATTGTGAGATTGTTATTATATTTGGATTTTAGTTGGTTTGTTAGTCGCAACTTCTTATGTTAAAACATATTGTTATGACTATCAAGTGCTACCGGTGTTCAAATATCTCCTAGTAATTGGTACTATTATTATCAATAGAACTTAGAAGATGTGTTGAAGACCACTTGGTCCTCCTAAAAAGATATTTGGCATGTCTGGTACAACAGAATGCTAGTCCGGTTTATGCCATATGTCAGATCAACAATTGTCCCAGAAGTTTAAGCTATTAGGAAATTACCACAGTAACAGATATCAAGCTATTTAGCACCCTGCTTCACATGAAGTAAGGTTACATTGTTGGGTGCATTTTCTAATAGCTTAGGCTTTAGGGCCAATGGTACCTTACACAATATGCTATGCTAAATTGCTGTTTGTTGGATGTTTTGTTAACTTTTATGGGCTCTGGAGAATATCTCGTAACCAAAGTGCACTAGCCTTTTTATTTCCTTTTTAACCCAATTCAGGTGGGTCTACATTCGGAGCATGGTTATGCAAGAAGCTTAGCTCGATTCGCTGCAAATCTGGGGCCAGATGTTTGGAAATTCACTTCGAAGAAAATTGAGCGTGTTTTGCCTACTGGAGTAAAGTTTGGTCCTGGATGGGTAGGAGAAAATGAGGCATCAGCACAGCCACTATCTGCATTACCTGAGCAGAATTCGTCAAACAATGCGGTCCACGATGGCCATCCAATTTCAGCTATCTCTGGCACAAATTCTGTTGTCACATACAGGTCTTCTTTGCCTTCTAAAGGAGAAATGGTTGAAGCTGTTAGTGGACAAAATTCTAATAGCGATTTAGCAGTTTTGAAGAGTGGTTCTGATCGGAATGGTTTCAATAGTGGGTCAGGACATGATCTTTCACCTCAAACAGGGACGATACCAGTAAGGCTATCCATGCCAACTGGACAATCTGGGTTGGAAGAGGCTTTGGTGCAATCTCAAATGCTTGGTGTGGTTTCCAGAAGCAATACATCATCGACTCCAATGGCAGCAAACCATATAATTTCAGAACCAAAGTTGCCAGTAAGTTCAAGAAGTACACATAATGAAAATGTTTCATCGCAACATAGACAGTATTCTCTTCAGGTTCAACCCGACCTGAATGTCAGATTTCAGACACCAGGATCGCCGAGTTCTTCTAGTTTTCAGATTGGGTCACCGCAGCAGCCAGATTTAGCATTGCAGCTGTGACTTGAGATTGGTCATGTGTCTTGTTTGACTTGGGAGGTTAGAATTCTATACTCTCCTCGTGGATATGGGCAAGGAAGGCAATCCCTGAGACCTGACTAGTGTTTCTTCTTCAAGTCATCATAGGATAGTGTAGTGAGAGAAGAGGTCATGTACAGATTGATGTACCAATTTATTAGGTTAAATCCACAAAATCTTGATTTGTGAGATGTGAATTGGTTTTAGTGAGATACTTCAAATTAGTTCTCAATAAAAGAGGAAAAGCAGGAAAAGCAGGAAAAGTGTTATGTCAGTAATGTGCATGTACTGCATACTGTACCGTTAAGTATAATTTAATTTATTATTATTTTTTTATATTTTAAAATCCTAATTCCTTGGTTTGAATTTAACCCTTCAAAAGTTGGGAGAATTTTGGCTTTTGAGACAAATAAATGCAAAATGGTGAGGAATAAATAAATAAGGGTGTTGCTACTAGCTATTTGTTTGTTTTTCCAGACACTCACCCTTCAAAAGTGAAAGTAGTTTTTTTTTTCCCTTTCTTTTTTTTGCCTTTCCTCTGCAAATTCTTACTCAAATCATTTATTTTTTAAGCTTAATTTTGTTCTTTATGGGAAAAAAAGCAAAAAATTGAATTCTACAGGGATGGCTATGACTTTGTCAAACTGTTGGGTGTATGAATTAAGACTACTATTAATATTGTAGAATAATAAAGGATATATTGGCATATTCAAAAGGGGTCAACTGCTCAAAGTCATGCATTTCTCAGGGATAATATATATATATATATTAAGTATTAACCTAGAATGCTAAAACCAGATTCCCCCACAATTCACAAAAATAATAAATCATTAAGAACAAAAATGTAGGATCATCTTAGCCTTCGTTTGGCTAACTTAGAATGTTTTAGAAAAATAGTTAAAAATTAATTTTTGACTTTTACCCAAGTTTTTTGACTTTTTTAAAAAATGATTTAAGAAATTGATAAAAAGTTATTTTTTTACTTTTTGGATTAATATTTGTTTATGATGTCACAATACAATAAAATAATTAAAATACTCCATCCAACTTAGGGGTCGTTTGTTTTTGAGTTGGGCTAAAAATCACAAAATGACAAAAAAAAGTCAAAAAATCACAAAAGGACAAAAATCACAAAAAGACAAAAAAATTTACCATTCCAAAGTCAAAAAGCCAAACAAGAATATCAAATGACCAAAAAGGTCTTAGGCTAAAAAAGTCAAAAAAGTTAAAAAATTAACTAAAAAAGTCATTGCCAAACAAGCACTGAGGAAATTTACATTTTGCCCTAGCCCTTAATATGTAAACATGGAGGGTAGTTACATAATTTCACAACCTGCTTTTTGGTCACTTCCCAAATGACCAAAAACGCAGCTTTGGCATTTTGTGAGGCTGCAAAACGGCGTTGGGGTTCCCAAAAGAGCACTAGTTGGGCTAAAAAAATACAAAAGACAAAATAGGTTAAATAAGTTAATAAGACAAAATATCATATCTAAACCATAATCATTTCACTTTTTCTCTTATAAAAGTCAAAAAAGCCAAACCAAACAAACTTTTAGTTTCAAACTAAAAAAGTCTTAACTCAAAAAAGCCAACTAAAAAAACTAATATCAAACGGCGACTTAACAACCCACTTGTTTGGGGGAAGTTATTTAATATTTCTGGAGTATCATGTATTCGTACTCCTTAACCAATCATCATTTAATTTACCCTCTCATGTTCCTCAATTACTTAATACAATATCCTACCTATTCATCTTATCTACCAATCAAAATATTATAAAATATCACATGTCTATATTCTAAAATTACTGAATAATTACCATTTGCTTGGAGTGGCCAATCCACAACCAAACTCAACTAATATATGATAAAAGATTGAATCGAAGTGCTATCATGAAGCATGATCACAACACCAAACAGAAGTGGAGCTCCACTGCCACTGAAAATGCTCAATAATTAATTCATTATGAAATAGTTAAATGGTTACATGTAGAATATTAGATTTGAGTAATGTCATATAAATTAATAAATATTACAAATTTTTTTTACTCATTGTTATAACACTCATTATATTTTTGAAGGAAAAAGTTAGGAATCATGAAAATTTTGTTGTGAAAAATTTATGATCCTTGGATTACCTTAATTAGTGTGTAGTGTTTTATTCTAAGTGTAATTCAAGGGTCACAAAACTTTCATGATTATTTTCATGATAAAATTTTCATGATACCTAGCATTGTTAATTTTTGAATGTGTCTAGTTTCATATTCTAAAATTTCTTTATTCTATGAAAATTTATTAGTTTTCATTAGATTTTGTGTAGATTAATTTAAAATGAAAGGGATCATCCTATGCTATAATATTTTATACAACAATCTTATTTATATAACGATAATTTGTTGAATATCATCATCATCATCATTAAACATACTATTTTCTTTATATAGCAGATAGCTACATGGCATGCTTTGATTGGTTTAACAAGCAAGATAAAAAGCAGGTTCTCTCCCCTTAACTTCAACACCATTCTTTTAGTAGTATTAAAAGAAAAATGCTCGGAAAAAGTTTTTCCTTTTCACAAGCAAACTTCCTTTGCATTCGTTTGGCATAAGGTTTGGGTTAAAATAATCATTAAAAAATAAAATTAATTAAAAAAGTAATAAAATAAAAAGATCACATTTAAATTATAATTATTTTATTATTTCTCTCATAAAAGTAAAAAAACTAAAAGACTCATCCCCAAACGAAACTTGTTAACCCTAAATTAAAATAACTAAAAAATTAAAAAGCCAACCCACATCTATTCCATTTTTGTTACCATTGTTTGTCTCATCTTCTTTTAATTATTAATTTTAATAATATAATAATATATACTGGATTATAAAATAAAAGATGAGATAGAGAATTGAACAAATAATCTGTGCTATTCTTTGTTTGAGAAAGAAAAAGAAAGTTAATTACATTTTTTGAATTCACAATTTAAATTGAAAAAATCGGATTTCAGTTAAAGTGTAGAGTTACTAAAGAAATTAATGTATTGTGTATATTTATCGTGTGTGAATCACTTGTCAATTTCCATCAATTTCATTAACCTTAAATGGACAAAAGAGTAAAATTGACTTAAAATGTTAAATGTAAAAGTTGACTCATAATTGAAAGTTGAGGCATCAATAAAATGAAATTTTAATAAAAGTATAATTTCATGATACTAATAAGTGTATTAATTTTTTTTATGCTATACTGACCTATTTTTTGGTCTGTCCTTGCCTAAAAATAATAAAAAAAAGATTTTGTTCTTGCATTTTACAATTAGTTCAAAGTAATGAATCTTACATTCAAAAAGTATATTAATCTCATAAAAAAATTTATATATCTCAACATTTATATCCATAAAAAAAAAATTGTGTATTAATTATTCACTCACTCAAAATCAAACTTCCAAAAAGAGAACGTACTAAAGAATTGAAAAATGATATGTAAATAGAGAATAATCTTTATAAAAATCCATCAAGATACTAATTTTATTTAAAATTCCCATTTATATGGGAATTGTTTTAATTTGAAATGAATACATAACAAAAATAAATAAATCAATTTCTATCTAAAAAAAAAAAAAAAATCTGTACACAAAATTCTGTTCGGTAAACTACTAATAAGTCCTAATAGTTGGACTTAATTCCCATCAAGTTCTATTAAAAATAAGTCTTAGTAAAATTGTCACTAAAATTAATTTTTTTGTTACATTTTGTTATATATGTCTTTAAAAATTAACAATTAATATATATTTTTTTGGTCATGATTTTTATAAGTTGTCACTAAAATATATAATTAACAACTTTTTTTATAATAAATTTTTTTCATAAGATCCATTAGACAATATATTTACTTGTTATGACATATACGTAAGTATAGCCCAATTCTGTTTACCTTACCTTCATCCAATCCAATTCCTAATCACCTCCAAACCAATGCATGCAACAGTGTTAATGCAAACACCTATTTGTTTTGTCTACGTCAAAACTACAAACTCAATTCCTGGCTAAAGACTACTTCATTCATCTTTGCCAACATCAGCCGGCGGTGATTCGAACCCGAACCACCGCCTCGTTAAATCCTTCAACCGCTCATCGTACTCCTCACAAAACTTCTCCAGCCACCCTTCGGGCTCCACCGGCACAAACCCTAATCCCGGCGTCCTATCCTTAGACTCTGGATTCATCTCTTGCATCCAATCCACCACGTATGCCGACACTCTTCGCCGAAACTTTGTCTTGAACTCCGACCACGCCTGAAACTTGTAGTGATTCACCACCGCATCTTCAACACTCATCTTCATCTCCCTGTACCCTTGCTTCAATTTGAAATGGTGAATCACGTTTAGCAAGGACTCGTCGACAGCGTCTAACAACACAATCGATTTGTGCCTGTTGTCTGATCGCCTTCGACAGTTGTACCCTTGCGTTACCCCCATTAATGGGTGCGAGCTCTGATTCGACGGCCCAAACTCGTAACAACTAATCATGACTTGCCCGATTTTCGATGATGGTGATTGTGGCAAGAGAGATTTCAACATTTGGTGTGATGGGTTTGGTGAATTCAGCCATGAAGGAGAGTAAACGAATTCGTCGACATCGATATACATCATCCATGAGAACGAGGTGTTTGCGTAAATCACAGAGTGAGAAAACCCAGCTTCCTGAGTCTTGGGCCATAGCCAAAACAAAATGGTTACATTATAGCCTTCTTGGACTAGCTCTTGGACGACTCTCTGCAAATCATCGTCACTCTCGTTGTCGTATAATATGAATCTATCAACCCCAATCGAAGAATGGTACACAACCCACTCTTTCAAGAACTTGGCAACGTTGTAAACCATGGTGCAGGCGCACAGTAGCGACTTCGGCTGCTCAACTACTACCTTGCGCGCAGGAGTGTAGTACGCCAAAGAAGGGACCACACGTTTCTGTTCCGACATTTCGAGGGAGATTCGGATTCGCCCTCCTCCAGAATCGGAAAACGCCGACACTTCCGGGATTCGACATCGAAACACCTCTTGGTATGAAGTCGTAACGGTTGTTTTGACCCCGTTAACTCCGTCATCGTCGCCGAACACGCACCGAAACTCGTTCGCTAGTCGGTAACCGCCCTGGCGATGGTTGAGGCCTTTCACGAACAAGACGACGTCGTTTTCTGTGGAGAGAGAGTCGTAGACGAGGAAATTCCACCGGAGTAGGTCCGGCGACTGAGGCAGAGTACTCCTCTCCGGCGATCTCGTCAGTATAGGTTGGGGGAAAGGCAATCGGCGGTGGAGTGTGATCGGAAAATCACATTTAAATGTGGTTCGATAAGGGGCAGGTAGAAAGCCGGCGGGCTTCGCCGGCGAAGAAACGTTGTTGGGGAAGAGGCAGGTGAAGGGGCCGGCGATGAAGTCCGGCGTAATCGGCGTAGCCAGAGATACAACGACGAGGACTTCCCAGGCAGGAAGAAGAATCGAGACGGAGGGGATGGAGTCGGGGACGATTTGTTGTTGGTGGCGGTGATGTTCTTGGATGGCGTAATTGGGGTGGATTTGGGGGTGGAGAGGGAGATTTTCGGAGGAGATAATAGGTTGGGGATGGAAAAGGTGGTGGTGATACAGAGAAGCCAAGAAGATGATCGAGGCCAGGGAGGCCATAAAGATCGTGCGAATATTGCAGGCCATTGGAGCGGAGAAGAGAGAGGGATGGAGTTTGTGAAGTTGAAAACAGATGAAAGCCAGCCGCCTTTTTATAAGTTTTGAGACTCGGTTTGAATTTTTACTATTGTTTCAAAAAAATTAAAGAATTTTTTTTTTGTAAGTTGTATAGTTTGGAATATGGAATGTAGGTCACAAGTCATGCGAGGTGGACTATGTATTATTCTATGGTTTGTTTCGAAAGAAGAAAACTAGTTCTTAATTTTTTTTAGGAAATATATAAAAATAAAAATAAATAGGTGGTATAATCTAAATAAGTTAAGAAATTAATAAATTAACTTTTTTTCTTATATTTATATTTATATTTATATTTATGTGACCCTTTTTATTTGGCCTTTGAGATTAATGTTGGATTTGTTTGGGAAGTGAGTTGTCTTTTTAACTTTTTAGCTATTTTAATTTGGGGTTAAAAAACTTAGTTTGGGAAGAATTTTTTGATTTTTTTATGAGAGAAATAATATAATGATTATAAATTGAATATGATATTTTGTCTTATTAAATTAAAAAATCTATTTTATTTATTTATTTACTTTTGACTATTTTAACTAAAAAAAGCCCCAAACCCTCTTTCCCAAATGAGTTTATTATTATCTTATTTGATAAATAAGTACACTTTTTGACTTTCTTAGTTAAAAAATTGAGGAAAAAAATATGATTGCTTGGGTTAACTTTTTGACTTTTTATGAAAAAATGTGTATTAAAAAATTATATAAATTAGTGTGTAGGGAAAAATTAGAATGAAAAGTTATGCAGCCGTACTTTTTGACTTTTAATAAATAATAATAACTTTTAAAATAATTTTTTAATTTTTAACTTTTTGAACACATATCAAACTTGACTAAAATTGAGACATGGTCAGAGGGGCGGCCATTTACTCGTTCTTGTTCTCTTTCTTCTGGTATGATTTTATTTATTTTTTATTTTTTTGAACTCAAAAGCTTTTTAGTGTTTGTTAGAGTATTCTCAAGGAATATTTTAAAAGAGATTTGTTAGTTATTATAATTAGTATTATTAAATTTTAGTCACTTTAATAGATTAGCTATTACTATAATTATTTTAATAAAAAATTTTAAGACTAGTTATATTTAAAGGGTCTTGAGAGACTTTTTCATATTTATGTGTATAGATAGGTAAAATAAAGAATAATATTGAAGTACATGAATAAAAAAATACACAACATAAAGAATTATTTTTTTTATATATTAGCTAGTAAAAATGAAAAGTATAGTTGGAGTTGCTCTTAAGAGCATATTACGTAACACAAAATTATTTTTGGAGATATAAATTTTATAAATTTAATCAAAATGATATATATAAATCATAATAATAGATGTTTTAATTTACAATTCTTGTACTTGTGTATAAATCAAATACAATCTTCTCACATAAGTGTGAGATCTATCTTATGTAAAAATGTTGTGTCTTATTATTCTATAACCGATTTTTAGTCAAGTTGGGACGTTATGGAATTTGCTTCAAAATTATCAATTAATTATCTGAAAATTGCTTTTCAGTGCAAGTTTTAAATTTTTTACATAGGTGAAAAAGTTTATCAATAATTAAAATTATAAATTTTTTCATAAATTTGTAAATATTTTGTAAAAATATCATTTATTTACATTTTTTCCAATAATTTTCCCATCTCATGACAGTTTGGAGCTGAAAACGAAAAGCCATAATAATGGTGGTGTTTGTGTCTTTTTTGGATGTAGATTAGATTTTTATTTTTTTAAATTTGATGTAGATTAGATTTATTTTATTTTATTTTATTTATTTATTTATTTTTTTTGATTTGATGTAGATTAGATTTATATTGATTGATGAATTAATGGACTCATTATTGGAGAAGTTATTGGTTGCTTATGGGGCACTTTCACATGGTCTTGTAATTGATAAAGAAAATAAGATTTACCAATTTATATTTGATGATTAAAACATATAAAAATTTATAATAAATTATAATTAATATAAAATATAATCATTGATGGGTCAGGACCAATGAATAATTTTTCATGGATGATTCTCATGATAAATGTGCTGGCTTGTTCGCTTTGATTCCTGTTCCATTCCCCAAACACTCCCCACCACGTGGTGAATATCAACTCACGCAAGTATTCTCTTTTTATTTAGGAAATTATACTTATAAATCCCAGAGAAAAGGTAATTTGGTTAGTTCTAAGAATTTTTTTTTATAGATCAATTAATCTCTTTGATTTTGAAAAAATAAATTTAATATATTTGTATGGAAGAGAAATATTCGTTTCGCTCCGTACCTCTTTACTACTAAGCTCGTCTCGCTTCGTTAAAACTCCGTCGCACTGTGAACAAAATAATGATGAGTTACCTGGCCAGTGGATTTGCCAAAAACTCTTCTGACGATCAAGTTAACTTTTTAGGAGAAGAGAGAAGGCAGACCCTCTAGAGAGAGAGAGAAAGAATTCAAGATTGCTTCAGGTTGCTTACCTCTAACGTGTCTCTTTCTCCTTTTCAAGGCTGGCTATGCGACCACAGAGATTGTGGACGCACTACGCCTGTTGTCCTTCCTGGACAGGTGGTTGTACTCCCCTCTACCTTTCTTACATGTGTAGAGACCGAAACCACCAAACGGTATTGACGCATGCCAAGACTAGATTCCCCCTCTTCTTATCATTGGTTTACATGGAATAATGAACCGAGCTATTACTTGGCAAAATATAAACATGACGTTGGACTGCTTAATGTCAAATCGGACCAAATCGACCTATCAGCGCTGACTAAGTCAAGCACCTTTGTTGAGATCTCGGCGCCAAGATCGCGGTCTCATGGATCGCTGTCTTCACAACTCAATCCGGCCCACACAACTCGGCTTGGTCTGGCCCAACACCATAATCCGTATGGGTCAAACTCGGTCCGACATCGTGTTTTGTGAAATCTTAGTTTAACCCAATATATCCCAGACAATCCTAATCCAGTGGTGCACCATATTCAATGCGGATCCAATTCGGCCTCACAACAGACTCCAAGTTCTCCTTTCAGAGCCCAACACCATATTCCATGTTGGTGTAGCTCGGCCCACTGTTCATCACAAATCTCCCTCTCAATATTATTTAAAAATTAGATTTATGTTGTGTTTGGTTGAGAGATTTGGAAATGAATTTAGAAATGAAAAGGAAAAAAAAGTATGTGAAATTAGGTGAAATATATGTATATTTTATTTATATTTCACATACCTTTTTCATTTCTCTTTCTAAATTCACTCTCAAATCCCCCAACCAAACACAATATTAATAAGCCTTTATTTCTATTATATTTCCTTCTTATTCTTCTTTCTTTTTATTTATTTATTTATTTTTCCTTTTGTACTAGAAAGGTAAAATACACAACTTATAAAAATTAAATTCGAGATAAATTTTTATATGGAAATCTTTTTTTATTTAGAATGACTTAAAATGTAAGATTTTCCAAATATTTCAAAAGAAGTACAAAAATAACTTGAAATATGAGATTATTCATTCCAAAAGGATGTGAGATTTTTCAAATATTTCAAAAGGAGTACAAAAACTCTTTAGTAAGTTTTGAGTAAATGTATAATTTCAATCTGTAACACTTCAATGTAACACACAATGTAACATTCTGAAAAGACTCGTTAGTATACTTTTGGGCAAATTACACTAATGGTCTCTATAATTTGAGGTTTGTGTCACTTAGGTCCTTGACTTTTCAATTGTAACACATTTGACCATAAATTTTGAACGTTGTTCCAAATAAGGACAATTGAAGATAACATTGCTCAATTTCAAGGACAAAATCGTCAATTTGATAAAATATAAACAAAATTGACAAAAATAAATGTCAAAAAAATATTTTTAAAATTTTTAAAATTATTTCTACCAACTAAAGATAAAATTATGTAAAATTGATAAATCTTTGATACATTTTTTTATTTTACCAAATTAAATTTATTATGTATTTGGATGATGATTATGTAATGAGTGGTTGTTAGACTTTTAATGTGTAATCAATATATTTAACATATAAAAAAATTTTAGTTTTAAATTTTTTATTTAATGGATTGGTTTAATAATGATATCAAAATTGTTGCCATATTTGACTTTTGAAAAAATAGAAACAAATTTAATGAAAATAAAAAAAAACCCACCCATTACATGATTATCATCCAAACGCATAATAAAAATTAATTTGGTAAAATAAATAAATGTGTAAAAGATTTATCAATTTTACATAATTTTATTTTTAATGAGTAAAAATAATTTTTAAAAATTCAAAAATATATTTTTGACATTTATTTTTGTCAAATTAGTTTATATTTTATCAAATTAACGATTTTAACATTGAAATTGATTATTGGTATCTTCAATTGTCTTTATTTGGAACAAATTTTAAAATTCAAGGTCAAATGTATTATAATTAAAAAGTCAAGAACTAAAGTGACATGAGCTCCAAATTATAAGGATCATAGTGTAATTCACTCTATAGTTTTTCCAAACATAAAACAATTCAGTGTAACACTCTAATGTAACATATAAAAAAAATTTCTTAGTGTATTTTATCCAAGCGTAATGCTCTAATGTAACCCTTCAAAAAAATGATGTGAAATTCTTCAAACTATTCCAAAAGGGTGCAGGATTTTTCAAACCATTTAAAAGGGAGTACAAAAATTCATTAGTAAATTTTGGATAAATGTATAATTTCAAACTGAGTGTTACGTTTAGAAAAAGTACACTAAGTTAGTGTTTTTATGTGTGTTACATTGGAGCGTTACGTTTGAAATTACATTGATTCGATTGTTACGTTTGAGAAAAGTACAATAAGGAGTTTTTGTGTGTTATATTGGAGTGTATTACATTAGAGTGTTACGTTTAGGAAAAGTATATTAAGGAGTTTTTTAGTGTGTTATATTGAAGTGTTGCGTTCTTGTTCGTAATGTGAAATTTGTTCCAGAAGGAGAGAAAATCCAAAACCTCTATAGAACGGATTGCCCAAATGTGTAATTTAACATTTAGATAAACCCACTTTTATCCCTCAAAAATTAAATTCAAACGTGTAAGTGACTACCTTCTTGTGTAATTTTCATTTTAATGAGACCTTTTGGTTAATAAAAAAAATAAAAGACTAAATAGTTTACAAAATTATATTTTAAAATTTATTGATATTTTATCCTTTTATTTATTTATTTATTTATTATCTGATCGTTGTGTTTGATTCATCTTAATGAAAAATAAAAAACATAACATAATTTTTTAGAACACATTAAAAAAAAAAATTAAATTAAGTAATATTTTTTAATTTTTCAATATATACTTTTAAGAGATGTTAACAAAATCTAAAATTAAAGTAGAATAGTCATCGTATCAGAATTTTTATCTTCTCATTTGGTTCCTCTATGATGATGAAAAAGACAAAATATCCATTTTAAAATAGAAATCACAATCTCAAAACTCAAAGTACATCTTCTCCTCCACTGGCCATACAATATTTATTGGATTCATTGATATATATATTTTTTTACCAAATAATGAAATAGGACTGACTATTTTTATCTCATTCCATTCCAATTGCGAATTCATTTAAAATATTTTATTGTATTATAACCATCAAGAGCAAAGCTTTTGAAAGAGGCCAAAACAAAACCAAGGTTTTAATTTTTATTTTATTTTTTATTCTACCACTGAATTAAGATTTTTTTTTTTTTTTGGGGGATCTGAATTAAGTTTGACTAGTGGGATTTCCCCCACATCTTTGCTGGATAAATAAATTTAATTAGTGATTGCCTAGTGAGTAAAATCTCTAAATACTAATTGGTAGATAGCATTAAAGAAATATAGATGGTCAATCTTCTTTTCTCAACAAATTAAATAGATTAATTACACTAACTTTCTTTGAGAATTAAAAAGAATTCATTGCATTTTACATGACTAAGGAGTGAAGCAAACCTTACTTTTTTAATTTTCTTTTGGAGGAAAATTCTCCGTCCAAAATTTAAATTGGAGGACTATTTAGATCTAAAGCCTATCATGAATCATGTTTCGATAATCAACCTTTTATTTTATTAGACACTTTGTATATTTCATCCCTCCCAAAAAAAAGAGTCTATCCAATAATTATAATTTATTCAATCTATTGTATTTTTATCGAATCAACTTAATTTTTGTGTGAATGAAACACACAAAGGCTCGGTTTGTTTACCGGATATAAAGGCGGATATAGGTGTAGAACCGTATATAATATGAGGTGGGTCCCACATGTTTTTTATCTCTCTATATCCCGTGTTTGGTTATTTTAATATGGAAAGTGTAAATAGTATATGATGTAAAAAGGGATATGCAAAACCATCCCCATAATATTGAATATCCCTCACGGTCAGATATAGCTCATATTTCATCCAAACGTCAAAAATAATTACTCTTCTCTTATCTCATCTTATATTCTATCTTAACCAAACATAGTTCTATCTAAACCAAGCATAGTATGTATAAGTGACTCCATAGTATATATAATCTATCTCATATTTTATAACATATAACATATTATATCATATAGTTATCTTTAGGTATTACATATCCTTTTTAAACTCTCATATTCAATCCGGATAATAAAATAAAATCAAAATATCGGATAAAATGAACGATTCAAATCATGAAAATAGAATCTGTTGTGAACTCCACATATCTAAACAGCCCGTTGAATCCAAATTTCTTGACAGAAGGAAATCTTCCACCTTGTTGTCTATTTGATTCAATCAAGCAAACCTTATTCTTGTTAGGAGACTAGAAAAGTGTAGAGCGGGAGGACCGTGGGCCGTGGCTTTACAGCTAACGGGGCCATATACATTTTTATTGGAATATGATTTTGTCCTTCAACTGCACACAAAGTTCATTTTTCCTACAACTTTATCCCATATACACTAATAAATCGCTCTTTCACATGCCCAAAAAGCTTTTTTTTTTATCCTTTAATTACTTCAAAAGTAATCTCACATGTAATTTTATCCACCTCCTCTCTCTCTCTCTCAATTATACACTTTTATTTAATAATTTTTCTCCTATTATAAGGTTGTTTGTGTTGCGTGATTTATTTCTTCCTTATAATTAAATGTAATTATTTTCATATTGTAAATAATTATCTACTTATTGACATATTTTAATGAGTTCTATATGCATCATGTGTAGTGCTTCAATGAAAGAGCTTTTTATTCTTCTTTTTAAAAAAAAAAAAGAAATTTATTAAATTATGATAATTAAACATTAATATTTTCAATGTCATCTCCTATGGATGCTATTGATCTGTGATTCTCACCTTAAGTAACACAATTCTATGCATCATGTGTAGTGCTTCAATGAAAGAGCTTTTTATTCTTTTCTTTTTTTTAAAAAAAATTAATTATTAAATTATGATAATTAAACATTAATATTTTCAATCTCATCTCCTGTGGATGAGATTGATGTGTGATTCTCACCTTAAGTAACACAATTCTATTCTTTTTAGACACTCCAATTGATAGATGATCTCAACCCTTATCCTATTGTATCCAGCAAAATGATTATTTTAATTGGAAAAATTATACTGTCATTGGTTATATTTTATATTTTATTTTATTTTATGTGTATTTATATTATAAATAATATATACATATATATTTAGACTCTATTTGAAAAGGCTGTATCCAATTCAACACATAGGCTTGATTTGTTTGTGACAAATCTCTAAAAAAAAAAAAAATAAATGGAAAGAAAGACAGTGTTTGTGTGTGATGTTTTTTTTGTACTTGAAAAAGGCTGTATCCAATTCAACACGTAGGCTTGATTTGTTTGTGACAAATCTCTAAAAAAAAAAAAAAAAAAAGACACTCTGTTTGTTTGTGATGTTTTTTGTACTTGAAAAGACTGAATCCAATTCAACACATAGGCTTGATTTAAAACTATTTTCCCCATCGTTTTGAGGCTTGTAATAAGCCCAAAACAAAAAATAATAATGTGTCCACGGTCTGCTTAAAAGCAGACTGGGCCTCAAGCTAATCACAAGCCCACAATAATAGTGATGTGGCCCAAAGACTGCTTTAGTAGGTTGGGCCAGAAGCATTATTAGTCTGTGAAAATCTATAATCCCCCAGAAAAAAACTTTGTTTAGTTTAGTGCTGTGTTGGTGAATAGTGTTTGACTTGGCCATTTGGTGCACAATTCAATAGGCACAAAATAAATTTCCCACAAAATCTTTCATGTCTTAAAATACTCTGTTTAGATTAAGAATTTGAAATAAAATTTATGTAGTTAAATGAAAAATGAATAAAATTATGTTTAGATCAAGAATTTAAGTAGAAATTTATAAAGGGAAAAATAAAATAAAAATTAATTTATGAAGGAAAAGAAAAAAGAAAAGGGAAGAAAATTGTTTTAAAAATAATAATTTATATTTCATTTATTTTTTTCTTTATGTCGATTCTACTTGGGAATATTGCCTCACCCTCATACCATATCATGTAAGAGGTTTGGACAAATTAGAGAAGTGATGGTAACAAGTTAATTTTGTAACTTTTTAAAAAAATTTTTGTTAGTGTTAACATTGTAACTTTAGAAATAAGAATTAAAATATTTAAAATATAAAATAAATAAATATTAATGTAGGGTGGAATATTTTAGCCTCTCAAACTTTTTGTATTTAAAAATAAATTATATAAATACATAAATAAATATAATTGAAACAAAAACCAAACCTAAATTGTCATGGCTAGTTTCACTTCATAAATTTTATTCAAATTTTTTATAATTAGGCTGTATTTGGATTGTAAATTTGAATAGAAACTTAAAAATAGTCACTCTATTTGGTTTCAGTTTTCATTATTTACTTTTTTTAAAAATTTACTTTTTCCGTTTTCTGTATTTTTTTGTTCTCACTGATTTTTTAAAATATTTTAAGTAATTTTTTTAATTTTTAGACACACCTAATATAAATACGTTTAAAAGTATAATATTTGAGAAAAAAAAATCTTTAAAAAATTCACAAAACATCAAAATTATATAAAAATACAAAAATTTGGTACATTTTGTGTATTTATTAATTTTTTAAAAATATTTTACTATTTAGGCCAAGTTTGGGTACTCCCAAATAATCCAAAAAGTCAAAAAGTTACTCAAAAAGTTAAAAAGTTAACACTATTCACCAAAAGTCAACAATTACGGCTGCACAACTCCCAATTCAAATATTCCTCTAAAAACTAATTTTCACAATTTTTTATTACACATTTTTCCATAAAAAGTCAAAAAGTTAACGCAAACATTCATATTTTCAACCTCAACTTTTTTATCCAAAAAGACAAAAAGTGCACTTATTTAGTCTTCCCAAACAAGGCCTTAGATACATTTAAGTAAGGTATATCTAATAAAGTAAAAAAATTATTTGAAATTTAAAAAATATTCATTAAAAATAAAAATATACAGAAAAAAAAATTAATTTTTAAAATACTAAATTTAAAAAATTACAAGCAAATACACTGAACAAAGCATTGACAATCATAATCAAAATTATAACGGGAAATCGTCCACTTCTAATGGGAAAGGGGAGAGAGAGAGAGTCAGGGGGACAGTAGAGTGATGAAATCAAAGCATTGACAATCATAATCAAAATTATAACGGTTTTGCGGTGGAAATCAACAAATTTCCCGAAAAATCATCATCCCATGTGCACTCGTTTTCACAGGTTGTTTGCTGCGAAGAAGACTCGGTTCTGCTGTGTGTCTAACACCATGAAGAAAGAAAATGTATGGAAGCTTTACATAGCGGTGGAGCTCACTTATTGATGTAATATTTTGAATTAAATTTTTTTTTTAAAAAATTTTACATTATTAAAGTATAAGTAAAATTTAAAATTAGAAGATATATTATTACTGATGAAGAAACTACAAAGAGTCAAAGCGTGCACTGCACTCAAAGCTTCCAAAAAGTCATAATCCAGCCACAATGGTTTGTTTTGAGAAGTATAAAACACGTTAATTTATTAGTTTTTTTGGAAAAATAAAAATAAAAAATAGTGAGGTAATACAATTTAAATAAATTAATAATTTGATTTTTTTAAATTGTCAAAATAGTCTAAGGTAAGTCTTTTTTTATTATTAGGATTTGTATAAGAAAAATAACTTCCTCACATCTCAACTAATTTTAAAATTTTAAAATTAATAATCCAATAATTTTTTAGATGATTCAAACTCAAAACCTTAATGTTATATTTGGTTGGGGGATTTGAGGAGAGATTTAAAAAGAAAAATAAAAAATGTAGGTAAAATATGAATAAAATATACCTACATTTCACCTAATTTCACACACTTTTTCCCTTTTCCTTTCCAAATCCCTTCTCAAATCTCCTGACCAAACACAGCGTAAGGGTTGGTTTGGGAAGTAGGTTGACTTTTTGATTTTCTAGCTATTTTAGTCTGAAGTTAAAAAATCTCATTTGGAAAGGAGTTTTTGACTTTTTGTGAGAGAAAAATATAATAATTATGAATTTAATGTAATATTTTGTCTTATTGAGCTAAAATAACATATTTTGTCTTATATGACTATTTTAGCTCCGACCCATCTTCCCAAACAAGCCCTAAATCTTACACTCAAATCTTTAAGTCATGTTCATTCTAATCTCTGTTTCAAAAATCAATCCTTATATATTTAATGTTTAAATATGTTAATTATATTTAATATTAATTAATATATAATCATATCGATAATATTATATTGTAGGGCGAATTATATTAACAATTCCTATAATTTGGAATTTGTGTTACTTTAGTTTCTGACTTTTCAATTGTGACACATTTAATCATGAATTTTGAATGTTATTCTAAATAATGACAATTGAAGATATCATTACTTAATTTCAAGGAAAAAATTGTTAATTTGATAAAATATAAACTAATTTGACAAAAATAAATGTCAAAAAAATTATTTTATCCACTAAAGATAAAATTATATAAAATTGATAAATCTTTTAGACATTTATTTATTTTACCAAATTAATTTTTATAGTATATGTTTGGATGATAATCATGTAATGAGTAGTAGTTTCTATTTTTCAAAAGTCAAATATGACAACAACTTAATATCATTATTAGACCAATTCATTAAGGCCTCGCTTAAGCAAGTAGTTGTTTTAGTCTAAAAGTAAAAAGTTACTAAAAAGTCAAAAAGCCTATAACTTATACTAAAAGTCAAAGATTCTTTTTTCTCTATTTTTGTACATCTTTTCGTAAAAAGCCAAAAAGTCACCTTAAACATAATAGTTTTTTTACCTCATATTTTAGCTAAAAAGACAAAAAGTTACTAAAATAGCATGTTTCCAAACGAAAAATTCAAAACTAAAAACATTTTATATATTAAATATATCGATTACACATTAAAATCTTAATAGTCACCCATTACATGATCATCATCTAAACACATAATAAAAATAATTTGGTAAAAAATAAGTAAACAAATGTCTAAAAAATTTTATCAATTTTGCATAATTTTATCTTTGGTGTGTAGAAATAATTTTTTAAAATTTAAAAATATTTTTTTGCCTTTAATTTTTGTTAAATTAGTTTATATTTTATTTACTTGATGATTTTGCCCTTAAAATTAAGCAAAGGTATCTTCAATTATCTTTATTTGATACAAGATTCAAAATACATGATCAAACGTGTCTCAATTGAAAAGTCGATATCAAAGTGACTAATTCAATTATAAAATTGGTAATGTAATTCACCCTATATTGTAATATCAAGCCATAGTATATATTTCCTCTTTTGATTTTAGCGGTGTTTTGAGAAGTTAGTATAACATTGACTTTTTGACTTTTTTGTAATTTTTTGACTTTTTTGTTAAAAAATAAAGATGAATGTGACTGAAAAAACTAAAAAATAAAAAAACTGACTGTCTACTATGTTGCCAAAACGCCCTCAATCATTTAGCAACTGTTTTTGTTCGTTGCTGTATGCACTCGTCGTAAACAATAATTGTCATGTGGTGGTAATATTATTGTCTGATCAATGTTTAAGGCATGTGACAAGGAACACATGATCCCTGACATGGAGACTTCAGTTTCAGATGCAAACAATCTATTATCTTCTTCTTCTTCTTCAAACTCAGAACCAATAACATGATGTCCAATATTATTGTCACCTTTTCATGATTCTAAATTATCGCTCCAAATAAATATAAATGACAAAAATTGTATACAAAATGATGCAATTGAATTAGGGACTTGTCACTTTTAAATGCAATACTATTAATAAGATTACTATTAATCGAAAAACATCACCAACCCATTGTAAAAAAAATTTTGTAAGAATAAATTTTTTTAATATACTAACGATTAAAATTGACAATAAGATAAAAATTATATGATAATCAAATTTGAATAACGAAAATTAGATGTTATCTTGAGCTAATTGATGGTAGTATGTGTTCTGAATTTGTTATGTCTCGGATGGATTCAAAGGATTCTACTATCTAAAATCAATTCAAAATTATATATATAAAAAATGTAATTTTTAATGAGCTCTAGTTTTGGTCTTACTTATCAATGCATTAATACTACATAAAAAAAAGGTAAATTTTAAATACACCTTTTGAAATTTGTTTAAAATATAGATTGCTTTATGTAGTTTGAAAAATTACAATTATCCCCTTATCAGAATTTTTATTAATATAATTAACTAAAAAAAATAAAATTCCTAACTGTTCTATTATACAATAATATAATTATTTGAATTATTAATTGAAATAAATTTCTAATGTCATTAAAAATTGTTAATTAACATGATATTATTAATAAAACTATCTATTTGTTATGAAATTATAAATTTTAGGGGGACATGATATAATTTTTAGAATAACAGGAAGCAAATTATATTTTAAGCTAACTCTTGGGAATGTATTTATAATGGGAAATACTATAGTGCACACCTTCCAAATGGTGTGTACTATACCCATCTCATGTATATATTATATAAGGGAAGAGGGGTTTCTAACTTACAAACATTTTGGGAACTTCAATATCCTAATATTAATTTCCTAATTTCATGATTTAAAAAAAAACTCCCACCATTCAATTTTAACATTTTCAAATTTTGAAAACCCTAAACCTTACTTTCGCAGCCTTCTTGACTTCTTTCATACCTACTATTGCAACCTTTTCGACTTCTGTCATACCGTAGCACATCATATTACGCTAAAAGATAAAATTATTCACTTACTATTATTATTTTTTTATACTGGAAGGACAAACTAAAATAAGAACAAATCAAGATAAAGATAAAGTTTGGGAGAGAGAGGGTTGAACAGAATTTGTGAAAAAAGACACCTTCACAGTCACAATTTTCATTTCAACACAATGTTCAAAATCAAGAAGTAACTTTTTCATTTATTTTTCGACGGTTCTTTTTTTCATTTATCTATCTTTTATTATGAGCAAAAACGTGATTTTGGTTTTTTACACTCCGTTTTGATGATACGGTAATTGTATTTTTAAACTGATTGGATTTTTTAACCTACTGTGTTTTTTGAAGGAAAAAAATGATCGTGTTTTTTAAATATCAATTAAAAAAAATTGTAATTAATATTGTGATTTTTTACACTTTGTTTTAATGATACGGCGATTGTATTTTTAAAATGATTGGGTTTTGTTAAATCAATGTTTTTTTGAGAAAAAAAATAATTGTGTTTTTAAATATTAATTAAAAAGTTGGACATAATGTTGGAAAAAGGCTAACACCTTCACAGTCACAATTTTCATTTCAACACAATCTTCAAAGTCTGTAAGTAATCTTTTCATTTATTTTTAATGGTTTTTTTTCATTAATGTTTTTATTATAAGGAAAACATGTTTGTGATTTTTACACCCGCTTTTGATGATATGGTGATTGTATTTTTAAACTGATTGAGTTTTTTAACTCACTGTTTTTTTAAAAAAATGATTGTATTTTTAAATATCAATAAAAAATTTGTAAATTAATATTGTGGTTTTTACACTCTGCTTAGATGATATGGTGATTGTATTTTTAATTGATTGAAAATTTTAACTCACTGTGTTTTTGAAAAAAAATAATTGTGCTTTTTAAATATCAATTAAAAAAATTGTAATGAATTTGTGATTGAGTTTTACACTCCATTTTGATGATACAGTGATTGTATTTTTAAAGTAATTAAATTTTTTAACTCATTGTGTTTTTTGAAAAAAAAAAATGATTGTGATTTTTAAATATCAATTAAAAAACTTTGTAATTAATTTGTGATTTGGTTTTACACTCTTTTTTTTCATTTATTTTTTTTTATTATGAGCAAAAATATGATTATGGTTTTTGATACTCTGCTTTGATAATACGGTGATTCTATTTTTAAATAAATTGAATTTTTTAACTCTTTATATTTTTTGAAAAAAAAAATGATTGTGCTTTTTAAATATTAGTTGACTTAATTTGTGATTGGATTTTCTAAATATTAATTAAAAAATTTGTAATTAATTTGTGATTGGATTTTACACTCTGTTTTGATGATACGGCAATTGTATTTTTAAATTGATTGGATTTTTAACTCACTATGATTTTTTTTGTTTCAAATGATTTTGTTTTTAAATATCAATTAAAAAATTTGTAATTAATTTGTGATTGGTTTTTGACTCACTATATTTTTAACTTCAGATTTGTGATTGTGTTTTTTAACTATCAATTGACTATGTTTTTTATACTCTATTTCGATCACATGATGAGGAAAAAAATTGTTTGTGTTATGATAATCTCTGTGTTTTTTGACCCAAAAAAAAAAGGATTATTCTCATTAAGTTCACATAAAGGACCCACTACTGATATGATTAGATTGTATTTTTTCCAGTAAAAAAAAAATTGTAATTGGGTTTTTTAACTCATTGTGTTTTTAAAAAAAATGATTGTGTTTTTTAAATATCGGTTAAATTAATTTGTGATTGGAAATGATGTATTTTTTAATTATCAATTAACTTAATTTGTGATCACTATATTTTTTGAGAAAAACAATTATTGTGTTTTTTAACTACTAATTAACTTCATTGATTTTTTTTTATTATGAGCAAAAATGTAATTGTGTTTTTTTATACTCCGTTTTGATCACATGATGATTTTATTTTTTAACTGATTGTGTTTTTTTACACTCTATATCGATCACATGATGAGGAAATTTTTTTTGTTTAGGTTGTGACAATCTCTATGTTTTTTGAAGAAAAAAAATGAATTATATTCATTAGGTTCACATAAAGTAGCCACTATTGATGATGATTAGATTGTATTTTGTCTTAAAAAAATATTTGTAATTAATTTTTTAACTCATCGTGTTTTTTTTTTTTAAATTTTAAAAATGATTGTATTTTTAATTATCAATTAACTTAATTTGTGATTTGTAATATTAAATACCAAAAGAATTTGAATACTTGATTTTGCACCTATGCCAAAGGTAAAAATTGTTATCATCTCAAGTAATGAAAATTAAACGATATGTATATATATTCGTTTACAGAGAGAGATTAATTTATGTTTTTCTAAATATTTTGTAGGTTTTATATTTTCAAATACTTGGGTACATCGCACAAATTGATATTGATAACTTTTGGATTGATTTGTGCAAAATCGCTATCAAAAATTGAATATCGTTATGGTCACATTGTTTGTCGTTACTACATACATGATGATATTGATGTTATAACGATGTAATTTCCTTTAATTGTGGGGGGCATATTTTTTGAATAACAACACGTGGATAAGGTGGCACCAAAGTGCTAGCCGAGGTGCCATGTGTCTTGGGACATAACGCTGAGATGATCTCGGCTAAGTCGAGGTTATCTGCAGAGATACCGGAATCCGAGATGAACGGATAAGGGACAAGAGTCCTAAAATGAGAGAGGACCTCAGCCTGAATAAAGATAAAGCTCTTAGGGAGTTTATCTTTATCTAGTGGAGAGTTTGGGATAATCATTGAGCTAGAATCCATTGAAGCTAGACTTCTACGGGGATCAGATCAGTGTTGGCTATAAAAGTAAGGCACCCTCGTAGGTCTAAGGTACGCTTTTTGTATTCTGGCTTGTGAGTTAAGCACAATTTGGTTATCTTTAAGAGATATTGATTACTGACTTGATTGTCGGAGTGCTCCCAGGTAGAAGAACCACCGCCGGAGTCTTTTCTTTCTATGACAGGTTGTTCGGGCGTAATCTATTCTGCCGGTGTTCTCCAGCTGAGTATCTGTTTGGCAATGTGGTCAGAAAACAATACACACAATTTGGTGTCGTTTGTGGGAAAGAAAGGAGAATAGATGGCCAACGATGGACAGAAAGAAAAGATCGGGGACGACATCCCTATTGGAAGTGGTAAACACTTTGATCATAACGTAGAAGAGGATAATTGCAACGAAGAAACTCGAGATCAGAATCCCGGAGAGAAAGACGTCGGCCAGGAGGGCGACGTACCAAAAAAGGCAGACTGAGGCGGGTATTATAACGAGAACGAGCTCCAGGTATGGAAAGATAAATGCCTATGGAGGGACGGAGAGATGAAGGGAATGACGGGAGAATTGGCGGACCTACAATCAGTTATCAATTTCATGATACAGAATAACGTCACGCAGCCACCATTCTCGTTACAAGACACGCCGATTCCAGCGGCCAAGAACAATGCCCAGAAGAAAGGGCAAAAAAGCCCTCAGAGTCTCAAAGACACCAGATTGAAGAAACACTCTCATCGGCCTTCAAGGGAGGTCGGACGAGGAGAGTCAATGAAGGGAGATTCTCGGAGGACGTATCGTACCAAAGAAGTTGACTCCAAAGAATATCGGTACGTTTAAGGGAAGGAACTTTGTTTCGGTGCAATGAACGGAGAGAGGTCTAAGAGGACTCATAACGACACCGGGAGTAGCGCACCAAAAAGGCTGAAATCCGTTGATAGCCGAGCCCCGGACGTACTAAGGAGGATTTGAGGGATTACCTCTAGAGGAAGCGACAGGATGCCAAGGTAACCTCTTCGGTCAAACTGAGAATACCGTTCTCGGTAGAATTGGACAAATTTGAGGCCCCTAAGAGGTTTCACATGCCGAGATTTCAGATATACGACGGGAAGTTTGACCCTAACTTTCACGTCGGCTTGTACTTGAACTCAATGACACTGTACACCGGGAACGAGTCGTTGCTCTACAAAGTGTTCCCCTCATACTTTGGAGAAATTACATCAGACTAGTTTCACAAGTTGTCGAAATGAAAAGTGAAAAGCTGGGAAGGCTTAGCCAAGATATTCGTGGCTAGATTTGTGACAAACAAACTACAGCCATTGAGGGTGGACTCCCTGATGGCTCTAAGAATTGGTGAGGATGAAAGCCTTAAGACCTACGCCAAAAGGTATTATGAGGTGTTCAACCGAATATCAGGATGCAACCAAGAGGTGGCGGTTGTGTCTTTTAAGAATGGCCTGAAAGTTGATTGTTTGCTTCAGAAATCATTGGCAAAAACACTACCAAAAAGTATGGAGGAATTAATGGCCAGAATAGAGAAATATGCCAGAGCTAAGGAGGATACGACATGGACAAAGGCGTCAAAACAAGAGAAGAGAAACGGCTCGCTGAAGTGAGGCCGAGGTAACACTGGATGCAACAAGCAAGAGACAGATCGAGGGTCAAGCAAATAATCAGATAAATTGCGATTCCGATTGCGGTTACAAAGTCTTGGAAAGAATCCGAGATCAGCCCTATTATAGAGCACCAGAGAAGCTTCCTGGTGAATTTATGGGAAGAAGTTTGGGGAAACACTGTGCCTACCACAATGAGGATAGACACCTAAATCAATGGTGCAGAGTCTTAAAGACACATCTAGAAGACCTGGTAAGACAAGGTCATCTAAGGGACCTGGTAGATGAGACCATGACAAGGAAAGAGCAAGCAAGACTGCCTCAGGCACCAGCAGCACCACCTCTACCAGCACCACAACCGCAAACAAGTGGACCTCAAGTGATCAATATGATTCATTCGAAGGTCAATGAGAACGAAATATGTGGGGAAACTCAGAAGGTAAAACACTTGTAACATGTGTATTGGGTCCGACAGAAGAGACCTAGGGCAGACGAGTACCAAGGACTAGTGGTGTCCTTTACTGAAGACGACCTAGAGATGGTGCAGCATCCACACAACGATGCCTTGGTAATATCCCTCCAGATTGGAGAATGCCAGGTAAAGCAAATTCTGATCGACCAAGGCAACTCTTGTGATATCATGTATGTCAGGTGTTATAAGGAGCTTAGCCTTCACCAAGATTATCTGGAACAATCCAATGGCCCAATGATCGGGTTCAATGAAACGCCGACGTGGCCCCTGGGAGCAAAGAAGTTTGAGGTGCAGTGGAACCAAAAGGTAAAATTGAGTTCACAATAACTGACACTCCTCCCTTCAATGTTATTTTGGGAAGGCCATAGCTACATGCAATGAAAGCTTCCTCAATATTGCACCACCAAGGCGATTTCCAAAGAGCATGGAATTGAGGAGGTCGAGGGGATCAAAAGGTGCAAAGAATTGCTCCATAGTAGTAATGAAATTCACCTGCAACATACGAGAAGCAGAAGCAGCGGAGATTGAGGATGAGGACATGGAAGTCCTTGAGGACGTCAGCAAAGAACCAGCCAAGAAAAGTGAAGAAGCCCTGAAGAAGATCTTGGTCCAGCAAGGGGATGAAGAGCGCTTCTTTCTTCTCAAAGCTTACGAGGAGGAGGAAAAGGAATTAAAGGCGTTCTTGAGAGCAAACCTTGAGGTGTTTACCTAGATACCATACGAGATGCCTGGCATTGACCCCAAGGTCACTTGCCATAAACTGAATGTGAACAGGTCGGCAAAACCTATCATCCAAATGAGCAAGGAGGCTGACGTTGATGTATGTTGAGGCAGTAGAAAAAGTGGATAAACTTCTGGAGGCTAGGGCCATTCGAGAGGTAAACTACCCAACATAGTTATCAAATACAGTTGTTGTGAAGAAAAATAATAGGAAGTGGAGGGTCTGCATGGACTTCACCAGCTTGAAGAAGGCTTATCCCAAAGATAGTTTTCCACTACCCAAGATTGACCAATTAGTGGATGCCACTTCAGGGCATAGAAGGATGAGCTTCTTGGATGCTTACAAAGGGTACCACCAGATAGCCATGTACCCCTTAAATGAGGAGAAGACTACATTTATCACCTCAAAAGGCTGTATTGCTATAGAGTGATGCCTTTTGGGTTGAAAAATGCAGGAGCAACTTACTAGAGATTAGTGACAGTTTTCCACTACCCAAGTTGACCAATTGGTGGATGCCACTTCAGGGCATGGAAGGATGAGCTTCCTGGACGCTTACAGAGGGTACCACCAGATAGCCATGTACTCCCCAGATGAGGAGAATACTGCATTTATTAGCCCCAAAAGGGCTGTATTGCTATAGAGTTGTCACAACCCGAAATCGTCCTTATGGGTTAAGGCCATAACCGGCTAGTAATCAAGAGATCACCTACGGCCTTAAACCAATTAAAACAAAACTCATCAGCGTAAAGGGGCCAAACGGAAGCAAATTTAAAACTTTGTCTATAGAGCTGTGCTTATATGCACACTATAACATTCCAAACATTTATATGTTAATAACTCACATCAAACTATGAACTAACACAGAACAGTGTACAAACAAGATCATACAAGTTTCAGTCAGTCGAACCCAAGACTTATATACAAAGATAGTCTAATGCTTTCGCCATCATAACAAAACTATCAACAAAGGACGAAGACGAAGACGGTCTCGTGCGTGAGACGTTTGGGCTGACTCCTCAAAACTTTGACTGTTTCTCATAATTTCACCGAGGCTGGTTCTGGACATCCCTTGGCTCACCTGCATATACATGAATGAGCGTGAGCGAAAGCCTAGTGAATAATATCAAATAAGGAAGGTACATAAGCAATCTTTGAAACAGTTACAGCAGACGGCCTTTGGCCCAATCACTTGTATCAATCGGCCTTCGGCCCAATCCTTTATGTCAATCGGCCTTCGACCCAATCATTTATGTCAATCGGCCTTCGGCCCAATTATTTATGTCAATCGGCCACCGGCCCAATCATTCTCACTAATCGCATTTGGCCCAATCATTCATGTCAATCGGCCTTTGGCCTAATCATTCTTGTCAATCGTTGTCCACCATTCAAATTAGTGAACTTACAAAACTTACATAGAAGTAAACAGTTGGAAGATATTACTCACAGTGATTGGCTTGTGGATTTGTCCTGGAGCTTGACCCTACACATCATATAGCACATATGGGTCACAAACGATTCAATCTGTTCTTTAATTCACATATTCCTTTTTAGGCTTTATTCTTATCTCTTTAACTCAATTACAATGCTTAATGCATGCCTAAGAGTGCTTGCAAGTGAAAGAGAACGGAAAACGAAACACAAAATACACTTTAAAAATTTCAGAAAACAGGGTCCCCGCTCAAGCGTGGGATTCCCCGCTCGAGCGGACCCATTACGTCTGCAAAAGTGCTGGTTGTATCAATTCTATGCTCGATCGTGAACTCGGACACTCAAGCGGAAGTTCATCCTACATAGCTCCCTGCTCGAGCGTGAACTTCCTTGCTCGAGCGGACACCATACCTGCAAGAAAATACTAAGAGCTCGAAATCCCCGCTCGAGCGGCGGTTCCTACGCCGAAAGACATAAAAATTTTGGGTTTTCCAAAATTGTTCTTGAGCTCGAATTCAACACTTTAACCAACATTTCTTGCATGCCATGGCTCAAATTTCACATATATTTGTGCTAACATGGTACCAACATCAAATTACAACATTTTGAAGGTCAATTCCATAAATCAAACACATGCATGGCTCATTTTCCACCAAAATCATTACCAACATTACAATTTCATGTCTTCAACACTTACACCTTTGTGAATGGCACATGCATGTGACTTATAATCCTCATTCTCAACTTATGTGATGAAGAGATGGTCAAGAGCATGATCTTCAACTAAAAACTTACATGGATCAAACATTTGGTGCTCAAACATGCAAATTCAAAGTAATTACATACATGCATGCCTCTATTGCCTTTTAAATTCACCAAGACCAACTCAATACATGCTCTTTCTCATCATTCAACTTTGAATCTACAAAATACAAATTAAAATTCATGAGTCAAGGGTTAATCACTCACCCAGGAGCTTCAAACACCCAAGCTCTAGTCAATTCTTGAGTTAAATCTTCAAATTCCCAAACCTTGAGCCAAGATTACACAATTCTCTCCCTTTCTCTCTATAGCGACCCTCTCTATTCTAAGGCACAAATCTGATTTTTGAGCTCAAATGAGGGAATTGAGTGTAGTGCCCTTTTTTTCATAAATTCCACTAATGCAAATTTTTAATATTAAATAACTTGAGCATTATGACATCAATTAAATCTAATAAATTTGATCTGAATTAATTTTCAATTAAATTTCACTGTAGGTTTTAAAAATTACGCTAATCACTAAGGCGTAATCAATTTCAGGTTCTGTGGTCGATAAGGCCTTCAATTTAATTTCCAAAGAAAATAATCGAATAGATATTCCTACGGTGAACAAATAGAAATTCAAAATCACATATTT
Source organism: Camellia lanceoleosa (assembly GCA_025200525.1). Taxonomy (NCBI): domain Eukaryota; kingdom Viridiplantae; phylum Streptophyta; class Magnoliopsida; order Ericales; family Theaceae; genus Camellia; species Camellia lanceoleosa. Next base: position 203,979,913 of record CM045761.1, on the reverse strand, counting down.
TCACATAATGGCAGACAAAATCATATTAAATACATAATCATGCTCATATTAAGGACTAATTAACATATTGCGGAACAGGGATATCATAAGAGTGATGCCTTTTGGGTTGAAAAATGTAGGAGCAACTTACTAGAGATTAGTGACTAAGATGTTCAGACACCTAATAGGCAAAATAGTGGAGGTTTACATTGATGACATGATCGTGAAAACTAAGGAACCTGAAGATCATTTGGCTGACATAAAGATAGTCTTTGATATTCTAAGGACATTTTGGCTCCGACTCGATGCATTGAAGTGTGCATTTGGAGTTGGGTCAAGAAAATTCCTGGGATACTTGGTCATTAGAAAGGGCATTGAGGCAAGCCTGAATCAAATCAAGGCCATTTTGGAGTTAAACAGCCCAACATCGGCAAAACAAGTGCAGATATTGACTGGAAGGGCTGCAGCCCTAAATAGATTCATAAGCAGAAGTTCTGACAAATGCAAACCTTTCTTCAGTTTAGTGAAGAAAGCCACAGATTTCTTATGGACAGAAGAGTGCGAAGACGCCTTGACCGACTTGAAGAAATACTTGACCACCGCTCCAGTTCTATCAAACCCAGTACCTGGAGAGGAGCTGTTTTTATACTTGGTGGTTTCAGAGCATGCAGTAAGTGCAATGGTAGTCAGAGAAGAAAAAAGGAGAACAAATGGCAGTAGACTACGTGAGTAAAACCCTAGCAGATGCAAAGACTAGATACATGCCCTTAGAGAAGTTGACACTGGCTTTAGTAATGGCCTCCAAGAAACTAAATCATTACTTTCAAGCCCACAAGATTATGGTGTTAATTGAGCATCCTTTGAAGTCCTTGTTGCAGCAAGGAGATCTGACAGGTAGGATAGCCAGATGGGCAGTGGTGTTGGGCCAATATGACCTAGAATTCAGACCCAGAACAACAATTAAAGGCCAAGTTTTGGCTGATTTCGTGGTCGAGTTCACACCGGGCGCCATCATACATCGGGCTCCATTAAGCCGAGGTATACGATGTCTAGGTGAACAAAGGGAAACCCAGTTGGGGATAGCCAAACAGAGGAAAGAAGAGAAACTCAAATCCTAAAGTATTAACATCGGCGACTTCTTTCGCCTGTTAGTTGACGAAAGATCAAACCCCAATGCTGAGCGGGAAGTAGTGTTAGTATCACCGGATGGGCAGATGCTAGCACTATCCATTCATACCTCAAACAACGAAGTAGAGTATGAAGCACTGATCGCAGGGTTGAAATTAGCAGCAGCAATGGAAGCCGATAAGGTAATGGTCTTTTGTGACTCCTAACTTATCGTCAACCAGGCAACAGGCGAATACGCAGCCCGAGATGAAAGGATGGTGGCCTATGTAAAAGAGGTGGACAGACTGATGGCAATGTTCCAAAATTGCCGACTACAGCAAGTCGGCCGAGATGACAACAACCATGCTGATGCCTTGGCCAACTTGGCTAGTGCAATAAAACCAAGAGAGGTAAGGACAATAATGGTTGACTACTTGTTAGGCCAAGTGTAGAACCATCGAACGAGCATGAAGCAATGTGTGGAAATGAGACCAAACTGGATGGATGGAATAATAGTATTCCTTAAAGAGGAAAAACTACTAGATGATCATAAAGAAGCACACAAGATCAGACTGAAGTCGGCAAGATTCAGTCTAATAGCAAAAAGGCATCTCTACAGAATATCTTTTACTGGACCCCTTTTGAGGTGTGTGCATCCTTCACAAGTTGAAGACTTCTTGTATAAGATACATGAAGGAGTATGTGGAAGCCACACATGGGGCAGGTCACTTGCTCATAGGGCCATTACTCAGGGATACTGGTGGCCCTATATGCAGAAAGATGCTGAAGCTTATGTTAGAAAGTGTGAGAAGTGCCAGAGGTTTGCACCTTTGATACATTGACCAACAGCAGATTTAAACCCAGTATCCAGTCCTTGTCCATTTGCCCAATGGGGCATGGATTTTGTTGGACAGCCACCTCAGGCAACTAGACAAAGGAAGTTCCTGCTAGTGATAATAGATTACTTTACCAAGTGGGTTGAAGCTGAACCCCTCGCAAAGATTCGGGATATTGATGTAAAAAACTTCATATGGAAGAACATCATCACCAGATTTGGGATCCCAACCGCAATAATAGCAGACAATGGTATGCAGTTTTACAGTAAGCTAATCAAGAGCTTCTGTGCAAAGTACAAAATCAAGAATTACTATTCCACTCTAAGTTTCCCTCAAAGCAATAGACAAGCAGAAGTATTCAATAAAGTTATCTTGGATGGGATCAAGAAGAGGCTGGAAGCAACAAAGGGGAAGTGGGTGGATGAGTTGCCCAGTGTACTATGGGCATATCGGACTATGCCGAGAACATCAATCGGAGAATTCCATTTGCTATGGCTTATGGCACGAGGCAAAGAATCCTATTGGAGGTCGGCATCCCAGGTCGAACCTAGGATTGGAAAATAGAACTAATGATGCATTTTTAGCCCAAGATCTAGATCTATTAGAAGAAAGAATGAAGAAGGCAGCAATTTAGCTGGGGGTATATCAGCAGTAGCTTGCCAAGGCTCACAACAAAAAGGTCAACCCACGAGAGTTTCAAGTTAGAGACCTCATCTTGAGAAAGGTCGTCGGTAACAAGAAGGATCCCAGAGAGGGCAAGCTTGACCCAAATTGGGAAAGACCTTATAGAATTATCTAGGTCCCGCAATGCATATCGGTCAAGACAAGAAGGCAAAGAGTTCCCAAGACCTTGGAATACTTGCAACCTGAAGTTTTTTTATCATTAAAATTTTCTTTTGTTTTTAAGTTTTTTTGTTATTAGCTGAAGTAATTAATAAAATTTTAGCTCAATTTTTTATTTCAAACTTGTGTAAAAGGATTGACCAGTCACTTGGCGATGTTTCTGATTGAAACATGACGAATAACTTAGACTTATTATATGGCAAAATTGAATTATACTTGCATATAATAGAGTTGAACTAAGTTGGCGATGTTTCTGATTGAAACATGACGAATAACTTAGACTTATTATATGGTAGAGTTGAATTGTACTTACATATAATAGAGTTGAACTAAGTTGGCGATATTTTTGATTGAAACATGACGAATAACTTAGACTTATTATATGGCAGAGTTGAATTATACTTGCATATAATAGAGTTGAACTAAGTTGGCAATGTTTCTGATTGAAACATGACGAATAACTTAGACTTATTATATGGTAGACTTGAATTATACTTGCATATAATAGAGTTGAACTAAGTTGGCGATGTTTCTGATTGAAACATAACGAATAACTTAAACTTATTATACGGCAGAGTTGAATTATACTTGCATATAATCAAGTTGAACTAAGTTGAATTAACCTAGATTTGTCAGGTCAATGTAATGAAAACTTTGAATGACATTAGTAATGCAGTTAGATTAACAGAGAGACCGGGTTAATAACCTCAATCTTTGTTTGAATCGATCTGCGACAAGATCATAGGTAGATGCTTAATGTGAACATAAGTGAAACTTAAGTTCACATTAGGGGTAGAGAGTCAAGAATAATGCTTGGAAGTTGAATTTACAAACTAAAGTTGGTTTAACACTTGTTGAAATTTTGAAAAAATTTACAAGTTAAAATTAAGCCAAGGTTATGTTGAAAGCAAGTATCTACGCATTTCTTAATATTCGAGATTACCATGTTGCCAAGACTTGAAGGTAATGGAAGTAAGTCTTAATAAGTGAGAGAAAAGTGGCAGTTTTAAATAAACACTTGTGAAAATATTTCTACAAAATGTTTTCAAGTGTCAAACCAAGGCCAAGATAAACAGTCAGTGGGTATATCTGAGGTATTATACCCCGAAGAGATTACACAGTTAAGGTGTACTTTGAAAACATGCAAAAATATTCTAAGTGTAGAATCATACAAGACAGTAAAGGAAAGACAAACATTCAAATACTTGAAAGAAGAAGTTGTGCTTACATTAAGAGAAAAAAAAAAAAGGACACTTCGGCCTACAAAAAGACTACTTGTTTAGATTAAAAAAGTGGCACGTCGGCGAAATATGAAAACTGAAAACATTGTTTAGGAAATTACTAAGTACAAAGAAAGAGTCAATAGCAAGACTACTGGAAGCATCGATTGGCGGG